>JAQJVL010000038.1:1293834-1671334 GCA_035578905.1 Stictocephala bisonia | reverse complement strand
TGTTTTTAGGTTAGGTTGTTGTACATTACATTTCCATAGAGCAACAATTTGTAGCTGAATATGTTCCACCATTGATTTTACAAGCACACGCATATATTTATCATCCGTTGTTAAATTTTTTTATCCATTGTAGTGCTAGAATAGGAAATGTAATGCAATTCATACCAGCTGTAGTAGCAGACCACACTAACAAAATTACTGGTACAAATATTCCTATTACATGAGATATCTATTTGTAAGTAATAATATAATAAGGGATTGTGCTTACAGCGGAGAACAAGCAGAGCCCTTGTTCGATCTGAGGTGCTTTTTAATCCCACCCACCCACTTAGAGTCCTGGCATGGGGAGGATCGATGGGATAGAGGTGTAGGAGCTCAAAAAGGGTTAATAATTGTATTGTTAGCCCTGAGAGGGCCCGTGATCGCGGCCAAGACTACGCTAACTCACTTACTCACCTCCCTTTGAGCCATAATAGCCCCAATAAGACGCAGGCCACTCACTTCCTTATGTCTGCCGATAACCAACTTACCCAAATGGAAATTTAGGATCTTGTCTCGCTAAATTAATCAAGCGCCGAGTCAAAGGCGTAAGAATCAAATGCAACTGGAAATGTGCAAGAAGTGATTCGTTGCCTTTGTCAATTAGACAGATTTGTTCTGCTCGACTGAACTCGCCGACGATTTTTAAATCAACACACTCTTAGGAGTTTAATGAGTAAAATACGTCATGTGTAGTGGGCAAAAGACGTCAAGGTGCATTAATAATTAACTATTCATAGAAAATAATATCCCAACTATGATATGTACTCATTACTGTATATTTAGCATATTAGTATAGTGGATAATTATTTATGTGCAAGTTATAAAACATGTTTAAGTTACTGTATGTGGGGTTTGAATCAAATTCCAGCTTTAAAATTTGTTGGAAGTAATACAACCAATACGCGTTATATATTATTTAAAAATTTATTTTAAAAAATGTGAAGTTTGGTGATAAAGCCGGACTAATGTTAGCTATTAAAGTGTTTCAGTAGAACACCATCTATCTCGCAAGATGGCACTGGCATGCAGAAAAAGCTAACAATTTTTCGATATACATCATCCTGCTTTTGAAAATATTATTTTTAAAAGTTACGGCAATTCATTATGTTTTTGGAGGCTTGGAAACAAAAAATCTAATGCTGAATTACGAAAATCTTAGGTAACATTTAAAATAAAATGTTGCTAGTACACATTGTCACTGACAAAATCCAGATTCTCTCAACCAGGTCTAGTCTTTATATTATATAGGTATATTAAAATATTTATCTAAACAACATTTACCCCTTTTTAATCATAATAATAATGTCTGTAAGACATCCTACTCACTGATGAATTTGGTCGTACTATCTTGAAGATAGACGGAAAATAAGAGTTGTTTTCTTTGTTTGTTTTGTTGTTTTCGTTTTCTTTTTTTATTATTAGTTAATGTTATTAATCTTTGTTATTTTTGTGTCAGAAGTGATTCTCTTTATTTTGTGGTTATTTAAGAAACTAAACAACTATTAAATGTAGTGTATGTGTTTTCCTAATGACCGTCTGTAACTGTCATTTTGATTGTTTCATTTGTCTCTGTTTTAATTTTTATTTCTTTTATTTTTCTTTAAACAAAAGTTTCTTATTATTAGAATATTAACGTTTTCATTTACATTTAAAAGAAATTTGTTTCACGCACAGGCCTTTATGACCAGTGCGGAACATTTATATTGTAACGAACATATTTAAGTTTATAGTTTTGTGTTTAGTTGCAATGCAATTCTATTTTTTAATCTCATAATTTTTTTGCAACAAATAATAATAACATCTATTCGTGAATCATTCTAGGATGGTGAACGCGGTTTACAGAAATCGATCACCATAATGTATTTACATTTTGTATTTATACTGTAACTACATTTTGTATTTATATTGTAACTATTTTCACTTTTCTGAGATTTTCTTGTTTTGAATTTCCAGTAATACGTATCACTTAAAGAAAACACTTTAAAAAATGTATTTTAATCGTACTAGTGTAAATATAAATTATGAAGTTAATACAGATTTATTGAAACTTATTTACATACCAATAGAAATAAAATGAACAAATGTGTTAAATTCTCTTACAAATAAATCTGTCATTCTTAGATCGAGTATGAGAGAGTGTTACAATGTAGAGATTAACAAAATTAACATGTTTTATAATGTTTTTACGATTGACTCGTTTACCTTGTTGTAGTTACCAATAATCTGTTATTTTCTTAATATTTTTAGCCTGGCTCCAGACGATCGATGGGAGTTACTCGACGACTACTTAATACTAAGTTCGTACTCCATGTGGCGCCGGAGTTCCCAACACAACTCTACCAGCTAAACCGATTACTAAACCATCAACCGTAACACAACAGTTGATCGGACCCCCACCCCCGGCCACAGTTCCGGTAAACCGGCTAACTTTTAATGTCGGTTAAACAAGGTAAAAGCACATCCGGCCCACCATTGAGTGGACTCCTAATGACATTCAATATAATCTAGTGGACCTTAATGTACCATATTTTAGTATAATTACTTCATGTTATAAGAATTGCCATTAGTGTCACCTGAATATCATAATATCTTCTTTAATTTTTTATTGGACTTTTTAAAACTACAAAGATGGAGTTATTTTATCCTTCTATAATAGAATAGATTGCTTTTCACACCCTATAAATGAATAATTTAATACACAATATTTGGATAAGTTGTTTGTAATTATATTTTAGACTAATTATGAGTTTTGTTAACATTTTTAGAATATCTCAAAATATTCTTAGCTAAAGAAAACTCACCTTGCAAAAGAAGTTTTTAAATCGATATAGATGAAAATATTTTAACATATCCAACAAATACTAAATGTCAAATCCTACAACTCCGATGAAACTTATTTGAAAATATTTTAAAAATATTATACTTCAGAGTGATTTCTTAATATTAAACAAGTACCGAGTGTATACTTGCGTTGAATCTAGAATTTGAGACCAAGCTACGAAGTCCTTCGTTCGGATCTGTCTTATTCGTAATAAGAGTTTCTTTACGAACTTTGTAATTATTTTTTATTTTATACTGAAACATCATTTCGTCTTCAATGTTCAGGTATGGAAATCTAAACAGATAATTTCACAAACCATAAAACAGTCTTATGAGTTCGAATAACCATAACGGACGGTTTAGCACGCTTTAAATTGTCTCAATCAAACAACCAACACTCTTAAACAAAGATTTATTCCTCTCTTTGTAGCAGTAACAACTCCTGTCATCACAGAGAGGGCAAGTTGTACTGTATCACCACTTTCTACACAACTTGGCATATAATATGACATATAACAAAAAGTACTACAGCAATGCCATTGTGGGAATCAATTTAACAATTTACACTTTAGCAACAACCTTACACCGAACCATACCATGACAAGACAGCTGTAGTCAGCACGAGAGACTCTGACGTCACCGTTTCCCTGGATCGCCTGAAGGCTGCCTACGTCATGACTGATGAAGACACTGTGCAACCAACACCTTCAGCTATGTCCGCAGACCCTCCACCTCACTTCCTTCGCAGGATACAGCACCAACCACGAGGACTACAAGGTCTGGACGAAGAGTCTATTTCCCTGACCGTCTCCAGAGTGGTGTATCGTGATTTGCACCTTGCACGTGATATGTGGTGTGACCAAATCACCGGCAGCGAGGTACTGTGGGAATCAATTTAACAATTTACACTTTACAAGACCATGTGTGTTGGTTGGAATAATTAATTAAGTCATTTATTGTTTATTTACTTGTCCACATGTGTTATTATTATTTAATATATTTTCTTCTTTTTAACATGTGTTTTTAGTTAATGACCAATATGTATATTTTTGTTAGATTGTTTTTACTGTAACTGTTTTCATTTTAATGTTTTATTGATTAATGTTTTGATAGCCTGTTCATATTTATTTATACAACTTATCATTAAATTCTATTTTTGTTATTGTTCCCAAACACATTTTCTTTATATTCTTTTATACATGAACACCGTCCTTCTCAACACACCAAAAGCCATGGTCCCTTTCCTCACTTCCAAAGATGTACATTTCAATGCAAGACAATATTTCCTCTAATACAATAGTAGATATTTCTACAGCAATGTCTCGATCACTTCGCACAGGTCTAAGGAGTTAGATCTCGGTCCAAGTAAACATCTAATGGCATATTTATTTATAAGGATTATTATTAGTGTTGTATGCTTCTCACTACTTTAGTGTTAACAACTGCTTGCTAAGTTCCGGTGCCAAGGTCAAATCATAGAATCCAGATCACGTCTTTTTCTCAACCGATATATCCGGTATTTTTTAGGTTCTGACATAAAATTGAACAAAATATGTGTCAATACCGTCAAACTGGTCCATAAATCTTTTTTAATTTTAATATTTTAAAAGCATTTTGGATAATTTAGCTTACTACTCTCAAAAGATAATATTAAAAATGGAGCTACATTTATAGCCCTATTATAGACTGAGCATCTGGGGGGGAGGGGGCTATAAAGGATTAGTGGTATCCATAAGTAGTTTTATATAATATAGGAAAATATTTTAATAGAACTCCATAAATAGCTTTAAAGAATATAGAAAAATTAATGGAACTTATTAAATACCTTTATATCATACACGATAATAGATTAGTGGGAATGCATAAAGAGTTTTATATAATATTAGGTAAGAGCTTTATAGAATGCAGGGCAACATATTAATGTTATCTCCTAAATAGCTTTTTATAATATAAAGTAACAGCTTAGTGGAACTTCATGAATAGCTTTGTATAATATAGGATAACAGCTTAGTGAGGCTATATAAACAACCATATGCATTATGGTATAAACAGTTCAGAGTGTGGAGGGAGATTCAAGATCCATGCATAGGTTTGGGGACGGGACGATTGGCACACATTTTTGGACCTTCTGCCCATGGCAGTATTGGCACAATCATTAGAGCGGAATAAGTAGGGTCAACTCGCCTGCTTGGAAAAGGCAGGATTGGCACAGTCGCTCGACCAGGTAGACGCCATCGAACGAGGGAAAACGGGAATTTTAATATTCCCGTCAACTCTGCGTGGCAGTCATTTGCCCGTGATATAACAAATTTTTAAATTTAAACCTCACGTTAGGTTAGGTTAGGTTAGGTTAGGTTAGGTTAGGTTAGGTTAGTTGCTTACTTCAATAAGCACCACAGCAGGGAATTTGCGGGGGCAAAAAAGTTCCCATTTTCCCGCATTCTGGCCACCTGGCTGCTACTACCTGGCCGGGCGGTTTGTGCCAATCGTGCCTTTCTGAAACTTACAGGTTGACCCTTCTTAATCCCCTCTAATGACTGTGCCAATCGTGCCATTCCAAATCGGCCAAAAATGTGTGCCAAACGTTCTACGGTCATAGGTTTAGGTAGAGAGAGTTTGTCAAAAACTGCCAAGAGCTGAAAGGGTTCTCAAGGAATCCAGGTGGTATAAATTCTCTTGCGTTGCTTTGTTATAAACACTGTATCAAATGCACTTTGCATGAACTGACTTAGCACCCAGAGCGCATACGTTGGACGACCCTACGATCTCCAGAGTGATACATTCTCCGCCACTTTTTTAAATTTCAGTCGGATATTTTATTTTTATAATTATCTGAAACAAAGGAGATGTCCACAACATAAGAAAATTGCTGGTAATATAACAATAAAAAGTAATACTAGGCAGGAAGCAGTGGCAGAAACAACTCATAAATATGTGGGAATCACACTGGAAATTTTTTCCAGATGGGAGAATGGTCTATTACCCACTGCACCGGACATCATCCTTAAACATATCTCCCGACATCACATCACGATGCAGCTTTAGTCACGGTGTCAATTAAAACCGCCTCGCAGAATGGCCTGATTTAATTTCTTCCGGTTTATTTAAATAATTCCCGTCAAGTTCTTATCGGGGATAACCACAAGAAAGGTAGAGACGAACCGAGCTGGCTTTCGCGGCATGCGAGCGCACGTTGGTCTCATCCATTATTTATTGTGGGTAAATAAAGCAGTTATGTAATTAATAATCCTTTCAATGTAATGCACGGTTGTGACTATCACGCCCCCATCGTCCGTGGTCGACGTACTAAGGTCGGTGCACCCCCTCCCCCCCCCCAGCTACCACTCTTCAACACTTGGGCGGAATTATTTATGTACACCGTTAAGTAATAATTTTCCAGAGGCAAAACAAATGTATGTAAATTGTTGAGTGAAATGTAATTTAGTATGTTTTAGGTCTGTGAACTTTTACAGATGTAACCGGTTCTATGTCGACAACAAGTCTTGAAGTTCCCATAAAATATTATGGCAAGATTCATCAAAATAATTTAATTAATGTTTACGTTTATATAAATTACGTTATCGTTTTTATTTTTAGTAGAAGTCGAATAAACATGGTAAACGTCGTTGGTTATTTCTCTATGGTCGATGCTTACTGTGCTAAATCTATACTTATAAAAGAGAATGGCCTGAATTACTCATTCATAAACTACGAACAAATAAAATTATAATAATTAAAGTATTGGAATGCTATACAAAAGTTAATTTTAGACCTTATAGGCGCACGAGAAAGGGGATTAAAAACATCCCTAAGGGATGGAAACAGCCCTTCAAAGTTGGCTCCATAAGAATAACTACGGTAATATTGGTTTTTTATTTTTTTTTTTTATTTTTATCAGGATACAAAAACATAAACAATACAGTACATCTTATTAAAATTTTAAGGGCAACATGAGCTTCAATTTCAACGGTTCTGTCTGTAACAATAATCGTACCGTAACACTTGAAGTGTTGTCTGATGGGTGAAGTGTACACCTATTCTAGTGGACTATAAATTGGTTTTCGTAAAAAATTGAGTAGCCTATTTTAATACCTTTTCACAGTAAATATATGAAACTTTTAATGTCATTCTTGACGATTTTAAAATAAAGAAAAACTCATAATATCAACTTATAGTCCACTAGAATGGGGCTTTAATAATCATACAGTGTTCATTATAACTCATTTTAATCATAAATTTGAACTGTATGTTTTGAACTGAAATTGAAAATTATGTTTTGACGGTAAAAATGTATTGCTATTTTAGGCTGTCTACTTGTCAGTTTGGGAAATGGTCACCTTTTGCTGGCCATTTTATTTTATTTTTTTTTTTATAATAGTTGTTAGAACTCCTAACTTCGGGTCGACACCTGGATTCAAATCCTGGGAGATCCAAGCAAATTTAGCTTAATGAATGTGGACCAAAAGGATACATTCATTGTTGGATAACTCAAAAAAATTTACGCTTGTGTTGAAAGAGTGAATAAATAAAATACTGCTGTAGGATTTGTATTAAATTTATGCTCAATTTTCTCACTCTTAAAGTAGTTAAGTGTGATAGCTAAGCGAAATAAAATAAATAAAATTAATTAAATATAAAACAAGCAAACAAGTGGTTTAAAAATTAGTAGGCCTACTTCACAAAGTAACATTATAGCTTAAAGTTGTCAAGATTAAATCAGCATTAAAATAGGACATCTTTTAAATTTTGAGGGACATTTGTACCGGACATTCTTTGTCAGTGTGAACTTAGGATAAGCAAAGTATCCTTTTCACGAAAAATATTTCTAAAGACAACAGAGAAATCAGTATATTTACGTTCGTAAAAGGCAAAGGTTTCACCTCTCGATATTCGGCCCTAAAACAACTTAACACTTTGATCCCTCCGAGGAGGGGCATCTGCTGATGAGGGGGTGTGGAGATGTAGGGGATGTTTTGTCACCTGTCGTCTAGAGCCGTCAACCGTCACGTGCCGTAGTCAGCATCCGGATATGACAGTCTCACACAATCTTGGCAAATCTCTCTGTCTTCACCTTGCCTTTCCGCTTTAGTCATACTACCCCCCCTCCCACCTACCCACTTTAACACATATTGTGGTATTGGCCCTCCCACCCACCTATACATGTACAGTGATGGTGTTCATGTCATCAATATGAACATCTTGAGTCAAACCACGGAAAAATGTGTGACATCTGTTATTTTCTCTGAGACATGAATTAATCTAATTGAAAATACTGCCTAAACACTGCTAGTAAATGTTGTAAATGGGAGATTTGAATATTATTCTCATACATTCTACACGTGTTAAATGTTTTCTTGATTGTAGTCAATCTTTTGGGGCTAAAGATCTCTTATGAAATGTTCCCAGTAGGGTGACTCAGTCATATCAAACATCAATTGATCATGATGTTACCAATTTGAATGGGTTATATTTGCTGAAGTAATAAATGGGCATATTTCAGATAATTTAGGTTAAGTTTTAATTTTAGATTGTAAAGATTATGTTTTTGTTAGGGGAAAATATGTCTATAAAAGATGTTTTTTTTAAATATAGTTATAGATGTTTAAAAAAAATAATAAATAGAAAATCAGTTAGGAAAATAAAATAAATTGATCTGGATTCGAAGTAGTTTGATTATTTTGAGGAAAAATTCTCAAAGATTTCAAAATAATTAAAAGACTATCTTCCTTTCACAGTGCATGCAAAAATTCCAATCATTTCTTAATGAATAGTTATTTAGAACAGCTACTTCCAAACATAACCAACTATGAATTGTATGATCTAAATAAAAAAAATAACTGTCATTATTTAAGTAAAAAACTAAGTAACCAACTAAAATATTCATTGTATTTATTGATTAAAGAAGATTGTAATGAAAAATATTATTTAAATTATATTTATAAAGCAAATTGTAAAGATTACAGAAATGTCTTAAATTTTATACTATATTCATTATTTATTTTTATTTTTTGGTATTATTAAAGGTCAAACCAAATATTGGGATATAAGATAAAATATATGGTCACTTCGTCAATCAATCCTTATTTTGTTTTTCATCTTAGGTTTAGTATCCATCGCTATCATCAATATGAATCCAGTATTTAATTCTTCTTCCAAAAGTTTAAACGTTTTCAGATTGTTAATAATTTGATAAAAAATAAAAAAACTCCAAAATATAAACAACTCTAAAATATATAAATGTACTGTTTTACTGAAAAAAATTACCAATTATATTTATGAATAGAATATTAGATTTATATTGTGATTTCTCATTAAGTTAATGTGGGTGAGTATTTTATTTGTAAATTTCACACTCTTTCGAAGTATTTTAATCGTGGCCCTGCAGTAAATTGAAAATGTTTCTGAAATGTTTTACTATGGAATGGTTGGTTTTTATATTTTAAATGCATAGTAGATAATTTCATAGCTTTTTCGTTTTTCCCATTTGGGATTAGGATAGTGTTCTTAGTAGGAATTGCCTTCATTTTGTCCTACATACGTGATAGAGCAATCATCACATCACGCAGGGGTGCTTCGCTTCTTTGTATTCCTACTCATAGAACTTCAATATTCAATAAATCATTTACAGTAAATTCTTGCCGTCTGTGGAATTCCCTTCCAGATGGTATAAAGCCTTTCTCTTGCGGGACACGCGGGTCCGGGTGGTGTTTGGCGCACATCTGGAGGAAGTTGTTTGTGAGGTATTTTTTTGTTTTTATGATTTGCTACTACGTTAATCAATGTGTGGATGAGCTTGTGATAAAGAGAGCGTGTGTGATAGTGTAAGTAGGATATCATTTTTTTCTCTAAGTCTTATTTGTAATTACGTATAGAATTTCATTATTATTATTTACTTTAGGTTTTATTATTCTTGTTTGCTTTGTTTTATATTAGTTATTGTTTCTTTCATTCGGGTGTAATTACTTTATTTAAATACAAAATTGTCATTGTTGTAATTATTTTTGTATCAGGTTAAATGGAAGAAGGGACTTTTTAGTCCCAACTTCGCCTGATTATATTAAGTCGTTTTCCATTTCATTTCACGTCTATTTTTGTATACGCCTGTTGCTACGGTCGTTGCCAATTTGTTCCATAATGTTTTGTCTGTGGCCATAAAGTTTTTAATTATAATAGAAGCACTTCAAGGAGTTAAATAACCTCAAGGGTTCTCAGTAGGTGTTATATATGTTTGGGTAGCTATTAGGAACAGCTAAATAGGTTGTCGCAGTTATCCTGGCTTGATAGTTTGCTTAACTTTGCATCTTTGGCCAACATTTTACATTAGACATATGTTTAATCGTATGTCTGACAAGGAGTTATGAAAGGCCCTGGATGGCATGTACAAGAAGACAAACACGTGGGAAACTATAAGTATGAAGATTTATTCCATAAACTATTGAGTAAAAGAAAATAAAAAAAACCGAAGTTGGTCTAACTTCATTAGCAGCTAAAGATTCTCAGTCCGATCCTAATTGAAATACAAAATGTTCAAAGAAACCAACCAATAACCACCGGCTGTTCAATTGTTATTCATGAGCTACTAAATACTTCAGCGTGGAATTGTTTTTAAAATGCCCTAATTTTTTCTTAGTTTAGTATTAATTTTAATATTTATTGTTTACATTTTGTTATGTCAAGCTATTCTAATGCCAATTTTTTATGTCCAGTTATTTTCTTTTCTTTTAATGCACTTTACATATTACGAGATTTACTCAAAATAACAATAAAAATACAGCCAATTTAAAATAAATAGTAAAAAGTGTCCTCACGTAAAACTTATCACATCAATATTCACACATATGTTGATGATCGGATATTAATCTGCCCTTAAATAAATAGATAAATAGTTTTAAAACAACTAAAAGCAAGATAAAAATGTTATATTTTTTGCAATACCAAAAGCTATATTTTTTTAACTTAAGCATTTAATTTGTAAAAGGTATTCTAAGGCTGAATACATTTTCTATTAAAAATAAGTACAGTAAAATATACATTAACATCGTAAAATAACGGATACTAGGCGGTAAGCTGTTAAGTGATGTGAGTTCGAGGAGTTGTTGAACGAAAAATAAAGTAGTAATTGTATGGATATTGAGTGAATAAGTCTTCAAGTGGTATGAGTTCGAAGGACGGCTGGATGACCAATCAAGTTATAAGTGTTGAGAGACCTTCAAGTGGTGCATTTGAATTGGGACTAGGTGAGCAATCAAGTGGTAGGTATACGAAGAATGGGTTAATAAATCCTTAAGTGGTATGAGTTCGAAGGATGGTTTGATGACCAATCAAGTGGTAAGTGCTGTGAGACCTTCAAGTGGTATGCATTTGAATTGTGATTAGTTGAACAATCAAGTGGTAGGTATACGAAGAATGAGTGAATAAGTCTTCAAATGGCATGAGTTCGAAGGATGATTTGATGCATCAAGTTGTAATTGCTATGAGACCTTCAAGTGGTATGCATTTGAATTGTGACTAGGTGAAAATCAAGTGGTAGGTATACGAAGAATGGGTTAATGAGTCCTCAAGTAGTAAGCGTTCGAAGGATGGCTGGATGAACAATCAAGTGGTAAGTGTTGTGAGACCTTCAAGTGGTATGCATTTGCATTGTGACTAGATGAACAATCAAGTGGTAGGTGTTCCAAGCGAAGTGCACCGTCATAATTTTGGAAAAAACATATAAGGAAATAGTTTTTTCTCGTTCAACGTATAAATATTTTAATATCATATAGACTTTGATTTTTATTAGAATCAACATTTATTCTCATTTTAACATTTTATTTGTAGTTCATGTGTACATATAACTAGTTCAAATTTTTTGTTAAATATGTAGGAGTGGTATGTCTTTTAGACTACTAGACAGTCTAAGAACTGCAATGTAAAAATATCAAAAATCTCATTAATGATTCTTGCCATTAGAAGAAAGTCGTACAGTATGTGACTGTATGCTGGCGAACAGTTTTTAACTACGAATGACAACCAGGCGTTGGAGCATTTTGTTAAAAATAATATTAGTTGGTTGGATTCTTTAAATAAAGTTTGTGAAAAGGAGACGGACAATGACAAAGTAGATCATGTGACAAATGACATAAAAGAGTTTTATTTTAATCAATGTAATGAAATACTTTCATATCCCTGCAATTTCATATTTTCCTGCCAGTCTAAGTATCTCTCACTGGTATTCGTGAATACATCCTGACAGTTACTATATCAACTCATAAGGTTGCTATAGTGATACTTGCTCTGTTCATGCAACGTTCTCTAATGGTTAACCTACATACTTCCAAAGACAAGTGGCGGTGCTGAGTGCAGCAATTTATCCCTCCACCAATAGAAGGCATCTTAAGCTCTAATTAATGTGACGCTACTTCTTTATTGGGAAGTTGTCGGCCGTTTAAAAAATTCGGCGGTTGAATTTAAATCGCCATTAACCTCGAGTTATTTAGCTTTGTCCTCCCGCCCGACAGTAACTCTAAACTTCAGCTCGGGATTTGGCAAATTCCGAAATGGTCCAAATTTGTAAGTAGCCCGCCATCTGGCAAGGATTTATACGGCGGTTTCACAGTTTTGTGCTTTAGTTGTGGAGCCGAAGGTGGAGTGGGGGAAAAAGAGAAGAGATCTCGTTTGTTTGTTTTGGCTCGCGAACGCAACCTTTCATTTATAAATATTGTTTTTCCCGACGGAGTCCGTGGGTTTAGAGGATGTAGCAGACCCGCCAAGCATAACGTGCACTTGGAAAACAATATTTGGGGTAGCAATATTTTATCTTGTTTTTGTTTTATAATAAGTAGATTCAGATCGATGTTTCGTTTGTGAACAGTAGCCTTTTGAGGAGCTTAGTCATTCAACAGATACGCAGTGACCTCTTCTGTCAACAGATATGGAGAGGCTTCGTGTGTTAACAGTTACGGAGATACTTCGTCTGTCAACGGTTAAAAAGGGGCTTCGTATATCAACTGTTAGGGAGGACTTCGTATGCTAACTGTTAAGGTGGTTCTTTGTCTGTCAACTGTTAAGGAAGGTCTTTTTATCAAAAGTTACGGAGGGTCTTCATTTGTCAACAGTTACGGAAAGGCTTCATCTGTCAGTAGTTACGTGTAGGAATTTTCTGTCAGTAGTTACGGGTAAGCTTCGTCTGTCAACGTTTACGAAGAAGCTGCCATGTATCAACAGTTACGGAGAGGTTTCATGTGTTAACAGTTACGAAGAATCTTGGTCTGTCAAAACTTACGGTAAGGCTTCATATGTCAACAGTTACGAAGAGTCTTCTTGTCTGTCAAAAGTTACGGTAAGGCTTCATACGTCAACAGTTACGAAGAGTCTTCGTCTGTCAAAAGTTACGGTAAGGCTTCATAAGTTCATATATCAACAGTTACGAAGTGTCTTCGTCTATCAAAAGTTACGGTAAGGCTTCATATGTCACTAGTTACGAAGTGTCTTCATCTATCAACAATTACGGGTAGGCTTCGACAGTCCACGTTTATGGAGAAGCTTCATCTGACAACAAGTTACTTAGCATCTTAGTCTATCAACTGTTACGGAAGGGATTTGCCTGTCAAAATTTACGGAGGCATTTTGTTTGTTAACAATTAAGAATAGTTAATATTTGCTTATTTGAAAGGTACGGTAGGTATTCACTAAGCATTCTAGGAAATGAAAAGGATTATAATGGGAAAATCGTAAAGCGAGAAACATATAGTAGGCCTGAGAACCACATGACGTCAAGTTAAGATTAGCTTCTATTAAACCGGCCTCTTGAAACACATTAAAGAATTTAGTGGACCATAAAAAGGCCGCGTTTAAAGAACCGGAGCAGCGAGCGGTGGAAGGGGCGTTTTTTGGATTTCAGACAGACGCGAACAGCGAATCCAAAGCGTTTACCCAGGTATCCCAAAAAGAATTAGTTTATGTGTGTTCTGTGAATTAGAGGGGCGCTGGAATTTTGAATACCTGGAAATCCGGCAGTCGAAACGAAACAGATGCGGAATGTGGATGAGGAGGAATTTAGGCGGTGTCTGCCGGGACATGGCCAGGGTCTAAATCGGAAGATTATCCTGCCGCCAATTATGGGCCCCATTGTCCTTTCTTCGACGCCGTCTGCCGAATGCCTGCCGCCAAGTCAAACTCCCCCCCCCCTGTTCCGGGCTGCGCCAATAAGTTCCGATACATTACAGAAGCAATCGAAAATCTTTGAGTACAGTTTGATATTGTGTACCTTATACAGTGATTTTTAAAATACAGATACATATTGCAAATGGCCCCTAGTATGATGAATGTGACCATGTTACTTTCTGAGACTGACACATCTTATGAATTGTCATCCAAAGTCCAGCTGTTAAAGTAAATGTATAAATTCATTTTGGAATCCTATCTGCTTAGATAAATACTTTAAAAACAATAATTATTAATATTGTTTGACCTATTGATTTTTATGGGAAACTTAATCACCTTTTTAGAAGATTTATTTTTTGTTTTTATTTATTTATTAATATTATTTTAAAGATATAACAGAGATATACTATTTACTTCTTATATTTGTATTCCTTTTGTCTTATTTACCACTAATTCTGACACAACTATTTGCCCAACTTTGTATATACTTACTGATTTTGGTAGACTGTAAAATTTGGTTATTTAGGATAAAAAACTGACTTTAATAGGAAAGCTGCAAAAGCAATTTGAATTTAATTTATTTCCCGCTTATAAGACATGGCTAAACACGGCAAAAACCTGACATTCCACTGGTTCAGACTCAATTACCATACTTTGCGCACTCTAAAAGTGTACTTACTGAATTTTTTAAACTATAAAACTTTGTTATCTAGGAGAAAAACATTTCTGCTAACCAGAAAATTTAAAAACTTTTTTATCCACATTCTGCTGATATGAAATGGTACAACAATAAAAGCCTCCGTCAAAAACTTACTTCTTCACTGTCTGATCAATTATTTTAAAGGTTGACAGAGTCAATGATGCTTCAAATTTGGCACGGAGGATCTCTTTATGGTTTAGATCAGCAAAACCATAAGCTCCTGGTTATAAAAAAATAGCAATTTAGAAGTTTTCACAGTGACTTCTTTTAGGTTTCCTCCTCTAACTCTGACATTGCCCTACCTTGCACCTTACTAAACTATAGCCTACTTAGAGGACTTTCTAGACTAAAATTTTTTAATAAAATTATATTGTAATGAAATCTTTAACTTAATCAACTGTTTAATGTAAAAACATTGATTTTAAATTATTTTAAAAATATTTCATCTTCTTTTCTTCTTTTAAATAAGTTGGTAGTTTGTTGTATAATTTTATTCCATTGTAATGAATATGTTTTTTGTATAAAGTAGTCCTGTGGTTTGGTATTTTAAGGTCGGTTTCTGAATGAAGATTTGGTAGTTTTGTTGTTTGAAAATTTGATAGATTGTTCTTAACAAATAATAATGTCTTATAAATATAAATAGATGGTAAAGTCATGATATTAAAATATTAAAACTCAACAACCTTCTATTTCTTATACAACTGCAACGAAATAGTTTCACCAATTGATGTATTGTGGTATATCCCCACCTGCAGTTGTTAAGAAAACAATCCTGTTCAAAACAACGTTCTGTTTTTGATTTTATACTAAACGATACGTAAACATCGATTTCGTAATTAGTGTTATGGGACGTGATTACATTATTAAATTACTTTAAGATTACTGTGACAGTTTCGCTAACTGCAAAACCACCGTTGTAAGGTCGACAGTCCTAAACTTTATGGGATAAAACTAATTGTTCTATTTTAATGGTGCGGGTCGTGTTTATTGTTAAAGTGACAGTACAAGTGAACGTCACACAACACTACAAAACTACAATATAAGCACAAAATGCATATATGTATTACAATACAAGTACAAAATGCACAAATATAGAACAATACAAGCATAACATGTACAAACATAGCACAATACAAGGACAAAATGCACAAATATACTACAGTGCAAGCACAAAATGCACCAATATATCACAATACAAGCACAAATGTACAAATATAGCACAATACAAGGACAAAATGCACAAATATACTACAGTGCAAGTACAAATTGCAAAAATATAGCACAAATGTACAAATATAGCACAATACAAGCACAAAATGTACAAATATACTAAAGTACAAGTACAAAATGCACAAATATATCAAAATACAAGCACAAAATGTACAAATATACTAAATTACAAGTACAAATTGCACAAATATAGCATAATACAAGCACAAAATGTACAAATATACTAAAGTACAAGTACAAAATGCACAAATATATCAAAATACAAGCACAAAATGTACAAATATACTAAAGTACAAGTACAAAATGCACAAATATATCAAAATACAAGCACAAAATGTACAAATATACTAAATTACAAGTACAAATTGCAGAAATATAGCATAATACAAGCACAAAATACACAAATACTATGGTGATCGATTTCGGCGAACCACACTCACCTTCACCTTCACCACTGTATGTTTATTAAAGGTCTGATCTAGTGGGCCTTAGGTTTGTATTATAAGTTACAGTGAACACTGTATGATTAATAAAGGTCTGATCTAGTGGACCTTAGGTTCGTATTATGAGTTTTTAAATTAAAAATCATCAAGAATCACGTTTAAATGTTCACTGTTTTGTTGTACAAAATTATAACATCTAAATGTTTTACAAAAATAAACTAATAATTCATTATAATAGTTCAACTACAAAATGACTCCTTAGGTGATCCTTGAAATAGAAATTAATGTTTTCGTGGAGAGAAACCGCCACATTAAAGTTTTAAAAATCATTATGTTTAACGATATTTTTAAATTTCTTCCAACTTTTTCGCAATGGTGG
Organism: Stictocephala bisonia; assembly: GCA_035578905.1. Classification (NCBI taxonomy): domain Eukaryota; kingdom Metazoa; phylum Arthropoda; class Insecta; order Hemiptera; family Membracidae; genus Stictocephala; species Stictocephala bisonia. The sequence goes on along the minus strand of JAQJVL010000038.1, from coordinate 1,654,575 downwards.
ATCATATAATTTTAATCTCAAAACTTTGGCAGACCCAGACGGGTGACTACTTTAGTAAGTGAGATAATACAGTATATACCATTTAATTAGATTGATCCGACGCGGTAGTTTTATACAGCTTCCTTGAGTTGTATAAGCGACGTGTTTGAGTCGATTTAGAGAGACAATATACGTAGCCTTCGCCTTAGTTAGTGTAAGTTTCATAGACGAATATCGACTGGAAATCCCATCATTCAAGTGCTCTGAAGTTGGAAAGGACGATTAATTGTCTGTTATCCACTTATGTCACTATTAAGCCTATTTGAGTAGAAAGTGGGCTCTGAGTTTTGTCTAATCCTGTTGGTCTAGCGGCGGGGAGGAGGATTTAGTAGGGACGGTGGAAATGTTGTGTACTGTTATTTATTTATATTAATTAATTAATCAATCATTAATTCGTTTCGTTGAGGATGAGGTCCTTGGATGGCACAAAGCAGACATAGTATAGGGCCTATATGTCGACACACACATAAATATAACTTAGTTATACTTAAATACTGATGAATATATAATATTTACATTTACAAATACACGTACATAAAGACAAACATTCTGAGGAAAAATATTACTTATTTTTATCATTAATTATTTTTGTACAGTAGTACCCTTGATTATTTGCACCTACAATAGATATTCCATCTAGTAGGAGTATTTATGCCTGTAATTTTGTTAGTGAGGCCCACAACCTCATTTAAAAAAATACATTGCACTTGCATGGGACTACACTAGCGTTCCACAATGGTCTACAAAAACAGCTGATGTTTTGAGTCTCATAATTTAACACTGGATGGGACATCTATTTATGTACGGTATAAAATCAATGGTAATACTATGATAGAAATAAATATAATACATTGAGTAATTTGAACTGAATACAACACTGCAGCAATATATTGCAGCAACTACGTATCGGTTGATAGTAGGGTCTTGGTATAAGGTTGGTGAGGTATAGATTGCCATTGTAGTGATACAGTGCTGTAATCCAGCAACTTGGGGACAAAGGGTTGTGGAGATTGTAGGCGATATGCATTGCCGGATTTAGGAAACTTGCGGCCCAAGGCCAAATTAACTCGAGCGGCTCCCGTCCATTAGATGGAACTTCCTAGGAGTGATTGTGAGCAAGCCAACTTTTATTACATATGGTTTAACCGCTCAATGGGCGGCTGGTGACTGATAACCGCTTCACTGTTCACGCTGCTGGACAAATATGCTTGATTTACGCCGCGGTGCAGTCTCAGATTTTTTTTTTTTTTTTTTTTTACAAGCCTTATTCAAGGCGTGTGACTAATATTTTAAGATTTTTATTTTATTTTTATTTTTTAGTTTGATATTGTTCAAGTAATGTCAAATATAATAAAAATACTTTTAGTTATTTTCTAGTATTTTTTTAGAAGCCGGGACAATACCTAGTCGGCCTAGTGGTAGATCCGACACTGGCGATAGGTTCTATGCTCGGTCCTCGTCCGCTCAATGGTTGCTATCGGCATGGACAGTACTAAAGTGTAGGATGTGCGTGTTGGGTGGTAGTCAGTGTCCGATTGTTGTGTAGGAGAGAGAACTGAGTATCAGGCTTGTCAATTAGCTCAAAATCAGACCAATACTACGTGGTTTAGATTCCACGTAAAGCTGTAGGTCCCTGAGTTGCCCTGGCTATAAGAATTTTAATAAATTGCCCTTTTTGAGAACAGTCGAACTCAGTTAGTAACCAGACTACAAAGGACATCAACATTCATCCTACACATGTCATATTCGCCTTAAAATCTGCGCAAAGTTGTGACAGAGTCTTATGTCTATGACTAAGAATTAATATTGTTTACTGATAAAATATTATGTGATAACAGCAGACTTAAGTTAAGTTCTTGGGGTTATGTTAAGATAAGGGACTGTTAATAAATTAAAATTTACTATTTATAATAATAGTCATTCACCTGTGATGCATAATATTCGGATTTCTGATTCACTAACTAAATTCTTTAGTGGTCTCTACTGAAGAATGAATTCCTAAGTGGTCTCTACTGAAGACTAAATTTCTCAGTGATCTCTACTGAAGACTAAATTCCTTAGTGGTCTCTATTGAAGAATGAATTCCTTAGTGGTCTCTACTGAAGAATGAATTCCTTAGTGGTCTCTACTGAAGAATGAATTCCTTAGTGGTCTCTACTGAAGAATGAATTCCTTAGTGGTCTCTATTGAAGAATGAATTCCTTAGTGGTCTCTACTGAAGAATGAATTCCTCAGTGGTCTCTACTGAAGAATGAATTCCTCAGTGGTCTCTACTGAAGAATGAATTCCTTAGTAGTCTCTACTGAAGAATGAATTCCTCAGTGGTCTCTACTAAAGAATGAATTCCTAAGTGGTCTCTACTGAAGAATTAATTCCTTAGTGGTCTCTACTGAAGAATGAATTCCTTAGTGGTCTCTACTGAAGAATGAATTCCTTAGTGGTCTCTACTGAAGAATGAATTCCTTAGTGGTCTCTACTGAAGAATGAATTCCTAAGTGGTCTCTACTGAAGAATTAATTCCTTAGTGGTCTCTACTGAAGAATGAATTCCTTAGTGGTCTCTACTGAAGAATAAATTCCTTAGTGGTCTCAACTGAAGACTGAATTCTTCAGTGGTCTCTACTGAAGAATTAATTACTTAGTGGTCTCTACTGAAGAATGAATTCCTCAGTGGTCTCTACTGAAGAATGAATTCCTTAGTGGTCTCTACTGAAGAATGAATTCCTTAATAGTCTCTACTGAAGAATGAATTCCTCAGTGGTCTCTACTGAAGAATGAATTCCTAAGTGGTCTCTACTGAAGAATTAATTCCTTAGTGGTCTCTACTGAAGAATGAATTCCTTAGTGGTCTCTACTGAAGAATAAATTCCTTAGTGGTCTCAACTGAAGACTGAATTATTCAGTGGTCTCTACTGAAGAATGAATTCCTCAGTGGTCTCTACTGAAGACTGAATTCCTTAGTGGTCTCTACTGAAGACTGAATTCCTTAGTGGTCTCTACTGAAGAATGAATTCCTCAGTGGTCTCTACTGAAGAATGAATTCCTTAGTAGTCTCTGCTGAAGAATGAATTCCTCAGTGGTCTCTACTGAAGACTTAATTCCTTAGTGGTCTCAACTGAAGACTGAATTCCTCAGTGGTCTCTACTGAAGAATGAATTCCTAAGTGGTCTCTACTGAAGAATTAATTCCTTAGTGGTCTCTACTGAAGAATTAATTCCTTAGTGGTCTCTACTGAAGAATGAATTCCTTAGTGGTCTCTACTGAAGAATAAATTCCTTAGTGGTCTCAACTGAAGACTGAATTCTTCAGTGGTCTCTACTGAAGAATTAATTCCTTAGTGGTCTCTACTGAAGAATGAATTCCTCAGTGGTCTCTACTGAACACTGAATTCCTTAGTGGTCTCTACTGAAGAATGAATTCCTCAGTGGTCTCTACTGAAGAATTAATTCCTCAGTGGTCTCTACTGAAGAATGAATTCCTCAGTGATCTCTACTGAAGAATTAATTCCTCATTGGTCTCTACTGAAGACTGAATTCCTTAGTGGTCTTTACTGTAGACTAAATTCCTTAGTGGTCTCTACTGAAGAATGAATTCCTTAGTGGTCTCTACTGAAGAATTAATTCCTTAGTGGTCTCTACTGAAGACTGAATTCCTTAGTGGTCTTTACTGTAGACTAAATTCCTTAGTAGTCTCTACTGTAGACTGAATTCCTTAGTGGTCTTTACTGTAGACTAAATTCCTTAGTACTCTCTACTGTAGACTAAATTCCTCAGTGGTCCCTACTTTAGACTGAATTCCTTAGTTACTTTCTACTGTAGACTAAATTCCTTAGTTACTCTCTACTGTAGACTAAATTCCTTAGTAGTCTCTACTGTAGACTGAATTCCTCGGTGGTCTCTACTGTAGACTGAGTTCCGAATCTGAGCGATATCTCCCACCTGACTACTGGACGAATTTATGGTTCTTAAAACTGTGTTTGTATTCTCACTCCTATCAAGAGGCTTTCAGTTTGGTGTCTTCCATAAATTTATATCTTGTTTGAAAGTGGCTTGAACTAAACAACACGCTTGTTGTTTGATTATAAGTCCTCAACGAGCAAGGTTTGAGTTTTAATATCCATTTGTAATTCTTTACATAAGTTCACTTATCTAAATACTACACAGTAGGTCATTATAACATTTAATATATACAATGATTAACCTTTGCAAAGATATTGTTAAGGTATACAAGCTGTGTACTGTGGTAGGTGATATTAGGGCTTCGACTGAGTTTTATATCAAGGACAAGTATAGTCCTACCTAAAATTTTTATTTGCAAATATGTCTTATAATATATGACATGAACATGTAGCTTAAAATGCATTACTAAAATGTATGAACGTTGGAATGATAATATTATGTTTCATGCCCTTCTTTTTTTTGCTAGCCAAAGGACAGTTATATCGTGTTTTATTGTGTGTGTGTGTTTTTTTAAATTTTTTTATTGTGTTACCTTTCCAGTTGACACCACTAAATGTACAGTGCTGATTATATATTTTTTGCCCTGTTTTGATTCAGTCACATGTTAATTTCAAATACAAGCTAAACAATAGCTATGTACATTTTGTTAAATAATTATAGATCTTTGATGACTATTGCCTTCAGAAGGGTTTGATCCAACCCCCTGAGAAATTCAAATTCAAAAATTCAAGCCGAGATATTTATATAATGGAATTGTATATATTTTGTACAGTCAGTTTTGGATATTTTCGTTAATTCTTTGATAGGTTATTGATTTTAAATGATCATTTATATATCTAAACGATTATTTTAAGCTAATTACCTTTTAGGCTGACCAGTTTATGGCAGGATTTCTGTTTGTATTACCAGATATACTTGATATTCTATTGATATGTTGCTGAGAATCATCCCACCACCTAGCCACAAAATATACGTAGTACATATATAAATCTTTTATATATGTATAAAAGAATGTAATTACATGTAATCTGTTGTATTATGCTTTAGCCTACATTTTAAGCTCACAATTTCTATAACTATACCTAGCTTGCTTGTTAATTTTGTTGTTGTTGTTATTTTTTGATTGTAATAGTTTGTATTGTTCCTCTGACAGTGATTTTCACTTAGCAAAGGCCCAAATAATGAAAAAAATTGGGAAAAACTACTCTACGTAGACTATTCTATTTTATTTAATTGTATTGTATTCTGACATGAATTGTTGTTCCCTATATGAAGATAAATCCGTCACGTCAACAATCAATGTTGTGGTTAGTATCACGTGTTACACCTTGAAGGGGTTGGACAGTAGATGTGGGTGGTAATGGGGTGGGTTGTACTAATGTACAATATTCACTCGGTGAGTCGTCACATAACATTATGAATGGTGTGTGAGGTGTAAGTTTGAATGTTTCAGTAAAGCCCTGTGCGTGGACAGAGGGCCTCTTTCTAAAAACATTAGACTCCCGATTCACAGAGCCAATGACACAACGAAGTCACTTAGATCGAATCAGTGTTACATAAATCATTATGTATTAGGACAGTGAGCATGATGAGTAAGAAGTATTCCATCAAATACATAAATTGCATTTACTGTAGAAATAAAAACTAAAATGGTAACCACGTCCTATAGGAGAGTAATATTGTTTATAGTGACGAATATAAACTGACCCTAAGTAAATAAGTTTTAGAATTCGGGTATAAAACACATAAATAACATATAAATAACAAGTCAGGGTAGGGAAATTATTTGGAGAGTAAGTGAGTTCATGGCGAATGAAGTCAAATTAAGAGATGAACAACAAATTCCCGTTAAAAAATCGTTAGAACGAAATGCAGTTGCATGTGGCGTTTCAAAAACTCTTATAAAGGAAATTCGGCGTGAAAAGTGTTTATTGGACACTTCAGCGGAAGTAGAGTGTTCGTTCACAACTCCCAAAAAATACAAAAGAAAAAGAACAGTGACAGAACTAGACGATTTCGACAAATGTGTCGTTAGAAGAATCGTCCGTGAGTTTTATAAAACTGACGAGTCACTCCCAACTCGTAATTTTTATTTTAAATCAATTTAAATAAAAATTATATGTATTTTAACGGTACGGGAAATCACAGAAATATTTTTCTTAATGACAGTAAGAAGTATATATTTCTTAGTTACTTAATTTCAATCAAAATTACTAACTAACTGATTTATAATTTTTTTATGATATATTTAATTGTTGTTGTTGATATACGTTTTTATTTGTTAACTTTCAAACTCCTAACCTATTTGATGTTTTTATTTTAAATAAAGGTCTAATTATAAGAAATAGCAAAATACAAATACTCCGTACACGCGTAAACAATCACCCTTTACGATCTGTCTGTGACCGCCTCGCTCAGAGTCGATGTTTTTATATGACTAGTAGGCCAGCCAGGAGGCCGGACCTTCAGCACGCGTACTGTACTTACTGTACATGGCATAAAAACTAGAGAGAAGACCGAAGAGACAAATACTATGCTGTACAATACAAGTGTACGTCAGACAACAAACATTTGTTACAATATGTACTATGTACAAATTTTACAGAAATAGCTTTTGGTAAAACACATTCCTCTGACTAGAGAGATTCACCAATGAATCAATTATGTCAACAACTATGCAAATAATATAATTATCTTTAGTACCCTGATCGTCAATATGAGGGTAAATAAGGGTTACAAATGTATGTTATTACTACATTATAACTTGTTACTATCTTGTTGTTGTAGTCATTTAACATCATCTTGTTTTGATGCTTTATGCAATTTTTTGTAAATTACAAATTACAGGAAAAATCTATATAAATATTGCTTAAAAGAGAAATAACCTAGTAGTCAAAGTAAAAATAATTTAAAATTTTCATAGATTATATTCATTAGACAATGGTCAATACCAATATAATAATTACTATAGAAAATTCTGGTATATTTTTTAATGAGATATATCAATCAATTGTTTCATATGTTTTATAAATTAAAGATAATATCGGTTCGCAGACAGAACACAATCTAAGTGGCATGTTTTCGGGACTGCTAGTAGCGCACAGATAGCCGGATCTACTTGTAGGCTGGGCAGGTAATATTTTAGTAGTTCGAATTCATTTGTTATACACGATCTCAATCAATCAAATATATATTGAGACAATTCAACCCTGCTTAATATAGTCCAAATACAATTCATCCGTTTATTGTTATAAGCTTCGCACACAAACACTAGATCGACCTTGCCACCTATCCAACAAAAGAGTGTAGCTTACCTACCCTCCCTACGCACGTGGAAAACTAATCACTACAGCCTTACTATAAACAAATGATAGACATAAGGTACTTTCCCTTTGTATACAAATAACGATACGTTAAAAGATATACATATATTCAAATATTTACAAAATATAAATGTTGTAAATTAAATTTATTTTATCCATTAAGTTGTATTAAGTTGCATGCAGTGAGATGATATGCAGTAAGTTGCACTTGTGGTGGCACTTATGATTTTTCAAACTTTAAAAAGACCAAAAACGTAAAAAAAAGACTAAATGTTTGAATTTAGTGTTTATAGCTTAAATATAATTCTTTATAAGTCACTGCACAAACACTGAAAAGAAAGAATGAATTTGTTGGATTTATAAAAACATAAAAATATTCATCCTTAGAGACCTTAAATTATATAATAATTTTATATAATGATTTTTTTAGCACGCCCAATAAATAATTTGCTATCGTATATAACTCTCAGCTTCAAAAGCAGCGTTGTTTCAAGGTTACACACTTATTTATAGTCTAGAAGAAAGGTTTGGAAGGGCTTTTAAGCCGACCGTGCCATAAAATTTTCCAAGAGTTGAGCGGCGGTGTGCAATGGCAAAGGAGTCAGTCATGGGACGATAGGGGTTGGTAAAACTTTCTACTTTACAGCGGGGTGGGAGGAGGATAAGGCAGGTAAGGGACACTCCTACGTGCGAACTGGTGTTACCCGTTGACAGGGGTTGAGGACAAAACGTCCTTTATTTGAGGATCGAAAGGACCATGTGGAAGGGTTCGCCAACTGTATTGAATGAAAGACTCAGATTGAGTTGTCTGTTTATTTTGTATTATATACAAGAATTAGTCGTGACGAAATAACATATGTTCGACAGTTTAGTATGGAGTCGTATAGCTACGCCCGTGACATTGATTGATTATACAGTAGTTGTACCACAGTCTGATAACATACAGTCAAGACACTGTTGAAAATTGGACAAGCTATACTAGCGCTCCTAGCGGCGGGAGTTTGTGCGTATCTCTTTACAGTTTACACCCACGGTTGTTATTAGGAGATGTCAAATAGCTTATTTCTATAATCTGTCATGGCACTTATTTGCTAGACATAACGCAATAACCGGTAATGTGTTATAGATGTACGATTCGCGGCCACTTGGAGCGCTAGCATCGCGCTAGCTCCACAGCGGAGAAACGAGAGTCGTGACTTTACGTTATTTGACTGTATTTGTACTATATTAACCATGTTAAAAAAAACAAAAAAACAAAACAAAACAAAAAAATACTTTCACACTGAGTAAAACGTTGATCTATACAATTGTTGATGAGTGAATCGTAATTTTTATCTTATTTACAGTAAAAATAAATTTTGATATCCAATAATATCGCTTTGAATTGCGATAATTTAAATAATTAAACATTTTGTTATTAAAATTATCTTACTAGAAAGTATTGTTTGATATATCCCTTGACTCAATTTAAATAATTAATCAGTTGTTGTTTTCTTTCACTAAAATCGACTCTGTACGGTTTACTGTTTTTGGAAATGCTTCATTCAACGCCACGCCACGTTCCTCATCGTCTCCCCATAACCCATCATGACGAGGCCACATGCACAGAAATACACCTCCATCAATCAATACAGCACTATTTTCTTTTCAAAACAAAGAAAAAAAAAAATTAAGCAACAAAACTTCAACAAATATTACTCCAACCGTCTATGAATATTTATTAAAATTAATTAGTGATTGTTTTAATATTCTACATAGCATCAATAGTGAGATTAATAAATAATTTAAGAAATTCTCAAATATTCCAATAAAATGCTTTATTACATGAGGCTTTTCGCCTACAATGTAGGCATCGTCAGATATCAACATAAAATTCTAATCAATAAAAATTAGAATTTTATGTTTATGTCTGACGATGCCTACATTGTAGGCGAAAGGCCTCACATAATAAAGCATTTTATTGGAATATTTTAAAATTTCTTAAATTATTTACAATTTCCAATAAAGAACTCAAAGAATAAATGGAGTGAGATTAATGTTTAAATTTGATAAATAATAACTTATAACTCTTCATTTACTGGAACTCTTTTTATCAACGAATAAAATCCACGTTATACTGGATGTATTTAATGTCATGTATTATAAAACTTAGTAAAGTACCCATTTCCTAAGCTCATTTGTATATAAAAAAAATAAACCTTTCAGAAATATGATCCCAGTACCCCATAATAAGTAAGAAAAGAGAAAGACACTACCAACTTGCCGTGAAAATACCAACTGATTAGAAATACACCGTTTCGTCAGATTGAAAGTTGGCTCACTCTTAATATGAGTTAGTAATAGAATGAGTAGACAGTAATAAAACAGTGTTTAAGTGCAAATAAAACTAATACAAATTTACATTAATTTATCTATACCATTGTGTATTCATGCACAGTGTCATTTTAAGCAGAAGGTTCTGAATCTAAAGTAATATCTAAACATGGTTTATTAGTAAAAGTCTCAAGTCTTTATAAATAATAGGTTATTTATAAATAAGACCATAATTTTAAGGCAAAATAAACTGGATTATAAATTTACTAGAATTACGTTGTATATTTTATCTCCCATGAAAATTGTGTAACTAATGATTACTACTAAAATGTATAAGATTTTTCAAATTATTGAGCCAAATACAACAAACAAAACTATACTAAATAAATACATAAAACACTCCAAAACCACCAAAAAGAAGATTATTTTTACTCATTTTATGCTATCTTTCTTCTGACTTTAAAAACTTTAAGGACAAATTTAAATTTCCAAAAGTTAAATTACAAAATTAGAAATTGTTAATCCACCAACGTTCTTTATTAATTAATATGTCACGTGTTTATAGAATTTATAAGCAAATAAACCTAAGGCAACACATATGTAATACAGTTTCAGTACAAATATTATGGCAATCGATTCTGTTTTCTTACATTCTTTCACACATATGAGACGCCGACACAACGTTGTGCGTATTTGAAGGCTAATATTAATGATGATAAGAGTGTAGGATGAGTGTGGATGAGTGTAGTCTGGTTACTAACTGAGTTCAACTGTTCCTCAGGAAAGGCAATTTATTGAATACACGAAAAATGCGTACAGTGAAAAATGCGTACACCAGGAATCTTGCGAAATATGCGTACAGGATCAAGTTTTGACAGAATATGACGAGGGTAACCAATGACATCACAACAATTAGATAGGCGAAAAATGCGTACAACTTTTAGGGCAAATGATCTTTTACAACAATTGAATTATATAAATGCGTTTACCTCTAAAATAAATATGAATGTCGCTTAGTTTCTTGGGATTGGAGAACCTAACCTAACCTAACCTAACCTAATTTCGCTGTACGCATCTTTCATGCCACCGGGGAGAATACTTACCCTCGTCAAATACCACTATTTCTTTCTGTACGCATATTTCGCTGTACGCATTTTTCGCTGTACGCATCTTTCGTGCCACCAATTTATTAATAGCCAACAGCCAGGGACCTACAGCTTTACTTGGAATCCGAACTATGTAGTGTTGGTCTGATTTTCAGCTAACTGACAAATCTCACACTCAGTTCTCTTCATGTCAATGTGTAGTACGTTTTGATCAAACAAAACGGAAAACTTATCACACGCAAAACGTTGCATCCAATTTGGGCATGTTTATCTCTTGTATGGAGCGTAAAGGTATAACAACTTATCATTCTGCGTTATTGACTTGTGAACGTATTTAACGTAGTTTAATAACTTCCATCCTGGTTCGCGGAACATAAACTGTCACGACATTTGTAGAGTACAATACGGCTTACAACCTAACCAAATGAAGAACATTCTGAACTTTTTACTAATTAAAAATAAATGCAACACAAAACAACCACGTCGAGTCATTTTGTATCAAAGTACTTTATATTGTATAGGGTATTTCTTTTAAAACGCAACCCATGATTTTAAATACAAATGACATTAAATACAAATTATTAACATTAATTACTAATATTTACATGATTTAAATTACATTTTTGTGTAAGTTTGGTGTTCAAATAAAACAGCAGTATCATTTATACAACGTTCTGCCCTATATAGTAAATTTCTGGACACATTTTCCAAAGTTTGCTCAAAATCATGTTCCTAACCACAACGTAATGAAATTGCACGAAACCCAAATAAAGTGAACATGTAAATCAGCTGATAGCCAAGGAAGAAGAATAACCAGGGCTACCAACCTATGAACCTGTAATTATCTTAAATCTTAAATTTCTGTACTTGTAAATAGGATTGCGTTTTAAAAGCTGTTCAGAAGTTCTTAATTACTTATTATTTATATTTCATTATCAATTTTACTCCCTAATTAGCTTACAGTTTACATCACTTCAACGTTATTTGGTTAGAACTAAAATCCTAACGACCATGCAGCCCCTTCTGGACAATAAACGGTGGATTGACGAGGTGAAAGATGACCGCGGCCCGTCGTTTGGAGGTAGTTACGGGAGATCATTGAGGCTTAAACCGAGATTACCTGTCTGGTTATAAACCCGACCCAAACCTCGATCTTTGCCGCAATAAAACGCCCCATGGACGAAGAAGACTGAGTTAAATTCCGTGAGAAGACTTGTTGCATCAGTGGACGATTGGTGCAGGAGGAGAGGTCATTTTATTGATTATTTTTATATCTTTCAGCCATATCTAAAAACTCCCATGAACTGTTTTAGGATTTTAGAGACAGTGATGGGGTTAAGGTTATGTGTGTTGTTGCTAAAGGACATGCCTCCAAACACAAAAACGTTGTAAAACATTAAATTATCAGTAATGTCCTGGTTGGTCGGTAGCATAGTGGGTTAAAGCCCAACTTCATAAGCTAGGTTCTTAGTACAATCCCAATTAGAGTCAAACCAAATTTTGAAAGGGATCAGCTGATAACCACTAGTTTCTAACAATGACTACTCACCCATTTACACTTACCGCACTCATTCGAAATCCATATTCGTCCATATCTTGGTGATCGGCGTCTTAATATTAAGGGTGTTCGAGGAAAAATTCTAAAAAATTCTTTATGGATAAATGGCTGCCCAAAGTGACCCATTAGCCTTTTTGGTGCATAACTCATCAACAAACCATGTAATATATTTTCTTAACACTTTGAGAATATAGTGGACAAAATGTACTAACCAACCTAGTATATAGTAAATATAAAAAATGTTTTTTAAGTGTACCAATTATTTTTCTATGAATGATATTTGTTCAAATTTTTAGTTGAAATGTTGTCAGTTATCTTTGGCTAAAACACACACACACACACACACACACACACACACACACACACACACACACACACACACACACACACACACACACACACACACACACACACACACACACACACACACACACACACACACACACACACACACACACACACACACACACACACACACACACACACACACACACACACACACACACACACACACACACACACACACACACACACACACACACACACACACACACACACACACACACACACACACACACACACACACACACACACACACGCACACGCACACGCACACACACACGCACACGCACACGCACACGCACACGCACACGCACACGCACACGCACACGCACACGCACACGCACACGCACACGCACACGCACACGCACACGCACACGCACACGCACACGCACACGCACACGCACACGCACCCGCACCCACACGCACACGCACACGCACACGCACACGCACACGCACACGCACACACGCACGCACGCACACACGCACACACGCACGCACACACACACACACACACACACACACACACACACACACACACACACACACACACACACACACACACACACACACACACACACACACACACACACACACACACACACACACACACATATATATATATATAATTATACATATATATAATTCATTTCTAGAGTTTACTATACATGAAGGAGGTATGTCCTGTCGAATTTGCGGGGTGGGGCGGTGGGGGCTATGAGGGGAGAGAGTGGAGGGGAACACATTACTTGTTCGTTAGTGAGTCAGGATCTTTACAACTCTTAGCGGCAGTTGCGATAAAACCTAGAACAAAATTCCGTAGAGCGCTAAACTGGGCGCCCAGGTGAACACACTTATAACTAACCTTGTATAATAAAAGAAACTTAAAGATATCTCTCGATTACCACTCCTAATGTGAAACAATCCTAAAACCCTGAAAATGAAAAAGTATTGGGTAGGGAGAACATTAAAATATTTGTACAGGGGGAAAGAGCTCTCGTGTCTACTTTTCTTGTGGATAATACGTAAAAAATAATTTTGTTACTCTCAACCTGTTAATTAAAGTTTTTTTAAGAGCCACATCAACATATCAAACCATATTGTATCTTTGAATTGATCAGAAGAGTGTATACCAGTTGAGTATCAGGAACATTTATTAATAAATAAAATGTCCTAATAGAGGTTCGAATTCTAGTATGGAGCTGAGTTACATCATTTTCAAAAGTAAATTTTTCATCAAGAATAATGCTCAAATATTTGAAATGTTGAACCTGCTTCAGAGCCTCACAGTTACATGTAACTTGGTCACACGAAGTGGAAATGTAAACAGGTGATATAAACTGTTGCTAAGAGAAAATTCATGCTGCTGTATTTATCGAGATTTATCCATATTGGATGCCACGTTCTGCGTATGTCTGACAACAAAATTGAGGAACTTTTCTTGATAGTGAATACTTTAAAAAAATGAACAATACGTTCTCAGATTTAATGTAATATGAATATAAACAATAATAATATAGAACTGATTGATTAGGGTTTTTGAATTCCTCTGGTCTGAGGATGGTAAACCTGGTTTACAATCGACACGGCGTCCGCTCCTTGGTTGCCATCGACGTGGACACTACTAGAGACGTCTGGGGTGTCCATGTTAGATGGTAGTCAAGGTTTAGATATTGTGTAGTTCGGATATGTTCTCTAAGTGGCAGTTGCGATAAAATCTTGTACTAAATTCCTTAGAGCGCTAAACTAGGTGCTCTGACGATCACCCCTTAAAGAAGTTATTTCGAAAAATACCATTGGTCGTTATGCAGCTGATTTCTTCAAATCCCTGTGTCAGCTCAAAAAGGCCAATGGTATTCTATTGCCTCAGTTGCCCTCCAAGTTCTTTCAACATTTGGTACTTGAAATCTATTTGAGAGGGTCGGACATTCAGCCCGAACGGGATAAATATCCGACCAAACAAAAAAAGTAAAATACTTTTTGACAGTCTAACTAACTCGAGCTAGTTGTCCTGATATCCAAACATGACTAGTTAATGTATATTAAAATATCCTGGCCACTTCTCAGAATATTTTCAAAGATTCTAACATTTCGATTTTCATGTCAATTAAAGTTAGCTTATTTTGCTGCGCCTACAGTTGGTAATTGTTTTCATGATAGCAGTTGTGACCAACCTTATAAATTCTTATATTTATATTTAAACATAGATAACTAATTATTACAGCTTGGTGACTACAAAATAACTATTCACATTGATTTTTGTTTCTTCTGTGGAAACTAAAACAAGTATTTTTTTTTTCTTATGTTACAGAATTGATTTTAGCAATTTTTATAAGCTCCAATTTAACAAGTGACGAGATATTCAGGTGTTGCAATGTTTACAAGCCTAACTTAGGTGGGAAAATAATTCAGTGAACTATTTGAATGTTCTTAGATGTATTGATGCACTCTTATTTTCCAAATTCGGGCGATATGCACTCGTGGAGTCCAATGAATAGAACTTGGATTCATGAATGAATCTTGAATGTGGCTGATCAGAGACAGTACAAAACATTTGTGTGGCTGATCAGAGAGCGTATAAAACATTTGTGTAGCTGATCAGAAAGCGTATAAAACATTTGTGTGGCTGATCAGAGAGCGTATAAAACATTTGTGTGGCTGATCAGAGAGCGTATAAAACATTTGTGTGGCTGATCAGAGAGCGTATAAAACATTTGTGTGGCTGATCAGAGAGCGTATAAAATATTTGTGTAGCTGATCAGAAAGCGTATAAAACATTTGTGTAGCTGATCAGAGAGCGTATAAAACATTTGTGTGGCTGATCAGAGAGCGTATAAAACATTTGAAACATCCAGTTATTTCTGTGCTCGCTGGTAAGATGTACTAGACACTTCATTACCAGCTTCGATTTCTTATTTTCCTATTGTTTTTTTTTTTTGATATGTAAAAAAAAAAATTCATTGTCTTTATATAGACTTATTAAACGTATTTTTGTTCCATTTCTATTTTGATTCTTCTCGTATATTTATAATTATTTAAATCCTTCCATAACATTTTACCACTTGGAGGGAAATCGTTAGTCAATCGTATAAAAAATCTCTAGTCAATACCCAACTGGAATATAACAAATTGAGGCATGTAATAACACATTTTACGACATTTTTTATACGTTATGAAAATCGAAATTTCTTGTAAATGCTGTAAAATGATTATAAAAACAAATCTCTTTGTTTGGTAAAATCTATAGTGATTTATGTTGTAATTACAGATTTCAGTCATTGGCTATTGGCATTGTTAGATTTTATTACGGTAATGTGTCCGACCTTCAGTTTATATGTATAACAGACATGTATCCGTTCGTAATAAACAGTATTGGTGTAGCCAAGGTTTATTGTATCATAAGTACATTTCATCGTAAAACTCCCATGTCTTAGTTGTAATTAACGAACAATAAATATTTGATAGTGAAAATTTGATGAAAAAAGCAAATTTAATTACAAGGGAAAGCGCTTTCATAATATTGAAGGACAACTGAACTAGATAATGTAGAATTAGAACATGGTTTTATTAGTCTTTCATGTAAGTGATTTACATGTAGTCATCAAAATATAAACTATAAAAATATAAATATCAAATAGTTTTTGAAATGGGAGATAATGTTTCATTCGAAATGAAAGAATCAATCAATTACAGACTCAAAGAATTTTCTAATTGCAAATTTTAAAGTTTCAAGCACAGAAACGATAGTTTTGTATGTATCTAATATTATTTTGTTGCTGTCACAATTGTATCTGAATCAAGTTTCTGGCAATAATGTGTGTTAGATATATCTAATGCCATTTTTAAGTCAGAATAGCACAGCATTTATCATATGAAGTGATGACAATCGTGTATAGGCCTATATGAACATTGGGAAAACAATGACTTGTGTCATTTCAAAGCATTAGGCGTGTGGATTTTACCTAGTAAACCATTTACAATATTGTATTATTATTTATAATAATAATAATGTGTACGTTGAAAATAAACGATCGCTGATTTCACGATGAAACACCATTGTGTGGCCTTTATTTTTAACGATATAAAATATCTCGTTATATATATATATATATATATATATATATATATATATATATATATATATATATATAATAGTTTGCTTACTACGTCAGTTTAAAAGTCTTTCTAAATGTGAAAAAGAGATATTTCTAACTATTCTCTTGAAAATAATTTCTCGACTAAACATGTTAAGCGAGTAATTTGGAGTTCTGTAATATATTAAAATAACTTATTAGATATTATTGCTATATCGGATTCATAATTTAGATTATAAAGATTTGAGCCAAACTGTTTAATTGAATTAATTTCAGTATCCAAAAAGAAACTTTTAAATCAAAACTAATAGTTAACGGCTAAGTGTTATATAAATTATTTAAGAAATTCTATAAATAAATATTATCAATTGCTCTTGTATAAATTTTTATTATTGTTATTATTATCCTATATATTACAAAAATTGGGTCATTTAAGTCACTCACTTGGCCGATTTTGATGAAATTTATTTCATTCAAAGATATTTTTTTATTTCTAAGAAGTAACGGAGCTAGATTCTTAAAATTCCCATATGTTTTTCCCTACACGCCGTCGAAGTTGCGATGTTATTCTTATGGAGATTAGCTTTAATTGACCAGCTGGTGGGATAAACAAATGTTAAATGGTCTAAATAATTTCTTAGGTTAAACATAGAGAGCAGCACAGTAAAATATCAAGTTAATTTTAAGAGAGCGAATACACGGTCTGTCTCTGTGTATGTTATAATCAGCTGTTAAATAAAATGTAAACATTAGAGTAGGCTTAGTAATAACATCGGTTGTTTATAATTACTATACGATAAAAAAGTGCAAGTGCAGTGAGTGAGCTACTGTGCTTGGTTTTCCGTCTGTCTGTCTGAATGTGTTAATTACATAATTAATGATAACTTAAAAACCCTCAAGATATTTTCTTCAAACTCGGTACATGTATGAGGATGAATAAGACCTAATTTAGTTTAGAGTATCAAGTTCCTACTTTGTAGCATTTCAAAATTACGGTATTTTTTGGTTTACAAAGCTTAATGTCTTTAAAGTATACATTTTTAAAACAGACAAACAAAAATAGCAAAAATTGACTTTTTAAAGTTGGTACAAAGATAGTAAGGACTAAAACAATAATACTAATAAGTTGTAATTTTTCTAACACAGTACATGCTAAAGTTATGGCAATTTTATTAAACTAGCATGTACTAATTACTATCATTTTAAGGCATTTATTAAAGCTAATTAACGTCTCTGGTGGAATGTTGAAGATATCTTAAATTAGTACCGAATTTATTGACAATTAGGATCACAAGAATTAAGAACAAATCTTAACATTGATGGCAACAATGGGTCTATAATTTTATCACACAAGGGTTGAAAAACTAACGAAGATTGTGGTTTAAAGTGTATTTTTAAATTTGTTTGTTAAAAAAACACTTGTAAAATCTATTGATAAATTTTGTCATTACCATTCCTCTTAACTACAATATTTGAATAACTGACGCTGGCTTATAGGTAAAATGTTGTTTACAGTGAAAATAATTGAATACTTAAGTGGAAACCTGAAATGACCAGCTAAAATGTTTCCTCCATACGATTAAGCAAACCAAACTCACGTGTTTCCAATAAAATATTGATTTATATGTCACTTTGAAGACATTATAATGGAGAATTTTGATCGTTCATCTTATCTCATTTGTTATTTTACTATGTGTGAGTGACGTACTTTAGTATTTTCTTCCTTATTTCAAACTGAAAATGAAAAACACTAGCAATCAAAAAAATATATATTTATGTATATAAAATTATACTAAGTATTTTAACATTAATTAAAAACAATTTTAATTGTTAAAATAAGATAATTAACACACGGTTTCAAATATGCTGGAGCTATATTTATGCCTGATTTGAGAAAATTTCTCTATGACTTGTGAAGAACACTGTATATTGATTGGTGTTCGCCGTAAACCAGGTTGGAAATTCTGAATGTCAGATCACTGAAACCCACTCCTTAGTTGTAATTATATGTAATATAAATTAATGATAATAATTAAAATAGTGATTTCCCCAATATACTGATATAAGAATGGTATTAAACCAAATGAGGATGTTAGCCGTGTGTCGGGATTCAGTGTCCAAATGAACGCTACATTAAGAACACATTTATCAGACTTAGTAGAGGCAATTTTCTCAAGATGGTTCGGTGGTCGATGTAAATAAATAGATGCTTGCCGTGACCGAGCTGGGCCGAGGTTCATAGATAACCGAGGCGTGGATTGGTCGGATTAGACTCCGCCTGCCGCTTCTTTCCGAGGTCGGATTAATAAAAATACACTCGGCGCCGCCCCTGGGTGTGAATATTTTCAATCCGCCCCCCAGCTACAGCGGTCATGCGCGACCCCACCCCCAGCCACGTGCTTAAAAAAATGCGGAAAAACTGAGGGTAAGACACACCCCCGAAGTGCGCGAAGCGCGGCATATGCCCGCTAGAGACGCGCCTGGCGCCAAACCAAGTCAGTCGCTTGCCGAGCGTCGCGCCGTACGGACCTCAGCACTAATCACAGTCCGCCCTCACGACACGTGACAGTCATGTGCGCCAAGATCGCTCGCTGACCATCATGGACTTTCAGAGTGCAATGGAGACTTTTGCCGAAGCTTGGGTTGCTGCCAATACCAAACCATTAGACACTTCTTGCAACGGACCTCAGGTTAGTGTTGTGCAAGGACTTTGCGGCTCTGAACTGTGTTGGTATGTTTACAATAAATATTTACCCGGGTAGTTTATAGCATTCTAAACTTGTTAAAGTGGTAATATATAACTGCAATAATATAATTTATAAATAACTATATTTTATTTTTAAACAATTAAAACAGTGTTAGTAGAAAAAGCTTGTAACAGTTTAGTCCGTTGCAATGGGTGGAATTTTCCGATCCAGTAACCATATTTTACCATCCACGAACTTTGGAGTTTAAATATTTTACAAACACTTCAAAATGGAAATCTACAAGTACGAAAAATTCCTTTGGAAAAACTTCCTTAATTCTTACAATTATTCGAGTACCAGTAGGCCTATATTTAGCACAGAAAAATAAAGTCTCAAACCTTTCATGGGTAAAATTGGTAGACATAAAGGCACACTGAAATGTACTTAACTTACTTATGTTAGGCCTATATAATACAGGGTCAAATTACTTAAATTCTAAAAATGTAACTATAAGGATACTGCATTTTAAATGAAAATTATTTTCTGTAACATTGAGAAGGCCTAAATAAAGCGTAGTTTTTGAATTCAGTTTATTTTACTTTACTTATATGATAAACACAATGAACACTCAGAAAAATAAAAGTATGTTTACAATTTAGAATTTATTCAACAGTGTTAAATTTACTATATTTGCTACCAACTTAGCAAACAATAATAGTTAGTGCATTAAAGGAGATTAGAATTTAATTTGATGTAACAGCCTAAAAACTAACTATTCAACGCTTAGTATTTTTTTACCTGACAAGGTAAAAAACCTTGTATTTACATTTTTTTTCTTGTTACCTAAACTCTTATATTTGAAGTAGCCTGCTCTATTGCCATAACATTTTATAGTCACAGTATGATTAAGCCTATTTACATTTTTTCTTGTTACCTAAACTCTTATATTTGAATTAGCCTGCTCTATTGCCATAACATTTTATAGTCACAGTATGATTAAAAAAAAATTGTGTAGGCCTATAAACTAAGATCTTCTCGCAAAGAAACAAAATGTGCAAAACCAATATAAATGGACTTATTTAACATGTATTTAAAGAAAAAACAACTATAAACAACACTTTCAATATGAATAGTGAAGTAATTCCAAAATAGTAAAAAAATAAAACTGAAATAGTTACACTTAACATTACAATATATGAAATGTATACGTCCTACTTGAGCCAAATTAATTTAAATTATACGTAAATATTAATAAAACAATGAATACAATGGTTAATAGTTACGCGAAACAAAATCAAATACTTATATGATTGTGTAAAAAACTTTAGTTTAAAAAAAATCTAGCTATTTATGTGTCATCCGTTCTTCAAACTTTTAAAACAACTGTTTGATTCAACCAATATTAAATAAAAACAATTATAAAAAATGTCGCACTGTAAAGTTTACTCTAACGTTGTAATTTATGTTTGAAAAATGTTTTAATTTAATAAATTTGAATGCTTAGTTAAAATTAAAACCTTCTTATTTTTACTCTTAAAATTGTAAACATTTTACCATATTTTAATTTACAAAGGATTAGTAACAAAAACTTACTAACCTTGCCGAAACAAGATAGACCTAATTGGTGCAGATTTACCTCTTGTATTGAAATTTTAGCTTTCCATCCATGTTAAATAATAATAATTGGGCTGAAAACGTAATTTGATGACAAGTAATATATTTAATCCCAAAACTAAAATAAAGACAGAAATGATAAAGTATATAACTAAAATCAGTTATAGCGTTGAAAGGGTTGATTCATATTCAAAAAAAATATGGCATAAACTATAGATTTGTAAATACAATTTAAAAATGTAGGGGGATATTTTGTTATTTTACTAATCTGTGTTTTACGAATACCAAACCTAGTTAAAACGATCAGAAAGAAATTCCGATTTGCAAATTTATAATCTACTTTTTCTTGAATAAAATTTAACTTAAGTTTTTTCTAATTATAAAGTAAAAAGTGATTTTGGTAGGTGTATTATATATATATATAATAGGCACTAAACTTCAGCATAAACGTATGTTCTTCTCATATGCCCATTTTTTTTTTAAATAAGAAGTTTTAATAAGAATAAATTGTTTATTGGTTTTCTAAGCTTTATTCTAACACAAATAAAGAATAAAAGAAGCGTTATATTTAAAACAGTTATTTTTTGCTGTTTATTTGTAAATTGGAATACATGTTTTAAAATGAATAGTTAAAGTCATTCTCTACTAAACGTTATATTTTGAACTGCTTTTACAAAGTCAGTTAAAACATTTTAAGGGGACCGTTTCCCTACGAGAAAAACGTCAAAACATGGGTTTCTATTTCAACGATTCGGTTCATAATAATGACCGTATCGTAACAATTTAAGGATCATTTGATGGATACAGAACTGCACAGTGGACCATACGTTGTTTTTTGTAAAAAGTTAAGTATTTTTATATTTGGTTTACAATTAAATATGTGAAAATTTATACGACATTCTTGATGATTTTGCTTTAAAAAACACATTTTCAACTTATGGCCCACTAGAATGGTCCTTTATTAATCATACAGTGTTCACTATAACTCATTATAAACAGGAACCGTAAAGCTGAAATGGGAAAGCATGTTTTAGCCCACTGACGGTAAGTTTGCGTGGCTACTACGGGGCTGTCGGCTTCCCAGCGATGACTTGGCGGTTTGGGAAACGGGTTCCTTAAATTTAAAAAATGTTATCATTTAATAAATAATGTCTGCTAATCCCATTTCGTAAAGGTTTCATCAACGGTCCAGTAAGAAAAGGAGAGAGGTCCTGACTCCTTCCCCTCTCTATTATAAGAATATCTATTATACGAATACGAATATCTATTATACGAAGGTTGGCACGAGTGCAAGGAGTAGGGAGCGTAGGCACGCGAAGCGTGCAGTGATATCCCCCGGTCAATAAATATTTATGTAATAATTTTGAGTACAAATATTAAAAAAAAAAAAACTAACCTAGTTAAAGACAAGTTAGTTAGACAGCAAATAGCAAATAATACATAAGCTCCTAGGGTGCCTATTCTATTCTTGTATTACTTACCGTTTGGTTGGCAGGCCTTCGTTCTGTTCCTAAAGTTATTTGAGTATGAGATATTAAGAAATAAATTCCCGTTAACTTGCGTCTTTTAAACTTGCCGCGACCTTAGGTCAACGAAAGGCTTCAAGGTGGTGATTATATTGAAAATTGGTTCAACACCCGCTCTTGCCTTAGCTAGAAAAAAGCTATCCAAGCTTTCTTTATATGTTGGCAATATATTTTCATGGTAGTTAGTTTATTAACTGATTATTGTTGATAAAGACATTTCAACTTGCTAGCAATATGATTGCTGGCTGAAGATTAATTTGATGTAAAACGTATGTTTTTTTGTCAGCTACCACTTATTAAAAAAATAATATATATGTTTGACAACGTCCAAAAGTCATGAGGTATATTAATAGAAATTATCTGTCACAAAGGTAAATCCAATCCATCGAGCCATGTAAGACCTGCCTCACTGATTCTATTTATGCTGGCTAATCCCTCCGTAAAGAGCGCAGGGACACTCAGTAACTACATGATCCATTGTTAGGATGGACTCCCCGCAATCACATGACTGATCTAGTGTCAATTCCCGTTTATATTTATCGTAGTTACACTGGCCACACCAGTTCGGAGACGGTTCAACAGTGTCCATTCTCTACGAGGGAGGTTCATTTCACTTACAGGTATTGACGGATCGATAATAAGTCGCCGCTCAAAACTGATCTACGCTACGACCCATCTATTATTTCTAAACGAGAAGAATCTATTAGATCTAAGCAACAACATTTGATACTACTGTAGCAATATAAAATAGATTTTTAGTGTATTTGAACATTATACCAAGTGGACTAATTAACACAATTTTTACTATTTTTTGTTAATACAAACAATGATTATAACTAATTAAATCTAAGAAACGCGTTATTATAAAAATATTAAAATGTTCGTTCCTGGAAATTTTATAGATAAACCATATATAACAATAATAAACACTGAGATTTTAGAACTGTTTATACTGACTTAAGCTAATCGAAGTAAGATATTAAAATTGTAACATTTTTAACCTGTCAATGCTTTTATTAACATTATAAATACTTATTTATTTTTGTAGAAATATTTCAGTGTCTAATTATGAACTTTAAAAAGAAAAACAATCATCTCTAAAAATAACAAGATACCTGTGGGAAAGATGGGGTTAAGATACATTTCTCGTGTATATAAATACAGTATAAATAAAATATAAATATAAAACTTTATACTCCATTCCAACAAAATATGTACAAAATTGTAAATAAGGTGGATATAAAGTACCCCACGTTCTCTTTCCAATAAAGATGTAGCAATTTTAAGTGCTTTTAAATCTAGCCAAGAATGTATAGAAATAAAAATAAGTATAAATAGTTTTTTACATAATTCCATGAAAACGAACGAAAACACGTCCTCTCTAGGACTTATAGAGAGGATGCTGACTGAAAGAAATTTAAATTACGCTGAATTCGGAATCTCTAGTATAGGAAAAGTGAATACAGAATAGGCAGAGTGTATACTATTCTAAGAAATTCACTCGCAAAACATTTATGTTGTTTATGAAATGAAGAACATTTGTTTTAATCACATACAATATGGCATAAATGGTGTGGTTTTAGCGTTATTGAGCCCTCTCTTACACCTAACCCCAATATATAGTCATTTATATAAATTTACATGTCAGTTTATAAGTGTTAATAAGAGAATATAATTAAAATTCTCCCTTAAATGGTAATTTACTGAACACAATCCTTTAAAAATATTTATACTGTCACCATTGGTATACATCAGCGTGAAAGGGTTACATTAATGAAATGGTGTTAAATATTACATCTAATCTACATGACTTTGAACCTAGATTTATATATCCGTTGATAGTTCAAAGTAATTGGTTGGTCACTACACTAGCTGGTTTAAATGCCAGCTTCGAAGCTGAATATCCTCATTTCAACCCTAGATTATATATACAGTATATGTATATATATATATATATATATATATATATATATATATATATATTCCTCATTTCAACCCTAGATTATATATACAGTATATGTATATATATATATATATATACACCTACAATAGATAGTCCATCTAATAGGAATATTTGTGGCAGAGATTCTGTTAGTTAGTGAGGCCTGCAACCACAGCTGGGTTAAACTGCATTACACTTACATTATTACATTACACTACACTAGCGCTCCACAACTGGACCACAAAAACAGCTGATATTTTGAAACTCAAAATTTAACATTGGATGGGAAATATATTTGTGTATAAAAGCAATGGTTCAACCTAGTCAGATTCAAACAAATCTTAAACAGCGGATAATTACCGGCTTTTCATTTTTTAATGTAGTCAGTAGTCAGTAACAATAGTCAGTAACAAAGACTACACTCGTTTATGCACATTTGAAATTCAAATTGCCACATATCTTGACTATCGGTGTTTAAAAAATAAACAAATAAACAAAAATAAAAACCGGATTACTCAAACTATATAAAGCACAATCATGTCGTAGCTAGAGGGGTTGAAATGCCATTCACTTCCCCCTGAACCGTTTCCACGATTCCTAAGTCAAGTAAATCCATTAGTCCAGGTTAAGTGGTAGATAAGGCTAATTTATTCTGACTTTATTTGCGCAAAGCAAACACTTCACTTTTTCTATTTACTACTGACCTGTATGAAATGTTATATACTACAGAGTTTAACTGGTTCAAGTTATTAAACGAGGCATTCAGTAGTTTCGCTTGTCTTACGTGCATATCTATTCTAAATATCTAAAGCATAAAACTGCCAAGAAATACATTTATCTTACAGGCATTACCCTTTGTGAATCACATCAACGGTATAGGCTTACTGTTTAAACAACAATTAACCGTCGTTCGTACGCTAATGTGGGCGCGTAATTGTATGTAATATGACTCAAGATATCGCTACCGACATGCACAGAGCTAATTAATTTTGTGTATAAATATTCGCGTTACGTCGGTGCATCAAGTCCATTCCCAGCTGTTGCTGTGCGCGGACGGCTCTAATGACTCGAAGATCCATATTTTGATAATCATGTGATAGTGGGTAATGTGATGGTAATGTGAAGTAATGACAGGTGATATTATTTTTATTGAGGGTAACAACAGCGTAAGTGTGTTTTTCTACGCTTAGTTGCACTGCTTGCTTACTGTTTATCAGTATATACAAGACAGTTTCCCAAACCGCCAAGCGCAGGTAAATCGACAGCGCTATAGTGCATATAGGGATGGCAAATATTTTCAACATATCGATAAATCGAATTATCCATATGTTGCAAACTAAACATCGATCTAACAATAATAATGAGAGAAATATATCGATATATAGGGTAAACGATGCATCGAATTGTAAATAATTTATCTGTTCAACTCTTATGTAATGACAAAAATACATTCATTTTCTGCTGTTGATATTTAGAATAGCCTATTGAATGTAAAAATAAAATACATTTATCTAAACAAAATAAGTATATATGGGGAAGTACGAAAAAATTAAAATAAGACTAATTATACCTTTATCATGTTAATTACAAAAGAATAACGTAATAACGTTATTATATTTGTTTTTTGAATTAAAAAATACTATTAGGCTTCTTATAAACACTAAACTTCCACCTACTGATTTACAATAAACTACATTTTAGTGCGTCAACCTTACGTCAAAAATGAAATAAACTTACTTTATTATTTCAATGCATGTTTTGTTCGCTTAAGAGGCAATTTCAATGTGTTTTTCGACTCGTGATGATATTGAGGAGAAATATATTGATTTATTGATAAGATATGTCGAAGTAAAATATCGATATAGCCGATATTATCTAAAGAAAGTGCCGATACTAATATATCGATATATCGGAACATATTTATTGTTCAATCCGTTATATCGATATACCGTTGCTAACCCTAAGTACAAAGCGCTAAAGCATGCTGAAGCGTGCTTTTCTACATCAACTGTGTGGTTCATGATTACAATTTATACAGTAAGTTCTAGTGAACGCCCCGTCAGTTATTAAAGGTCCCGTAAAGTGGAAAATAAATTTATATTACGAGTCATAAAATTTTCAAGAAATAAATTTAAAGTACAGCTTATTTAAATTGTTAAAAAGTAATAAATCGATTCAATATTTACGCAAATCCACCAGGATCACCTATTAAATGACACTTCAGTGTTACGATATGATCATTGTTATAGGGCGAATCCTGGAACTAGAAAAACCCATGTGTTTGGCGTTTTTCTTTAAGCGAAACGGCTCCCTTAAATACAAGTTTAACCCTTAACAGGGCAGGATGGGTCTGACAGACCCGAGGGTTTTTTATTTTACATATAGCTCACCCCCAAATACACTACGAGGTTGAAATGTTCTGTAGCTTCATCCAACCCAAAACTAAAATTGTCTCCATTAAAATATAAATATATATAAGTTGTATTCGGGTCTGTCAGACCCAAGCTGACCCTGCATGTAACTTTTTTGAAAAACATACAGATTCTATTTTTTGGGGAAAAAACAGAAAATGAAGAATTATTGTAAAATGTGTGCAGCTTAGCTTACTGTAATGAACACAGTGCTAATATTTGTTGCAAATGCGAAGAAAAACTCTAAACACATTGTTTACCTGAATCTTTAATGGAAATTTCCATAGTAAATTGTTATGCCATTTTTTAGAATACTACATAAAATATTCAAATG
Source organism: Stictocephala bisonia (assembly GCA_035578905.1). Classification (NCBI taxonomy): domain Eukaryota; kingdom Metazoa; phylum Arthropoda; class Insecta; order Hemiptera; family Membracidae; genus Stictocephala; species Stictocephala bisonia. The sequence goes on along the minus strand of JAQJVL010000038.1, from coordinate 1,627,331 downwards.
ACAAAAACTATTTTATTTGGTTAAATAGGTTTCAGAGATACTGCCTACGTAGGGTTTCTCGAATAAAAAACAATGGAACCGTGTTTTTTAAAGAAATACTTTATTATGTACAATAAAACCTCATTTTATGTCTAATCTTAGTTTTTGTTCACTGAAGAACCAAAATATGTATATTTCAGGAGAAAAAACTATTTCATTGTTAAGAAAACATGCAAAGCTTTTATTTATATAATAAAGCTCAATAACTCTGTTTAGCAGTTTTTTGGAAATTTTTTACCGGGTCTGCCAGACCGCTGCCCTGATGAGGGACAACAAAATATTACGCCCTTTCAAGGGTTAAGGCATAATAATGTAAGAGAATGAAGAGATGGTTATCAACTTCATTTACCAACCCTCAGACCAATGGTATTCAAACAATAAATTAATATAGAGGACCCAGTTACATTTTTATACTTAAGATTGTAATAATTAATGTAAAATTAAAAATTGGAAACTGAGTGCAGTACGATAAATATTGACAGTATAGAATAGGAAAAAAATTCAATAGCAACGAACGATTTTCAATCAAAAATGATTTATTTTATATATAGTTTAAATTCTACAGTTCAAGCAGGAAAAAATAATGACTATTCTTATTTAATATTTAAAAACTTCATTTGTCATTTATTGAACAAAATAAACTTATATATTTAAATAAATATATTACATTATTTCTTTTACATTTTTTGTCAACAGGACTCATGTTGATCCATATGAGGTAAAAATTAAACTAATAATGAATAATAAATGGTTCATATTTAAACCGCTGATATTTTATAAACGCCAATACTTAGGTAGGCATATTTTTTCATTTTTTACGATTGGGAGGGTCAGACTAAGGTTATACTGTATTTTCTAACTAGGTAGTCGATACTCAATACATACATCCTAATCGATATTAGGTTATGAGTCGGTTATCGTGCTTACTGCAGCCGTTTTACGGCCTATTCCACCTAATCAAGTGATTAGACATATAATAATTGTATAGCGGTGGATTGACGGGAGGGCATTCCAAGAAATAAAAAAAGAAGGTTGTGCTCTCCCTCTATCCGGTAAGGGGGTGGTTTTACAGTTGCTCACGGGAGCATCCTAGTTACGCCTGAAATATCCCGGAACTATCCCTAAAACATCTTAGTTACGCCTCAAATATCCCGGAACTATCCCTAAAACATCCTAGTTACGCCTCAAATATCCCGGAACTATCCCTAAAACATCTTAGTTACGCCTCAAATATCCCGAAACTATCCCTAAAACATCCTAGCTACGCCTCAAATATCCCGGAACTATCCCTAAAACATCTTAGTTACGCCTCAAATATCCCGGAACTATCCCTAAAACATCCTAGTTACGCCTGAAATATCCCGAAACTATCCCTAAAACATCCTAGCTGCGCCTCAAATATCCCGGAACTATCCCTAAAACAGTCTAGTTACTTATGTCTTGAGCGGACGCCGTGTCTGTATTAAAGAGGACCGAGAATGGAACCTATCGCCTACAATCGCCCAAAAACTTTGCCCCCCAAGTAGCTGGGTTGTAGCACTGTACCACCATTATATTAGTAAACCAATATTCATATTGGAATTCAGATAGAAAACATAGTATTAAACAATAAAATACGTAATTTATGAGCGACATTCAGATTTATTTAGCACAATAACTGTATTAAATTAAATACAGAGACATTTATAAATCCATATAATTTCACAGACATTAAACCTTATTTCCAATAAATAGTCTTTCTTTCGTTCGGTTAACGTTTCAGCGTTCACTAGCCTTTCCGTCATCTGAAGAATAATAGTTTATAATACAAATAGTTTATAATACAAAATTGTCAAATGATATAATTAAAATTAAATATACAAATATGTCAAGCATTAAGTATGCACGCAGGTTTTAGTTGTTAATCCTTAAGTAGGTACCCAGGTTTTAGTTGTTAATCCTTAAGTAGGCACGCAGGTTTTAGTTGTTAATCCTTAAGTAGGTACCCAGGTTTTAGGTGTTAATCCTTAAGTAGGTTTCCAGGTATTAGGTGTTAATCCTTAAGTAGGTACCCAGGTTTAAGTTGTTAAGCCTTAAGTAGGTACGCAGGTTTTAGTTGTTAATCCTTAAGTAGGCACGCAGGTTTTAGTTGTTAAGCCTTAAGGAGGCACGCAGGTTTTAGTTGTTAAGCCTTAAGTAGGCACGCAGGTTTTAGTTGTTAATCCTTAAGTAGGCACGCAGGTTTTAGTTGTTAATCCTTAAGTAGGCACGCAGGTTTTAGTTGTTAAGCTTTAAGTAGGCACGCAGGTTTTAGTTGTTAAGCCTTAAGTAGGCACGCAGGTTTTAGTTGTTAATCCTTAAGTAGGCACGCAGGTTTTAGTTGTTAAGCCTTAAGTAGGCACGCAGGTTTTAGTTGTTAATCCTTAAGTAGCACGCAGGTTTTAGTTGTTAAACCTTAAGTAGCACGCAGGTTTTAGCTTTCAGTCCTTAAGTAGGTACGCAGGATTTAGTTGTCAAGCCTTAAGTAGGCACGCAGGTTTAAGTTGTTAATCTTTAAGTAGGCACGCAGGTTTTAGTTGTTAAGCCTTAAGTAGGCACGCAGGGTTTAGTTGTTAAGCCTTAAGTAGGTACGCAGGTTTTAGTTGTTAATCCTTAAGTAGGCACGCAGGTTTTAGTTGTTAAGCCTTAAGTAGGCACGCAGGTTTTAGTTGTTAAGCCTTAAGTAGGCACGCAGGTTTTAGTTGTTAATCCTTAAGTAGCACGCAGGTTTTAGTTGTTAAACCTTAAGTAGCACGCAGGTTTTAGCTTTCAGTCCTTAAGGAGGTACGCAGGATTTAGTTGTCAAGCCTTAAGTAGGCACGCAGGTTTAAGTTGTTAATCTTTAAGTAGGCACGCAGGTTTTAGTTGTTAAGCCTTAAGTAGGCACGCAGGTTTTAGTTGTTAAGCCTTAAGTAGGTACGCAGGTTTTAGTTGTTAATCCTTAAGTAGGCACGCAGGTTTTAGTTGTTAAGCCTTAAGTAGGCACGCAGGTTTTAGTTGTTAAGCCTTAAGTAGGCACGCAGGTTTTAGTTGTTAATCCTTAAGTAGGCACGCAGGTTTTAGTTGTTAATCCTTAAGTAGGCACGCAGGTTTTAGTTGTTAAGCCTTAAGTAGGCACGCAGGTTTTAGTTGTTAATCCTTAAGTAGGCACGCAGGTTTTAGTTGTTAATCCTTAAGTAGGCACGCAGGTTTTAGTTGTTAATCCTTAAGTAGGCACGCAGGTTTTAGTTGTTAAGCCTTAAGTAGGCACGCAGGTTTTAGTTGTTAATCCTTAAGTAGGCACGCAGGTTTTAGTTGTTAAGCCTTAAGTAGCACGCAGGTTTTAGCTTTCAGTCCTTAAGTAGGTACGCAGGATTTAGTTGTCAAGCCTTAAGTAGGCACGCAGGTTTAAGTTGTTAATCTTTAAGTAGGTACGCAGGTTTTAGTTGTTAATCTTGAAGTATGTACGCAGGTTTTAGTTGTTAATCCTTCAGTAGGCACGCAGGTTTTAGTTGTTAATCCTTAAGTAGGCACGCAGGTTTTAGTTGTTAATCCTTAAGTAGCACGCAGGTTTTATTTGTAATCCTTAAGTAGGCTCGCAGGTTTTAGTTGTTAAGCCTTAATTAGATACGCAAGTTCCACAATCACATTAATATATATTTATTTAATAGGCACAAACATTGGTGCCATTAAACCAAGTAGAACACAGATTGACTTGATGTAAGACTTCGATAAGTTTTACCATATACAATGGTACATTTTTTCGTCACTAATTATTTTTACTGAAGAAAAATTTTTGTACAATAATTTTAAGGCATCTTGAAATAATAAGGCATTTTACGGAATATCCACAAAATGAATTAACTAAAATTGACTATTTTCGCCTAAATTTAATCATTTAACTTATTAATATAATAAGTTTGTGTCATTTTGTGTGGGTTCAGTTCCGGGCTGCTCCACATGCGTCCGTGCATATAAGGAATAAATTTCTAGGTCGAATAAAAATAATCCAAGTTTGCACTCGTGGCGTATTAATTTATTTTTGGATCGTATTAAGGAAATGTAGAAGATACCGGTAAGTAACGGTGCAGAGTTGAACTCTTGTCGCAAAAACGTCAAAAGAAGAATTAATTTTCTGTGGCTGTGAATAAATGCATAAAATTAGCATTGCAATATAGCAGTATTATAGGCGTTATCCTCTACAATAGGAAGTTGATTATCTTATCCAGCGTTTAAGTGTTTTTTACATTTATTTTTCAATTGTGTATAAATAATTACGGGAAAATGGATTGTTTTTGTGGCATTTGATAACATTTGCTCTATGTATATCAATTGCAATTCACGCACCTATTGCTGAGTTACGTAATTTCATTCAATAAACCACTTTCAAACATTTTTAAAATCCTCTCCCTGAGACACAAAAGGTTGATAAAACATTAAAAAAACACGTGATTAAACTTTTACAATAAATGTTTCCTTTTCCTTTCGTACAATGATTTAAAGAGTAAACTTATTATGCGAAAAAAATATTTTGTGCGCCTCCGTTATGAATATGTAGTTTTTAGACGAGTGATCAAATATATATTTTTGGGAGAAAAATCTTAGTTTTACAATACCCAGTGAGTAAAATATAATTTTTTATGACAATGTCTTAAACGTTTATGTTACATGAGAGGTGAGGTAACTGTTCAGCACACGGTCAGTTTGCGATGGCTGGTAATTAGTTATTTGAATCCTGGAATTTTTCAATCTTTCCAAATTTTGTTTTGAATGCTCTGACTATTCCATCCTTTTCCTCTTTAATAAATATCCTGTCAAACACTATTTAGTGTTTTATGCTGAAGAATCACTCGTGTACAAATGCTCCCCGCTCTGTCATTGTAAAATGTATCATCTTACAGAGAACTGCCAATTTAAAATGTTTGACCTGACATAGAGCTGCCAGTTTACAATGTATCACCTGACAGAGATTCCAGTTTAAAATGTATCACCTGATAGAGAGCGCCAGTTTACAATGTATCACCTGACAGAGAGCTGCAAGTTTACAATGTATCACATGAGAGAGAGCTGCCAGTTTACAATGTATCACCTGACAGAGCTGCCAGTTTACAATGTATCACCTGACAGAGAGCTGCCAGTTTACAATGTATCACCTGACAGAGAGCTGCCAGTTTACAATGTATCACCTGACAGAGCTGCCAGTTTACAATGTATCACATGAGAGAGAGAGAGAGCTGCCAGTTTACAATGTATCACCTGACAGAGAGCTGCCAGTTTACAATGTATCACCTGACAGAGAGCTGCCAGTTTACGATGTATCATCTGTCAGGGAGCTTAGAGTTTTCAATGTATCAACTGACAGAGAGCTGCCAGTTTACAATGTATCACCTAACAGAGCTGCCAGTTTACAATGTATCACCTGACAGAGCTGCCAGTTTACAATGTATCACCTGACAGAGCTGCCAGTTTACAATGCGTCACCTGACAGAGAGTTGCCAGTTTACAATTTTCGTGTCACCCAAACATGAATGTCCCGAGAATTTATTTTAGGACTATGCATTGAATAAACTCTTATGAACTTGTTTTTTAGTTATTATAAATTCGACAGACGCTATTTTTGTGGCAATAATAACATTCCCATATGAATCACTTAATTCATAAAATTATATTTTTAACAATTATCAAACATTAACGAATTCAGATGGTAAAAAAAGAAATACATTTATTAAGAGGAAAATATCAGCTACTATACAAGACTGTATTGGAATTAGTAGATATGTAAGGGATATATTGTTGTTACCTGCAGATTTATTATAGTTTATAAATAAAAGTATTTACTATTAAGTTAGCAATTGGCTTCTAACTTTAGCTGGAATATATAAATAATACACTGAGATAAACTACAGGGTTGTCTTAAGAACTGTGTAATGTTCAAATATACTTTTAGGGTAAAGATTTCAGGTTCGTGTTTCAAATTATATTCATAATATTTATCACATATATTATGAATATAAATAATATATTCATTCACAGAAAAGAAACTAAGTGGGAAATAGCCGTAACTTATAATGCAATTATGTAACAAAAAAGTGTTTTCTTACTAATATTTTTCTAACATCATAAAGAATCAATAGTATTTAAAGCACTAAAAATCAATACTGATAAGAACAAAACGTCACCTTCATCTTAGCACTAGAGGACACCCCAGCAAACTTCGCGTACCAACCCCATCGCTCGTTGCGCTCGTAATACCTCGGCATGTATCTTTATAATTAATTCACATATTAGTGATTTAACTGGATTAATTATATTATAGTATGTACATTTATTAACAATAGGTCAGCGATTTTAATGTCTAAAAATAAACAAACAATGCTGTTAATTAATCTATTTCGGAAGTTTGTATTAATTTATTTTATTTAACAGGTGATGAATAGTTAAATCAATAAAATAACTCCATTAATTACCATTGGAACTTTAAAGGAAAGTTCTTTAATTATTTTTCGTGGAGAAGCTTCCACGGTCAATATAATCAATATCACTACCGTAGTCTTCTGGGTCCGACCGCGTCAAAGTATGTACAATATCAGGGCTATGTACAAACTATGTACAACGTTTTGGCCTCGTTATAGAGTGCCATATACGTGTGCTAGTACTTCTACGTAGCCCTGAAGATGGCACTCTGTAACGAGGCCGAAACGTCGGATCCTGATATTGTACTGTACATAGTTTGGACACGGTCGGACCCAGAACACCACGATTGTAATATTCTTAATTATTTTAACATTATTCACAAAAAACAGGTAGTGAAAGCTGAATGGTCACTCTTCCTATTTTGTTGGATAACTAAAACCATTGAAATTCAAATTCGCCTTAAAATACGCACAACGTTGTGTCGACGTCCCATATGTAAGAACAACTCTTAGAGTAGTTTCTTAAAAAACAGATGATTTCATAAGAGTACCTACTTTTAGTTTATATATTGGATTTTGCTACTTTTATACTGTGTATTTGGTGGTTTGTTTTTATCAAGAGCTGTTTAATTTTTGTATTTCATTATTCAAATAATTTTTTTCCATAAGCATAATATGTTGACTTTGAAGACATGTGGGGCGAAGCCTTAAAAGAGATACCGGCGTGAAAACTGCTTAGTTGTCTTATTAAAGACCTAAAGAACCAGTGTACAGCATTTCAGCTCTCTACCTACATGGGAAGTTGGAGAGTTAGTAAGGAGTGAGTCAGTCAGGGCTTTGTCTTGTTATAGATAAATAAATAAGAAATCTAATACATCTAAGATAAAAAGCACATATGTAGGAATAAAGTACAAAGACACGAAGATATTGACCGTGTCTTAGGGAAGACACATGCCATGGTTAAGCTGTGACCCGTTTCCCGATGATCCAGGTCTCCCAGGGTTGACTGGAAGGCCAGGGGTAATCCTGTCAGGAGGAACGGGCGCATGATTCCCAGAAGGTTGGCCCTGCTTGATTTATTACCATAAGCCGGTCTCGAACTCCAAACCTGTCCGCGCCTCACGCACAATACTGTATAAATATTTTTGCCAAACTGCCTCTGCGTCGGCGTCTTTGAAGCCCCTGGAGACAGGCCTTCGACTTCTTACTGAGGAGTACCGTTAGCTTTCTGCACTCGCTGCCTTTGTTCGGGCTTTACAACATACTCAGGTAGTCTGACGCTGTTTGTTTTGAAGGAGTATATGACGGGGCTAGTCGGGATGGGAAGTTCGCTTTTATTGGCGAATTTATGAGCACCCTTTCGAAAGGGTACTAGAAAGACTAACAGCGGAACCTTCTGGAGAAAATTAAAGATTTTAAGGATGAGCTGGAGTGTTTACAAATACTGGTTTCCATCCAGTTCGAATCTGTTTCCTATAAGACAAATGTTAACATTTTCAAACCAAGAAAAAAAATATCGTTTAAAAATCTTTGTTCATTAATATTTATGTTAACGTTTTAAATTTTTACAAGTTCTTGGATAAATGCTTTGATGTTAATTGCTTATACATTTTGACATTTTATTGGTATTATTTATTTTAAATACGTGTATCATAAACATTAAAATAAAATACTGTAAGCAATCAATACTTCCATAACAACGACAAAATAACATCAAACACCATTTTATAAGAAAAGTCCGCAAAACCAGGCTTATTCCTTTGACATTGGTTTTGTGAAGATACATCAAAGATGACCGACTATTCACTCCCTGCTTAGGGATTTTTTTTAAATTTATAATAAAACCCGTGTATTGTAATTTTTAACACGTAGATTCCCTCAAATATCTTTTGTTTATTTACTAGTTTTATTTGTGTACCTATACGCCACTTTTATGTGGGGACGGTGATCCCAGTCGAGCTTTATATTATAGTGATAGAATTCATGGGGTTACACGATCAACAAATGCAATTACATTCTGTTGGACGTGGGGATTCTACATACTTAAGGTATATAAGGTACAAAATTGACACACATTTAGTTCTTTAATCTTAAAAATATATTCTTGATTATTTAAATCTATTAATTTTAATTCAATAAATGACTATCAAACTATAATTTCCAGATTATTAACAATCATTAGCAAGAGACCACTCAGTTATTATCATAAGATTAATTATGATATTATTGATTAAAATAGTAAGTTCGTATTTTTTTCATCATTTATTTTTTATTATACATTGAGAAACTGATCTCGTCTTTTCAACCTTACTGCCCGTTTTCAGTAGACTATTTATGCAAGCGGGGAACTCATTTTAATATAATACAGTAATTATGCTCATAAACGATTGATATAAACAGTTACTTAAAAAACACTTGAATTCACGTTTTCATGTCATTAGACTGTTGGTTGTTTTTGTAATGTTATAACACACTTTACAGTTTTTGAACACTCGTATTCAATTAGATATATGTATTTTTTAAATACAAGGAAATAAAATATAAATCATTGATTTAAAACGGGGAGAAGCACATGCTCATAATCGATTCTAAGTGTATACAAAAAACAAGTAAAGTGCGTTAAAAAATGCGCATCGATTGTACAAATGTTCAGGATACTACTGCCAGAAAATACTTCATACAGCAAAATAAAGTAAAGAAAAAGTGCGGAAGTAGTTTTGGTTTAATTAATAAATTATTTAAAATATTCAATACAGTATACTGCTTTAAAAATGTTACAAAAATTATGATTGATTATAACATTTTTATTTTTGGATGGTACTCATTGTGTAATAATTAGAATTTATCGATAGATCGATAAATACAGAATTGATTCAAAATGAGTTGCGATGTCATAGCATTAGAATATATGGTTAATAATAATTCTGTTATAGAGCTGAATAGCAAGGCATAAAACAATTGCCTTTATTAAAGGACGAAGTTAGGACTGTCAAGTCATCTCTAACACTTAAACGATAATACAGGCATAAACGAATGTTAATAGGAATCAAGTGTTTATGCGTGAATTTGGGCTTTGTTATAAAATTAAGGGTTTCTTAACATTCTTATACAATTGAAAAATATTACGGAAAACACTTTTTAAGCTTATTATCTACCTACTCATCAATTTAGGTCTATTGTAAATATATAACAATTAAAGTTTTAAGCTGTACAGCTTGACGTAAACAACATTTTTTTGATGACATAAAGTAACGAATCATATAAATGTGTTATATTTTAAAATACTTGAAAATATCTCTCATGAAAAGGCTTGAAGTAACAAACTCACTTTTAGAAATTGTTAGTTATAAGAACTTTAATATATTGGTATATTTTTTACTATTTATACAAAAAGTGTGGATAAAATACTGTCAAATTTAATGATACTAATATAGAAAATAAATAGTTGGAATTTGGCCAACCCCCAAAACCCACCCTGGAGACAACGGTTGGATGCTGGCGGCAGACAAGTGGCGTCTCTAGGGTGTGCCTCAGGGGGTTGAGCTCAGCCCGCACTTTTCTCTACCTGACTGACCTGTACTGCTCCAAATCCCCTCAGGTGATTATCTTCTGGCCCACCCCAGGATCCAATTTAATAGGGGATAAATCGGCTTTGCCTTAGCGGCGCGGCGTCAGGAGGCAGCCGCCGTCTTTTGTCCTCTGGACGTCCCCACAACAGTCAGAATGACGTGTGGACACTATAAACTGAAACTATGAATATTCAATTACTTCCAGAATTTTTTTAGATTGAGAATTCACTCGTTATTCACATAGGCTAAAGTACCGACCATCAGATCAGTGGGTACTCGAACCTTAAACCTTGGCTTGAAGCTTAATCATGTGCCACCACGACGTGAGTTCGATTTATATTTATTACCTTCATTAAATGTGTTTCAGATCGGTCGTATAAAGCTCCAGTTTTTACTGTTTTTAATGCAGTTGAAGGCTATAGCTGCACGTTCAAAGGATGATTTGCATATGTGAAACTAGATTAAACGTAAAGTAACATTAACGCATTTACAATTGTATATATTCATTAGTTTCTTCCACTTACCCTACTTGGATTTATATGTCTGTTAATGACAATAAATCTGCGATCAAGTATTAATGAATCGACACCACGAAAAAATAAATATAGCCAACAAAAAAATATTGAATAAATGGTTATAAAACTAGTATATGATCACGTAAACATCATATTATTTGGAAGAGTTTTTTGCTACTTCAAAAACAACTTAATAATTTGGTATAATATGTCGAAAATGATGTATCACAAGTGTTCATAAAAACACTGCAGCAAAGTAGATTGTTCTGACCACATGAGTGTAGGATTGATTTTTGTTTACGAAATGCCACACGGACGCACAGGTGCTGGTCGGTCCAACAACAAGAGCAAACACTGATCTATAATGTCCCCAGGCCTTGAGGATTAGGAGCCATTAAATTGTTGAAGTTGTTACACAGTGACACTAGTCGCTAGGGGAAACGGAACTGTTGACAAAGTTCACCTTGACGTTGTTTATCACGTGGGTGTGGGAGGGATGACCGGGACCACTAAACGGTTGAGGAGGGACGACCAGGACCGTTAGACGATTGGGGAGGGACGAGCAGGACCACTAGACGGTTAGGGATGGACGACCGGGACCCTTAGACGGTTGAGGAGGTACGACTGGGACCGCTAGACGGTTGGGAAAGGACGACTGGGACCGCTAGATGGTTGAGAAGGGACAACCGGGACCACTAGACGGTTGGGGAGGGACGATAAGGACCGTTAGAGACGATTGGGGAGGGACGACCAGGACCGCTAGACGGTTGGGGAGGGACGATCAGGACCGTTAGACGATTGGGGAGGGACGACCAGGACCGCTAGACGGTTAGGAATGGACGAACGGGACCCTTAGACGGTTGAGGAGGTACGACTGGGACCGCTAGGTTGCGGAGGGACGATTGGGACCGCTAGACGGTTGAGAAGGGATCACCGGGACTGCTAGACAGTTGAGGAGGGACGACCGGCACCGTTAGACGGTGAGGGAGGGACGACCAGAACTGCTAGATTGTTGGGGAGGGACGACCTGGGCCGCTAGACGGTTGGGGAGGAACGACTTATTTTGGCTGATAGGGAGTCAATAACAATCTAAGAGCATTTTTATAGGACCTACAGAAGACCACCTGGCCTTTGACACCCATTCACTACGAAAGGATTTCTGTCAAAATAACCCATTTGGGTTTATTTGTGCTCGCTGATGTGGTAGCCATACACATGAGAGACACTCGGGTCGCATATATATCAGGGTTCCATATTTGCGAGATCAAAGTTTACCTACATGTCACCCTTCATAATTTTTTATAACAGACAACGTTAACTGATTTCCAAACTTCCAAAATCTGGAATCGTTGGAAATTCAATAACCCTATAGTGGATGTGCAGACTTACGTTAGCGAGCTAAATAATGCTTTTCTTATCAAAAGTATGGTTCGTGTATATTATAAAACGAATTTTAGTGGATAAAAGTCATTTGTCACTCTTATCAATGCACCTTTATTTTAAGCACTCGTCTGTAGAACCACATTTCAAAAGCCTGCAACCTTTTATGTTCCTCCGTCCCCAGGGTTCAGGTGTCACAACCATAACAAGCCACGCTTCTTAGCTACCTATAGAGTGTACCTTAAGTTGATATTTTGAGATTTTTCAAATTTAAAATGTTCAAGAATGACTTTTAAAGTTTTATACATTTAACTGTAAACAAATTACAAAATAAAGTGATTTTACAGCGTCAAACGGAGAAAGTAAAGAAGAAAAACTATAGTACTACAAAACCACGCTTCTCATAACAAATTACTTAACAGTCGTAGACTATAATATATTATGAAATACCGATGGTGCTCGACGTGAGCAATTGGCGTCACAATTTTTTTGTATATTGCTTTAAAATAAAATCAATTATTAAATGTTTTATTGTTTAATATCTTTGCACTAACGTCAACTTCTTTTACTGCTTTTGATCCGTCAATACGCGTTGTTGTCTTAAGATCTGCACTGATTACAACCTCATTTAATTTATTAATTTAGTTTTTACAAATGTTTCATGTAGACATTTCAAAATCAGAGCCCAAATGACGTGATGTTTTGACATGCATTGAAGATAGTTGTGATTTAATATAGTTCTTTTCATTTAATTGATACACGAATTCTGACATTTTTGTCCCGTAATTAAGTACACAGTAAAAACAACGGCGATGTGTTCTTGGATTAGTCAGTTCTTGGAGCACTCGCGAACTGTGCCAAGCACTTCAGGCCATGGATAAGCCAAGCATTCACTAATGGATTGGCCAATTTTGGCTTATCTCTCTAAAAGCAATATAATTGATAGAGATAAGTGCAGGAGTAGGTGACAATCGGTTAATCTGAAGTTGTTTATTTTTCGATAAAATGTGCGATCATCTAATCTACAAATCCACTTCGATTTATTTCTTCTGAGTCTGTAAACTGCATATTTTTCACGTCCGTTTGTATTCTACTAACACAATAATTCCTTATCTATCAATAATACTATACAGTGATTATTATGGTTGATTATCTGTTTAAATGGCCTTGCTCTTTAATGTACCATTCAATAAACATAACAGTTCTATGACTGTGACATCGTTGGAGGTGTCCAACCCATCTAATGTCTAATAAACCAATTTCAGAAAAACAGATACAGAGGTCACTCTCATGGCCACAGTAAACGCCTCAGTGGCAGTTTGTACTAACATACATCTTTAAAAATCTGTAGTTATAATTACTACATTTTATCCTTGAAAATCTAGGGGCAGTGAGAGAGGGACTAACAACGGTGCTGACCCTTCCATCTGCCCGGCTAACTGGAGAACTAACTACTTGACACACGAGGATTCTATAATTCGACACCCATTTAGCACTCTATTGGATGCCACCTCTGTTTCTCTCTTCTCTGTGAATAAAAACAACAGTTCTACACGTATTCATGTTCAAATCATTCTCAAGTATTACTTACTACCTTATCCTATATTTCATAGATATCTCAAAGTGGTTAAAAACACCCGAGGACGAAAGTTTTTTATACCTGTAAAAACTTTTTATTCGTAATCTAAACAATCTAAATGTTATACATATTATATTAACAATCCAACCCAACAAATAATTTGCAAACAAAAGTTACTATTCGAACCAAATATTTTTCTTTGTGAGTAGGCCTATCGAATATTCAAACAAATTCAGTGCTATGTGATGTTAGGTTGATAACATTTCAGGACCCATATTGTGTCCTTGCAGCACGCTATATCCTTTTATCCTTCGCCATACGAATGTATGAGCTATCAACAAGTGTGTCGCTGTATTGAGTCAGTCAATTATGTAGTCAGTGGTTGTTTAACTAAAATAACTTCTATTAACGTAGCAGTTTGTCAGAAATACTTATGGACAAAAAGTTTAACATATTTAGGCTGTTCAACACTCAAAGTGGAATACTTAAATTTTTAGTGATAATTAATTTATCATACGTTTCCTGCTTGTTCTGTGGCTTCTTTTCCATCTTTTGAACGTGTCCCATGAATGACATAATTAATAGAAGAGGAAGTAGGAGGCTTAAGCTAAATTTTTAGCAACATATAGTGTAATAATAAGTAAAAATTATTATGTAGATCGTTGCTGTTTTATATCCTAGTTGATTTCAGTAGTGGACTTCCCGCCATATTCTTAGCATTGAGTTTATTTTCCAAAACCTTTTCTTGAGGAATGCGATCCCATTCTTCGATAAATCATCAGATTTATCTTCTGATATGATCATCAGAGTTGTCAGGGGTAACTGTACGACCCCTGATATCACTCTTCAGACGATCCCACAAGTTTTCTATAGGATTAAGATCTGGCAATAGTGCTATCCACACCATACGTTGTATTGTAGATTATCACCCCTTGAGCTATGTGGGGGTGCATTTTCATCAACATACGTGAGCTCTTGTCCAAATAGTGTAGTGTTCCGCTTCGTGTGTTGTGCAGTGTATTTGTAAAGAGTACACACATTAATTTATTTATTTGAAGTAACAAGAGTGTTTATCTCCTGCCACTTAGTTTATGTCTTGTTTTTATACAGATCGCGTAAATTTAGTCCTGTTCTCTTGTTTATGATCCAAAGCATGACTGTACGCTTGGGCCCTTGGGAATATGTGTCTGAGAAATATCGCTTACATAACGGATCCGTGTGTTAGTATCATTAACGGACGAATATAATTATCATTTGAAATATTCGGAAGGAAATTCAAGAGCAAAATAGTGGTAGAAGAGTTTTGTAGGACTTAAAAGTTGCAATTGTGTTTTAAAATTGGAGGAGAATCTTTAAAGATTTAATCAATTTAAAGAGTTTGCCGATGAAGAGATAAGACACCTGGTGAATTCTGGCCAGATTTTCTATAACTACCTATTTATAATCCAAAAAATCAATGTTACATTTTCTAAAATCAAGCAAAAACATAACTATAATGTTAGTACTTTACTGTGTTTGTTCATTAGAAGATTATGACGGATTATGATTCATCAGCAAACTTTTGAACGAATTAGAACTTAAAATTGATTAATCAGTTTTGTTTTTATTTAAAATATTGTTTGAGTTCAGAACAATAATTTTAAGTACGTTATAACCTTGATCATATTACTTACACTTTAGGTATCTCATATAATAGGAATAGTTGTGCCAGTGAGGTTAGTAAGTGAGGCCCGCAACCACAGCGGGTTTTAACAACATTACATTTACATGGGACTACACTAGCGCTTCACAGTGGACTACAAAAACAGCTGATATTTTGAGACACGTCATTTAACATTGGATGGGAAATCTATATTTGTGCTTATAAAATCAATGGTTATACCCTAATTAAATATAAAAACTTTGGGCAGTTAAATTTTTTTTATGATAATACTTACATGATGACTTAAAACATAAGTAAGACATTGGCTTAACAATGGTTTTATGGAGAATAGATCAGTGGTAGCCGACCATTCCAAGCCTCCTTTAGAAATATATATATATATATATATATATATATATATAAAATAATTTTGTGTTTTTGTTCACTGAGTTTTTGAGGCAAGCCCTGAACGGATTTCAATGAACCTTTTGTGTAAAGGTAGTTTTGCTTAGAATGGAATGTCGATGCCATATTCTAAACTTAAACTCTCAGTTTTTAACAATATTGATCAAGCATTTAAATTTTTTTTTTTTATTGCGCATTTCAGAAGTAATACAGCTGTTTCTTTAAATATTCGAAACATTAGTAGGCTACAGAACAGGCTATAGTTTTAGGTGTGTAGGAGAGGTAGTGCAAGTGAGATAGTGAATATCCCCCACCATACTTCTTCTACGTCTATTGTGTACAGTCCATTCAAAATCTTGTAACTTTTGGAAACATTTTGGTATAAAGCTTTTCTGGAGTAAAATCTCATACTAAAACTATAAAATAAATCAAATTAAAAAACGAGAATATTCCTCAATTTCCTTACAATGCTGCGATGTTTTACGTTGTAATTATTTGTATCTCATCAGGTCGGCTAATCAGCCGACATTAGTCCAAGCCTAATCCCTACCACATGCATGAGCCATTCCTAGATCCCGGATGGTTTACCGGATAACTTAATAACGGATTAAATAACAATTAACTGAGCGATCGATCATAGTTTATCCGACTTGTCTCACTGTCCGACAGTCGGGATTTAGATACCGGTGCATTACAGATCAATGGTGCATTACAGATCAATCTACCGAACACCAGTGAACTTCAAGTGCTCGAGTTACTTGCTCGAGTATTCTTCTTTAAGTTAGCATTATTAATTGTTAACATTTATAGGACCCAAGTAGAGTGACTCCTAACAGTGAAGTGAACAAATAAAGGTACAATTAAATATGTAATTGAAATATGAAAGTACTACAAAACACATCTACCAGAGATTTTGCAAGTGTTTGCTCAAATTTACATTGTACTAAATGAAGGACAGCTATTTTTACAGAAACATTAAAGAGAGCTATTAAAATCAATAGAAAATACAATAAAACTTGATTTTATTCAAGTAATTTATATTTGTTTATTAATACGTAATTTTTACAAAATAATTACATGCTATTATGAAAACTTTCTTTTACTTTCCTGTGACAACTTCTTTATTCTTATGATGTTTGCCTAAGTGTATGTAACATACATATTATTCTGTAGCTAACAACTTCCAGATCTGATTATTTAAAAATCCACAACTTAGTGGCTCTTATGGTTCATATTTTATGTTCGCTTTTTGTAAATTTAAGTATTATTTTCATTTCATTTATGACAAAGTTAAATAAAAATACTCATTTTGTATGGAGAATTATTTACAAGAGATATAAATTTATGTTCAGAAAATAAAATGAATTGACAAACATATTTAAGGTTTTGTATGTGTCGAAGCGAAAAAAATCACTGTTGGAAATGCAAATTTATTTTAAGTAAAAATTAAGTTTGGCGCTTCGTTTAATCAACACATTTTTTTTCAAATTATGATTTTATATTTGTTCAATCAAAGCTAATTGGACAATAGAAAGTAATTTGAAAGAGCACAAGAAAATTATCCACATTTAGTTTTCGGTATTGACATTCCGAGAATGGTGGTATTTTTTTGATGTTTCATAGGGCATACATGGGAAGAAACTACTAAAGGGGTCACAATAATCCCCCTATCTTAACAGAAATAGCTAGGGAATGCCCCTTACAAGAAAAACATTGCAACATACGTTTTTATAGTTATTTTTTTCAAAGTATAGATGGGTTTGTCAACAACTATATTGAGTGTATTTATATGCGTCGTTAGGCCTATCATAACATTTTTGAAGGCCAGATCTGGGTAGAGGAACTCCAGGTTATCTGGAAGGTTGCTAAAAACAAAATATTAATAAACTATTGTATATTACATTTTTACTTTACTTTGATAAAATATAAAAAAATTTATTCATGCCTTTAACTTTCGCTTAGTCTGAGCTAGGTCCAGAGATAAGTTTATCATATTTTCTTAAGAAGTGCTTGTTACCTTTTTTTTTTGTGGAATTCCGAACACAATATAACAAAATTTACTTAAATATTTAGAAGCTCTTTAGCAATAGGCGGTTCTTTATTCTTTAGACATCAAAATAAAAAAATAACCACGCTTATATCAGGAGATGAAGTACGAGGCAGAAGTATGGCGAATTCTACACCAAACACCAAAATATGTTTCATATATTTATATCCATTTCTTTTGGGGTTTGGAGGGTTGTACATTCATTAGAGAAGCTCATTTGGATTTCATATTTCAACCTAGGTTGCAAAAAATCCGAACATTCTAAAATCTGGACGCCAACCGGAGAGAAGTTTCTGATCCGGACCGTCCAGACAAAAATCCGACGTAGGGTATCCCTACCAGTCTTATATGTAAATACTGCACCGTGGACTACTTCGGTGATTAACCCCATCCTACAGTGATTGCTAAGTTGCCATGTTTATACTGTTATCCTCCAGTAGGGAAATTTCATTTTTGATAGTTCAACTCCAGTTGTTAACAGATCTCTAAACAAAGGCGACGAGGAAACTCGTTGTTTTACGAGTAAGAAGAAATGCCTTCCAAACGTCACCACATCCTGAAGGTAGATTGTCTGCATGTGTCTCAGCGATGGTCGGCCCGATTGTCTCAACCTGCTCCAACATGCCATTACCGACAAACCTCTAGCCCGCGCTTGGTTGATATTTTGCCCACTTCATTTCCAGCGTTCCGCTCTGTCGCCTGGGGACGCCACCGCGTGGAACGCACCGGATGAACGCAATGATTTTTATAACCGCCCCCCACCACCGTTTCCGGGCCGCTCAGCGGACAGTACTTATTATGCATTGTCAAAGAAGATAAAACACGCTTTGTTGTTTCGGTAATTTCGTTGAGATCTGTCAGTGGAGGTGGGTTTGTAAGTGTGGCGGCAACAATGCGGGATCAGGGGTTAGCATTGTGGTCCGTGACCAAGCAGCCGGGAGCACTCAGCTACAGAGCCGCCTGCAGAATGTCTTCGGCCGCGCTTCCTTCCTCACTAATTCGCAGATCCTCTTCTTTCTCCCCTGGGCGCGCTGCTCCCCGCGTAAACACAATGACTCCTGTCGATCCGATCGCTTGTTCCAGACTACCGACACTTTCGTCGTCCATTGTGGTTTAGTCTTTCATACCACTCGGGAGCCACTGCTTTCTATTTGTTGTGGTTATGTTGATGACTTTTTCCTCTGTACTTCTGCTAGGGAATTTTACTAAATTGGTTCCAGTCATTGGTGGACGTAGTATTGTCTCGGTTTTGAGACAGCATGCGCTAATATTGATTAATTATCTAGAATTTAAAACTTGTTTTAAATATTTTGTTAAAATATTTTGTCAGTAAAACTTTTTTAAGCATTGCGTTTCTCAATTATTTATACAAAATGAGGAACGCCTTGACAACAAACATTATAAAATTTTTAAAATTCATTCGCCTGTACCTACAGGTTTGTGCATGAACTTTGTACAAAGAGTGAAGTGCCCAAAGTTAGCTATTATAAGTGTGGACCTATGACTCCGTATCTTCTAGAATGGTTAAGATACTCTACGTTGTTCATTTTAGAGTATCAACAACATTTGTTTAAGTTCAGATAACTTCTATCAACCACTGAGCCGCCACGCCGGCAACAAGTTATCTGAACTTAAACAAATGTTGATACTCTAAAATGAACAACGTAGAGTATCATAACCACTGTCAGTCAACTCGACAACAGAATTAAAATAATGGTTGAAGAATAACACAATACTTGCAGCCATAATCCCTTAATTAGGCTGGCCCAAGTAATAAAACACTCATGGGAGGGTGTTTCCCGAAGTGCCAAGCCACTCATGAGCGCATCACCATATATACGTTAAAGCTTCACACATTTAACTACAAAAAATATTGCAAATAGTAGCAGAAAAAAATTTAAATGTAAATCTTTTGGCCCACTAGAACAATTCTTCACCGATAAAATTATATTTCATGTGTTCAAGGATTGTTAAGAACCGAATCCTCGAAGCAATGTTTTGGCGTTTTTTGTGAAGCATAATGGCTCGAAAAAAATGTTTTTCTTATAAACTCATTTAAACCTGTTTCATTTGAATCCTTTTCTGTGTTAATAATAATATTCTATTTAAGATATATGATAATTATAATTAGTGTACACTTGATGTAGAAAAATCACCAGGGATACCATTAGATAATTTACAATTAGCAGTTCTATATAGGCACCATTGACTGAAGCATATAACTTTTCAATAGTCAGTAATATTTTCTAATGATTTAAAAACATCAATTGTAAGCCCTATCTATAAGGCAGAACTAAAAAGATTTTGAAAATTATAGACCTGTGACTGTTTTTACCTGATATTAATAAGATAATATAATGATATTTGTTCATGTAGTTTAAAATTTATCAATTTATTCTTGAATTTTGGATCATGTATTAGTTTCATATACGTATTTTTTATAGTAATTTTTCCGTTGACAAAACTCGGCCGGTAACTGCCACATCGTTTACCCACACCTGCCCGACCGTCCGTCATCCCTGGCTGAGTTCTTCCTCCCTTCTTCCTGTTACACGGAACACCTGAAAATAGCTGTCAAGTGTCCTTGGGATTACTAAGTAACTTACAATTTACATTGACCACAAAATGGAATGCAGATAAAACGCATATGGATGTAACGTTAGCATAGAGGAAATTATTAATTTTTGCTGTCGGCCAACTTCGTTTTAACGTTTTGGTTTGTGTACTTCATTTTGCTCTTACTTCTCGTTTATAATTTAGCTGTTAAAAATTCTGGGTAAATATCTCATTTAATTATCAGAATATCTAATGACATGAGTGCCAATAAGCTCTAAACTTCTCACTGAATTGGGGGAATGTATGTTATGTAAATATGGTGTAACATTATAATATATAAAGTTTCACAATAAATGCTTTTTTGAATGAGATTCTTGTATAAAGTTTTGGTGATGTAATTCTGCTATACATTTTGGTGAATGTCATTCCTGTACAAATTTTGGAGATATGAATCTAATGTGCATTTTGGGGTGCGTGATTATTCCGTACATCTTGGCGAATGCGATTCTCCTATACGTTTCTGTTTTAAAGTTATCATAATCGACTGACTGTTGGTAATATTGAAGAACTGTTTATTTTAATCCTAGGCTAGATATGTGAGAAAAAGTGTCTGACATGTGATTAAATTACATGAATAAACTGTTAATTCCAACGGATAGCCTTAGAGTTCATATTAATTTTTTAATGAATTAAACCTGAGTTTGAAGGTAGTTTACTAAGAAACTAAAAGGCATATGAAAAATCTAATCATACAATCGTTTCCTCGTTTAATTTTATGTTATGAAATATGCATATTTAAATTGTATTATAAGTTTTAATCATTTGTGTCCTGATTGGAAGAAAGGACTGGCATTTTAAATAGTTTTCACTATACATAATCTTTACACATTTTTTACTCAAAAACCCGTAAATCTATCGCAATTATATTTTAATACGTGGTTGATAGGAATGTTTTCTATAGGTTTTGTGAATTTCAGAATTTTTTAACCTTTAAAAAAATCATCGATTTGCTGAAACAATATTTTCTTGGCTTTTAGAGGTCGTAAAACTAATTAATTTCTCCCGTTTTTTTTTGAATTGATTTAAAATCACTGCATTTACTTTCGCATGTAAAAGTAATGTATCGTAACGAAACGTTAAATAAGAGTTACAACGTAAACAAATAATTAATTTTACGAGAGCTAGAAGCCAAGAAATCATCTTTTTTAAGGAAATTTATAAAAAAAATTTTTGAAGTTGAACATTTGAAATTAATTAAACTTGTAGAAACAAAATCTGAAAACAACGTTAAATACACTCGTAAATACGATACATTAACGGGCTTTTGAGTAATGAAAACATAAAGTTGATGGACAATTAAAATTAGTGAAAGTTCAGGTATTGTTTTTGTACAACTAGGATGAAGCAACGTATAATTAAATGAGCAATACAATGGTGTGTTTGATCTTTTTGTAGGCCTCTTAGTTTCTTAGTAAACAAATTCAGCTGCACGTAATTTCTGCGCTGACAGTAGAGCCAGGCGCTGTGTCCACTAATGTGGGTATTGACGGCAGGTGTTCCAAGTGCGTGAAGTCATACCTGCTTGCAATTTGAAATATAAACCAGATTAATGGAAAGTGTTTCTGTAATAACACGTAACTACCTAAACTGCCTGTTTGGCTTCAAACTATATACTTTTGCTCATGCTCTGGTATTGCACAACTTTCACAACATAATTTAGTGCAACGCAAAACTATTTTTTATTAGCCTGTTATACTGTCTCTTGGTGATATTTAATTAAAACAGTCACCTCTAATAAATTTGATTAGGTTATAATAATAATAATTGAAAAAAGTCTGGTTGTATTAAAACAGAACGAGCTAGCCTAACAAAAAAAAATGTAGAATTGTATGAAGCACAAAAACCAAGTATGTTTCTTCTCTCAACTAACACATATTTAACCAATTTAAAATATTAAAAAAGTTAACTATTTAGGTAAGTTCGTAAAATGTAAAAGTGTGTTTTTCGTCAGCTACCATTTATTTACTTAAGACTATACAAAAGTCGTGTTGTACATTTGGGACAAACTCCAAAAGTAATTAGATATTAATAAAAATAAAGTAGAAATATCAAAGTTGGATCTCTTGTCTCAAACCTAAATCCAATCAATCAAGCCAATTAGGACTTGCCTTACTGATTCTGTTTATTCTAACTAGCTAATCCCACCATAAAACAGGACAGAGCCCTCTGTAACTATGCGATCCATTGTTTGGATATACTCCCCGCAACAACATCACTGATTTAGTGTAAATCCCCATTTTCATGTAGGTACATCTGTCCACGCCATTTTGGAAGCGATTCAAAAGTGTCCATTCCCTACGAGGGAAGTTCATCCCACGATGTTCAATCATTGATTAGCTAATCGATTATTTAGGTGGAAGCAGGCCACTTTGATGGGGTGAGACTAACTAACGGTTTTTGATGGGTTGTGATTTTGCTTCCAGTTTCTAAAATATTCCAGGGCTGCAAGATTACTAGTGAGTGTTCCTTCATTTGCTGTAAAAATCTTTGGAGGGGAAGTGATGTTCGCACCCACAACAAGTTTTAAAGCTGTACATGCACCTTGGGTAGTTCTAAACGAGCAAGAAACCATCACGAATTTGTGATCTCCCAGATATGGCTGCTACCACATAAAATAAAAAAGGCCCTTTTTAGGAACAGGATAATTTCAAAATAATAGGTTCTGATTTAAATATAGTACATTTTAACACCGAGGGCTTTAGCAAGGCGATGAGTAGTGCATCAGTAGAGTCCTTCTAGAAATTTAAAATAAACTTTGAACAAAAACTGCCCGTATGTACATTTAATGTCAATTTATTATACCCACTATTTTACTTTCTATGCCGGTGGCATTTTTAACATGATATTCAAACGTTGTGGAGGGACAATGGTCCAAACCCTTAGGGCAAATTTAAGTGGACCTCCCATGATTTGAACCCGTAACCCTCAGTATATGAAGCAGACATGCTAACCACTAGGCTAGCAAAATTCCCAATAATTTTAACAATCGACAAGTAAAAAAGCATTGAAGATCAGTATGCTTGAAAAATCAAGAGACGCGGTAGTATATTAAAAAAAATTATGTACAAAAATAATCAAAAACAGCTGTTCTTAAAAAGGCGATGCCGCGTATCATTTACAGGAAAACCAGCGATTATTACGTCATCAAACTCTTATTTCTTTAATATCTTAAAATGAATAAAATATTTTGACTAAAAAAAATTAAAATTCAAAACCACTTTCATTACACAATACGCATATAAGGAATCGAATGACAGGTCGATTACCAAAGTAGGTTCATTTGTTAATGAGATATCATGATCTATTATTTCACGATACGAGGTTTTATTTCCCTAGTCTCCATTTTTTTCCTTGGGTTTTTGTTCAACATTCGGATGAGTTTGGCTCTAGTCGGAAATCTCAGTCATAAGTCACAGCTGTCAAACGTCCAATAATAATATTATGCGACTACAAACTAAAACACTGGGCAGTAGCCGATTTACTGAGAAACTATCACACACAACGAGGGATAATGTGTCATCACAACTGCTACCCCTGTGAGCACAGCGAGTGACGGGGTTGACACGTGAAGCGTACAGGAGTATCCCCTAGTAATATATAAAGTTGCAACTCATTTGCAGGAGCAGAAGAGCGTCTGTAAGTTAAAGTATAACGCTGCCAAGAGTATTAGTGGCGTAACAGGAGTTTCTGTTTCCTTGGTTAGTAAAATACTAGCAGAAGGAAAACAGGCAGTGGCTAAATGACAGTTGCACTCAACATCAGTCGGAAAAAAAACGAGCCACGAGAAAAAAATTTCAGTTTACGATTTTATTATTTGTTTAATTAGAAGGAAGATACACGATTTCTATGCTGGCAAAAAACTATGCCTACTTAAAAAATGAAATAAAGTTTTCCAGTATGAAGGTATTTTGCTTTGTGGAAGAAAGTATTTGAGGAAATTGTTAAGGCGAATGGGGTTCAGATGGAAAAAAGCTAATCAGCTCGAAAAGTTCTTAATGAAAAGCCAGCATTCACAGCATGTAGAGGACGATACATAATGGATATTAAGCGCCATAGACAAGAAAACAAACATATTTTTTATATTAACGAAACATACTTGCATGCCTCATATTCATCATCTTCTTTTTTGACAATCAGACAATGAAATTGGCCAAGTAAGACCGATTGGAAAGGGACGTCGTTTAATAATTTATTGCACTTGCTGGAGGAGAAGTGTTTGTGAAAAACGCATTATTGACATACAAGTCGCAACAAAAACCGAAAGATTACCACGATCAGATGAACTACGAAAAAGTTTCTAAGTGGATACTTAACCTTACTTCCAAACTTTTCATCAAATTCTTTGGTAGTGTTAGATAATTCTAGCTATCTCAACGCAGAGGATAATAAGAAACCTTCATCTAGCGCGTTAAAACACATTAATTGATTGGCCTATTTAAAATAACATAACTTTTTAGCAACCAATTACAAGGGCCAATCTCTTATTACTAGCCCCGATATTCAGCCCACATATAAAATAGAACAAAATTACAAGAGATGCCGGGCATGAAATTCTTAGATTACCATCCATATCTTAAGGCCATTGAACTTTTCTGGGCTCAAATTAATGGAAAAGTGGCTGAGTGTTTAAGCAACTCTCTAGAACACGCTAGCACTAATAAAACAACTATTTGACGAGTACTCATGTGGACAATGGAAACAGTGTTTTGAATATGTAATAAAAATAGAGGACATTTATAAGAGGATCGATGGTTTGATGGATGATGCTGTGGACAGCTGGATAATAACATGCAATGGGAGTTGAATTATAACTATTTTCTGCCTCCTCCATCCCCAATAAGATTACCTTTCTCCTTCAATTCTTTCTGACACCATCACTCTTTCACAAAAGGAAATACTGTAAACATTGTTTTAATTCTGTTTTATAAAATTTTAAAATAAATTTATCATATTAAAAGTCGTTTAAACAACCTATAGTTAACTTATTTCATCCATGTTTTGTATTATAGAATGCAATTAGCACAATATAAATCAACGTAAACCCCGTACGTAGAATGGGTACTCCGCTAGTTACTTAATAACACATTTATTAAACCAGGCTTAGGTCACATTGGTAAAAGTAGGGACAATATATAATGCAAAACTCAGAATATATAAAATGATAAATAGTAGTAAGCAACACATAAGTAAATAAAATCAAAATACAAAAAATACTTTCAAAGGAGTAAAAAAGGACGCAAAGCTCATTAAAAAATTACAGATAAGTAAACCGAAAATGGATGTGAAATCAAACTACAAAAAACTTCAAAAAAGTAAAAACGAGCCAAACACATTAAAAAAGTTAAAGATTAATGAACTAAAAAATATATGAAATCGGAATGGGATGGCCAAGTTTCTTCGGTACATCAGCCAGAACTAGAAGACAAAACAAGAAAAAGAAATTAAATTTTACTGTCCAAAGACACAACAGTATTTATCTGTTGAGAGCAACTAAAAGGGCAAAAATATCCAACAATTTTGAATTCCAAGTGACAAAAATGTCAAGTTACCTTGGTATTCGAAAGAAATTAACGGGACAATTTAATCGTATACAGATACAACAAGAAGTTTAGGAAATAGCATCCATAGTCAAACGGAAGTAACAATGATTGTGTAGTTCAAACTGCAAAAATGCCAGAGTGATTGTATCCCAAAGAATTGAAGGAAAAAGGTAATTGCAGGAAAAAGGTATTGGAAACGGAGAAGGCCGAAAAGAATTACAATTCAACTCAGTTTGTCCTGGGTTGTGATACGTGAAACTTTGAAAAACTATTACTTTGACGCAGAGCACATTAAAAGTTATATATATAAATAAAACAAAAAAGATGTGAAATAAAACAAAAATATTTTAAAAAAGTAAAAAAGGACGTCAAGCACATTACATTTTTGGTGTATTATAAATGAAAAAAACATGCGAAATCAAAATGAGATGGCCAAGTACCATCGGTACTCCAATGAAACAAACAAACCATGCAATAAAATTGGAAAAAATATAGTCATGAATCAAAACTGAAATCCTGGGCGTTGGCTTTTTTCAACCTCACTCGAACGCCAACGCCAAGAATTTTAATATTCATTCATGTCCATATTTGTTCCAATCTGTTTGCATGATTTGTTTGTTTCATTGGAGTACAGAAGGTACTTGGCCATCTCATTTTGATTTCACAACTTTTTATATTTATTATATATAATTTTTTTATTGTGCTTAGCGTCCATTAAAGTTAAAGTTTTTTGGTTTGTTTGATAATACTTTACTACAGAATTAACTTGAGATGTGCCAAGTCTAAAGCGAATTAGTACCATTCTGCAACTAATCCAAGAAGGCACCTGTAATCTTACTAAACTTAAAATCAATCAGTTTTTTTTTTTTAACTTGAAAATTCAAATAAATTTTACTGTCAAATTGTTTACATTCTTAATTAAAAATCAACAAACATAAATTTACATTTATCGACTTCATTGAAACATCAATTATTATAAAATGTTATGGCAGATAAAAAAGCAATTAATGACAGCTTTTGTTAAGTCACACAACACAATTCAGAAGGACACGATAAAACACAATTTATTGTTAGTTTGAAATTCCAAATCCAAACGTATTTCCAGAAAGTGTTTATCGGGCAGCTGTCAGTGGTTGGCGAAGTATCGACGGAACGTTCTTTGCCCATTACCTTTAGTATGGGGAATATTCACAAGCAGATCCCACTTACACAGGCTTACCTCTAATGATATCCACTAGGAAAGGGAACTACATTAAATCATACGCTAACTCAATAATTCCCTGATACACACGTACAAATCCCTTTGAGCGTCGGGTCGGAGCTTAGCAGTGGGCTTCCTTCAAAGATTTAATCCTGCCAACTTTGTCTTCCAAATACCTGCGCCCTCTCCTACTCCCCTATTCCATCTCCTTTTTAAGTAGCATATTATAATGACCCCACTATAATCTTTGAGCAGGATTAGGGGTATTTATCTGGTATAGCGAGGCAATCAATTTGTGCGCTCTCCTTCTCCGAATTACCCAGAGGCAAATGTTAATGCCGGTTTCTGATTCATTCGGTGAATCGGAGATGATTGGCTAGATCCTCTCTACTGGACAGGTGATTTAAAAGTTTTAGCTTTATTAACAGTCGGGGATCATCAGTTATTATGAAGTCAATTTGCTATTTTTAGACTAATTGCTTTTGTATATATCTAGTTAAAAGATGCATTGCCGTTCATTGAAATAAATCTGTGATATATCTTGTACATCACAGGTATCTTGTACATCACAGATATCTTGTACAGCACGGATATCTTGTACATCACAATATTTGAGTTCAACAGAAATATAGCATCTCTCGTTGTACTATTTGCTAATTGTCGTTAACTGTTATTTTTTGTTTTATTTTATTTTCTTCTCACAAAACCGGTTAAAAACCCAATAACACTGGGGCAGTACAAACATGTAATACAATATTTATTTTGTGGGTAGAGTCCAAGTCCATTATCACACTCCAAATGCACAATCTACTGCAAATATACTAATAATAAATAGAAGAAATAATAGAAAAACACTTCAGACATGTGTACGGGCTATAATTTGAAAATAATTGATCCTTGAAACGATATTTAATATATGATTGACGCAACCATTCCTAATTTTTAAAATGATGCTCTAATTCAATCAAAAAACTGTTTTTAATCAACACAATATAGACAAAAAAATAAATAAAACTAAAAATAAATAAATAATAACTAGCAAATATAAATAAATAACAGAAATAAACATAAACATACAAAAAATATAAACATAAGCTTGTGTTTAGTTATGTCTACAATCAATGTACTGTATACATTTTACGATGTACGACCAAATATCGACATACATTTACGATGTAAGGACCAAATGTCGACATACATGTTACGATGTACGCCCAAATATCGACATACATTTTACGATGTATGACCAAATATCGACATACATTTGACCATGTACGACCAAATATCGACATACATTTTACCATGTACGACCAAATATCGACATACATTTTACGATGTGCGACCAAATATCGACATACATTTGGCTTAAGTACCAAATATGTTCTAATATTATATTATGTATATTACCTCACTGAACGTACATATTCTTAGTAAAATAACTTTATTGCTTCCATTACAAGTCTAGATATTAATATACATACGCCTCACCTCATTTTCAAGCAGAGGCCGATTTCCTTCTTAGTCTTATGTACTGTACTTTATCCTATTGACTTTTGACCTAAGAGGCGAACTTTTTCAGACAGAGTAAGAGGGTGAACCAGTACATTACACTGGACTGGAAGTATTAGTGACAAAATACTTCCAGTCCAGGCCGAATTCGAACCTGCGCTATCTCTAACCCAAAGTCCTGACAACTTAGCATTGGTTCCCAGTCTTGAGGCTTTTTCCGTGACTTGCCGTACCACCTGTTGTATCTATGAATGTTGTCTTATATGTATAAAAGTTCGTTAATTACACGGGAAAGAAATTATGTTTACATTACATGGTTTTGTAAATTATGGTTACTTTATTTTAAAAATAAACAAATAACAGAGAACACCGTACATTAGCTGGAGCATTTTATTGTGCTGAGACAGTGTTACCAGATGAAATATTAAATGTCCCTCCTTAAAATAAACTATTTCCCTTTATTTGTATTCCTGGTTTGAAAAATCTGGATTCAATCAGAAATGCCCTCGCATACCACTAGTAGCATGCGTACCACTAGTGGCTTGCGTACCACCAGTGGCATGCGTACCACCAGTGTCATGCGTACCACCAGTGGCATGCGTACCTCCAGTACATGCGTACCACCAGTAGCATGCGTACCACCAGTAGCATGCGTACCACCAGTGGCATGGGTACCACCAGTGGCATGAGTACCACCAGTGGCCTGTGTACCAACAGTGGCATGCGTACCACCGGTGGCATACGTACCACCGGTAGCATGCGCACCACCAGTGGCATGAGTACCACCAGTTTCATGCGTACCACCAGTTTCATGCGTACCACCAGTGGCATGTGTAACACCGGTTGGGAAAACCACTTATCCACCAGCTTGTCCAACATATTAAATTACTTTTATTTAAACTGGTACGTTCCTTTAATATACTTAACCAGGTTTAAATACACTATTTTTATCGGCTCACCATTCATCCTCAAAAATTAAGTATTTTTAATTATGACAAGACTTGTGTATAAGTGGAGGAAAGTTGATCAATAAACCTCTGCATGGTAATAAATTTAATTTGTATAAAAAACATCACTATCGATTCTTCTTCCTTCTTCTTGTGTTCTATTTTACTAAAAACTATAAGAATTAAAATAAAACTAAAAACTATCTTAACCATGTAAACGTCAGATTATGTCTTCGATGTTCAGTCGTGATCGGTAACGTATTTTGTTAAGGCTCATCTTCATAAACTAAAGGTTCTCAGTTCAATCCCAACCAGTCTGAAAGGGATCAGCAGATAATCACCGGTTGTTGATTTGTCTTTGGGTTATTATCTAAGTATTAGCTAGTCTTAGGTTATAATAAAGACTAAATTCACTCATAAATATCAATCACACTCTTTCGAAATACAAATTCGCCCACATCTTGGCGATCGGTGTCCTCAAAGGCGACGCCGCAACCCTTGACAGTAAGCGGGCTGGCCCACAGGTAGGGGGGAGGATACTCCCACTCCAACCCCTCCGTTTATGACGAATCAGTTTAACCCCCTAATCAATAAATCAAGCCGCTCATCCTTTGTACTCCTACCTAGAAGATCTACCCCCGACCAATTGAGTGTCAATCACCACTCGCTCTCTGCTAATGGAGAACCCCAAAACCCCAAGCCAGGGGTCTGCTGTCATTAATTATTATCCTTGTAAGGTGTCCTTATTATAGTAGTTTTTTTTTAATTAGATAAAAGAATAACTGTTTGACAAAATAAGGAATAATTGTTGTGTTAATACTGAAGGATTAGTTTTCTTACTTACAAGTTTATTTAAAGGTTAAATTGTTTTCCCAATTGTTTAAGACTTTTGTGTATTTGTCTGTATTTTTGTAAATTTAAATATTATTTTTATAAGTAAAGGAAACAGAAAGGAGGAAACAGAGGTCGTATTCAATAGTGTACTCGAGTAGTTATTTATCCCCCACAATCCTCAAGGATTAACCTAGTAACTAATATTACATATGTATAAATAGTAATATATGCCTATATAAGCTGTAATCTAATGCCACTGAAGCGTTTGTTGCGGTCGTAAGAAAGCGACTTCTGTACCTTTTTCTCTATGGCCAAATTAAAATATTTATAGTTAAAGTATGTTATGTATAGGCCCAACAGACTTAACAATGTTACCATGTATTGTTTAAATCTGTTTGACAGTCCAGTATTCCGTATATTTTAACGTACTTTAAGTTGTATATATTTCAGTTTATTTAAAGCATTTATTTTGTGTAATTTTTTATACATGTTAAATGTTAAATTTTTAACTAACGTGAGTTAAATAATGTTCTAGTATAATTTAAGATTGCTTTACAATAAATGTTTCTGCGGAATGCATTCAGGCTCATAATGTTGTGTCTATGCAGTTATGTACATTGAATAAATATAAGAATGAGGAAACGAGCCACTGGCGTATTTAATTTTCTACAAAAGTCATTGATTTTATTTTATACATGTATTTTTTTAATGAAAAACTACTTTTTGGTATATGAGGTACTTGCCACTAACCAAAGAAAGTATTTTTTTATGAATAGTTGAAAGTAGTCTATATTCAACAGTATAAAGTGATTTCGCATTTAAAAAATCTAATTTATCAAAGAAAAACAAATAAATGAAGATGTTACTCTATCTACTATCTTCAAAAATAAGTATTAACTAATTTCCCTAATAGTAGATGAGTTAATTAGGATAAATGTGTGCTTTTATTTAGACGCATTGTTAATTATTTTAAAACTTAAATAAATATAACTGCAGAGCTAATACTTTCAAGTTCAGTTATTGTAACATTCTAAGAGCATAGTTTATGCTCCCTAAGACAATCCTTCTAAGGAAAGAGCTTGTGCCTACTAAAGAAGAGTTAGTACTGTTTTGGATTGGTATGAGTATACTATTTAGTGAGTCAGTCATACAGTGTAATTAATAAGACATAATTTACCCTATACCATGAGCCACCGTCACATGATGTACATTGAGGGTCCGTAGTTCATTGCTCTTAAAGTCAACAAATTAAACATACTACCTGAAGAGGCTTTCAATAATAAGTACAAGGCAATACTGCGGCAAACGCAAAATTTTGCTCCCTAGTTCCAATTTTGAGATAACGGTGGTACAATCAAAAAATTACATTTTAGCATTTCGAATTTGGAGAGAACAAATCAATTATTAGATTTTTAATTTTAACTCGTGTGATAAAAACTAGTTTTGTAATGAATTGTCAAATACACTAAAATTTAAGTAATTTCCCCCCAAAAAATTAGAAAGTTTTGATTTTTTTGTGATTAATATGGGGAAAAGTTTGTGCCAATTCTTTGGAAACATTTATTTTCCGTGTACTCAAAACTAAGTGCTCGGTCATGAACTAAATTGCTGCACAGAAAATTTAATTGATTTTTATTGTGATTTAAGGTGCATTAAATTACAAAATTTGTAAGTTTTTCAAATTCACTTCTAATTTTAAGAGGAATTTTCGTAAGCAAAAAGCGAATGTGAAAGGTGTCAAAATATCTTAAAAACTTCTCTAATAAATCTTAATTATTTTGGTTCCTGTTATTTGGTATTGACCCCCGCCACACGTACAGTGGTATTGACCCGCCCACCCATCCCCACACGTACAGTAGTATTGAAAACTATTGGTAATATTGAAAGCTACTCGCGTTATGTCTTGGTAGGGAATGGTAGTTCATAAGCAGAGTAATTTTAAGTTTTTTATTAAAAAAATTAAACTTTATTTAGGACAAGTCATTTTCTACTTATCTTTTATCTATCGTAATGAAACAACGAGACTGTACAAAAATCTGACTAATATTTTTCATTGAAACTCAAATCAAATCAAAGTCTCTTATGAAAACAACCATACTCCATAAAATGCTTGATATATTTTCCATTGAAGGAATGCATGATCTGGCCTACTAAATAGTGAAATGTACGAAATAAAATAATTAAAGTCCACTGGAACACGATTCACTATTTAATAACTGAATGGAAAGATTTACTAAGGTTTGTTACTTGTAGCTAACGGTCAATGTATTTGTCCATGCTTTCCTCCAAGCACAGTCCTCATTCCCGGTGTCCATGCTCCCGGAATCGTCATTCTATTGACATACCTTCGCGTATTTCTTCCTTTAAACCTCTGGTTCACTCGCTCAACATATTCAGCATACTTTTGACGGGCCACACCTTTGATCTTGACCGCTGGTTCTCACTATCCCGAGGTACCTGTTCTTTATCACTCCATTTCACCATTTCACGTCAGCTGTTCCCAACTATACGCTTCGGTCATTGTTCACAGCTATATTTTAATTCCTTCTTTATGTATTCATCCGCATTGTTTCAGAGTCGTTGACCAAGTTTGTACTATCCTCTAGAAAAGTAGGAGGTCTTACAGGAGCTTTAGGATTGCAGGATAGTTGATTTAATCCTAAATGTCCTTCACTCCCAGCGGACTGCGGTGTTAGGGCTTTGAGCTTGAGTTATAGATAGCTTGGGTTTCAATCATGGATGGGACTGGAATTTTATATCAGTAATATTCATCTTTTACTGTACTGGTTCTTGCTCTTAGTGCGTCCGAGTGTTCCCCGCACAGACCAATAGTCTGAGAAATGGACAGAGAACGACTTCACATGAAAAATATACTGAAAACACTTTTGTAGATACATAATAATAACATGTTCTCCCATTTCAACTGCTCTAAAGCGTAAAGGACGTCCCGTTCAAGCCTCCATCCGATAGACACTAATCTGTTTGGCGCTCATCTATGACATATGTCGTTTCCCGACACCACAACTTGCCAGCCCCTGGTTCGACTCTTGAACGTTCCCTCTAATATCTATATAATCTGAGCCTCTCGCTGCTGACAGGCCAGCCCCTGGCTAGACCCAATAGCGCTCACCTCAGTGTACGCTGAGCTTGCAACTTCCCGACTGCCCAACCTTGTCAGCCCCTGGCTAGCGCTCACCTCAATTTACGCCGAGCTTGTCACCTCCCGACTGCCCACCCTGGCTAGCCCCTGGCTAACGCTCACTTCAGTGTACGCCGAGCTTGTCGTCTCCCGATTGCCCACCCTGGCCCCTGCCTCGACACATGTGGGCGGCAGTCTCGTAATCCCGAACAGCCACAGCTAAGCTGCCGCAGGTCAAGTGAAGTCAACTGGCCACTCATGCCGCTGACCCCTGGTTTACTTGCCGACTGTATCATCGCCTTCACTCTGCCAATCTTCACACTCATCGACCCATCTGGCCTACATGTCACTGTATTACTCATTGTGTAACTGGTGTTTCCAGATGTTTTAATGTCTATTAGTTTTAGCTTTGGTAAATGTCCTCACTTGTTAAGGGCACCCGGTCTGAATATAATATTTTCTCACTAAGTGAGATATTGTTTTATTGTACGATATACTTATTCAACATTCATATATTTGAATGGAAGAATGTATAAAAATATCGCAAATATAGGCAGCTTTAACTATAAAAAAGGAAACTGTTTTCAATGACTACAAATTTTTTGTAGTCATTGCTGTTTTCATAAAAGTTTGTAAACGCTTACAAAGCATTGTGTATTCACCGCTTCCTGGAGACTTAATTTCACAGAGGGCTTGAATGAGTCACCTCTAACTAATGTGATTGAATGTGTGTTCTTCCATATGTTCAGTGATAGTATAGTAGGACCTATTTGCAAAACTTTTTTAAATTTTATTCATGAAAGTAGTAGTCCTGTCTTATTTGATTGTCTTTATTTTAATTGGCATGACATTGAAATAATATGTGCCTGAGTGTATAATAAGGACAAGAATGTAGTGTTGATGAACTGTTTAAATTTTTTTAAATATTTGTCTGTGGCATTGTTAGAATTTCAATTCATCAGAATTTGCTGTTCCTTGGCCACAGTTGCACACAGTATTGTGATTTCAACTGATACAATGTACGCTTATTTGATCTTTATCTTTCAAATTAACGAAATAATACAATTAGTTACATATATATCCATTTAGCCATGTTCCGAACCGGATATCACTCGTTCTCTCGCTGATCCAAGGAGCCGCATACCCGTAACGTGTTATTTATTACACTCCTAACAACGTCCCAGCCGTGACTAAATAGTTGTTTTATTCTAAACTACACACGAAACTAGTTCTAGAGATGTACGAACAAGACAGCTGCCAGAGACTAATTAGAGAATCAGGCTAAATCAATGGGAACATCCCGTTTTTTCGGAACAAGTTAATTTGGACCTAAATATTCTGCTATGGTGTTCTGTGGCGCATATTTTATATTGTTTACTATCTCTTAAGGCAGTTCGTCCGGGCGTCCAGTTTAGGAATTTTGTTCTAGATTTTATCACAACTGCCGCTAAGAGTAGTAAAGATTCTGACTCACTAACGAACAAGCAATGTATTCCCCTCCCCTCTCTCCTCCTCATAGCCCCTGCCTGCCCCACCCCGACAATTCGACCGAAGGACGTAATTCCCTAATTTATAATAAACTCTAGTAATGAATGTTATATATATTATTAATCTACTTGTTTAGCCGAAGATGATTGTACAAATTTCAGGTCAACATTTGAACAATTATCATTTATAGAAAAATAATTGGTAAAATTATAAAATATTTTTTTAAAGATTTACTATATACTAACTAGGTCGGTTAGTAACTTGTTTCCCACTATATTCTGAAAATATTAATAAAATATATCACACTTTTGTTCATGAGTTATGCACCAAAAAGTCCAAATTAGTCATTTTGGATAGCCATGTCTCCATAAAGAAATGTTTAGTATTTTTCCGTGACACGCTTATTACTTACATGGATACTAACAATTTTACTAAAGAAAATTAAGAAATAATTTTCGATCGAATTCCCTTAATAGGGGTCTGTTATATTTAGTTTTCATAATTTATCACATTTTTAAAAAACTTTCTTAGTAATTTGATCTGAGAATTAGTAATTACTAGTCAGTTATTTTAAATCAACATTGCATTGTTATACTATGTTAGTAAGCTAAAATGGCTGCTCACAAAATGTTTATGAAGGAATAAATAAGGAAACAAGGAAATAAAATAAATAATGATAAATAAAATCAATAAAATCAGCATTAATATACAAATTAACTTAACAAACAACGAATGCAAAATAAGTAATTCATGTTACTAATTACAATAGCTAATAATTAATTAAGATCTGTCAAATGAAACACTAACTAAGGGAATTCTTGATTCATAGAACGTCTTTTTGTAAGTTCTTGATTTTGATTAGTACATATCAACAAATCTAGTAACAGCTGATTGATTTATCGACTTTAAATATTAATGTTATTGGTTTAAGAGAGCATGTCGTCACGATTAGAAAGGAGACTTCAAGTTTACAGGATGTGTCAGTTTACGAAAAGCCTAACCTTGTCAGTTAAGGATGCTCAAATGGAAAGAAACAAGTCCGAGTATAAAAAAATGAAAATCAATGATATTTAAAAAAATTTGAAGGTGCAATAAAAATATCCATTGACGCTAAAAAATAATTGAACAAATAGATTAAGACTAAGTATTATAAATAAAACAATAAATAAACAGTGAAATAATTACACCTTTATTACTGTAATCACACTCAAACTACTTTTTTCAAATTTTGGTTTAAAACAAGGGTTCTAAGATGCAACCTTGTGGTACGCCACATTCACCATTCATAATAATGAGTCTAATCATGTAAAACTGATTAATTAACGAAGTACTAAGCAGTGTACAGTACGTGAATTTGTTTTTCGTTATAACTTCCAAACACTCAATCATTTATCAACTTTCCACAAACATCACTCTTTCAGCAATCATTATTGTTTGTTACATTACTTCTAATAACACTCACAAACAAGGCTGGTAGAGCTAATTAATATGAATTATAATAACTCATCAAAACAACAATTTCCAAACACTTATTAAGGGTCTTCAAGTGACTTTCTAGATGTTATTCTAATCGCCACTAGTGGGCCGACATTTTCCGTTGCCACCAGGTGTTCGGCCAAATTTGGTGCAATCCGAATGACTTTCTTTCGGCTTAGATCTGGCCATAGTCATATTCTAGGAATTGTTGCTAAATGTGGGAGCAAAATCGGACTAATAACTCAGACGTGCCCGGCTCCTACTTTGAAGCGATTATGAACTGGAATTGGCAGAGCGAAAAGGAGTAAACGGACGAGAAGATTTTATCGTTTAAGTTACCTAGTAAATGCATTAACTGAAGGTTACGACATCATAAACAGCAGTAATTGTTGACTTTGATGTTGACAGTGATAGATGCATCGGTGTGTAATAGTTGTACAAGATATGTTTAATCCACTATAACTTAAATAGAAATGTACGATTTTTAGTTACGTAGGAGATCAATATATCACGGATTGTTGTTATTGTAGTCATATACAGGGTGTTCTAAAAATGTGGGGAAATATTTTGGGATATGGTATAACAAGTAAAAAAAAAACAAAAAAGTTCCTCTAACACTATGGTCTATCTCACTTCATTTAGCGTCTGTCTGTCTGTTTGTGTTTTTTATAAAAAAAAGCATAACTGAAAGACGGTTTGAGCTATAGCGTTCTAATTTTACATAGTTGTATGTCTCATTAAAAGCTAAATTTATGATAAAATAAAAAAAAAATATCACCAATATTTTCAAAATGGCAGCCTTTTTAATATTTTAAAGCAAAATGTCATGGAAACTGACTAGAGGATAAAAAACTATGAAGAAACATAAAAAATAGGTCATGAAAATATTGGTGATATTTTTTTTACTTTAGCATAAATTTAGCTTTTAATGAGACATACAACTAAGTAAAATTAGAACGCTGTAGCTCAAACCGTCTTTGAGTTATGCTTTTTTTTATAAAAAACACAAACAGACAGACAGACGCTAAATGAAGCGAGATAGACCATAGTGTTAGAGGAACTGTTTTGTTTATTTTTACTTGTTATACCATATCCCAAAATATTTCCCCACATTTTTAGAACACCCTGTATAAATCAAAGTTCGAAATTAAAAAAGTTGACGTAAAAGGTACAAATATTACAACAGAATATCATGAGTTTTAAGATGTAATTTTAAAAAAGTTACTACAAAAACTACAGTAAAGCTTAAAACTGATCCAACAAAAATAGTTCGTAAGTGAATAGTTGTTCCATCAAATAATTGCTTAACTAAAGTACTTCACATAAATCATATTTTCTATTTGTATGGTTCCAAATTACGTGACTAAAATGCATATACACATTTTCTATTTTTATGGAAGTAAACTGCAGGAGTTCAATTGTATCAGTATAAGCTATTTTAGTGGTAGTAAGATGCAGGAGTAATATGGTATCAATCATTTGATATTTTCATGGTATTAAAATGCAGGAGTCAAATGCACTTATATACTGTATTTGCTATATTTAGGTAGCAAACTGCAGGAGTCAAATGCACTTATATACTGTATTTGCTATATTTAGGTAGCAAACTGCAGGAGTTAGATGCACTTATATACTTGTATTTGCTATATTTAGGTAACAAACTGCAGGAGTCAAAAGCACTTATATACTGTATTTGCTATATTTAGGTAGCAAACTGCAGGAGTAAAATTCACTTATGTACTGTATTTGCTATGTTTAGGTAGCAAACTGCAGGAGTCAGATGCACTTATATACTGTATTTGCTATATTTAGGTAGCAAACTGCAGGAGTCAAAATCACTTATATACTGTATTTGCTATATTTAGGTAGCAAACTGCAGGAGTAAAATGCACTTATATACTGTATTTGCTATATTTAGGTAGCAAACTGCAGGAGTAAAATTCACTTATGTACTGTATTTGCTATGTTTAGGTAACAAACTGCAGGAGTAAAATGCACTTATATACTGTATTTGCTATATTTAGGTAGCAAACTGCAGGAGTAAAATGCACTTATATACTGTATTTGCTATATTTAGGTAGCAAACTGCAGGAGTAAAATTCACTTATGTACTGTATTTGCTATGTTTAGGTAGCAAACTGCAGGAGTTGGATGCACATGTATACTTGTATTTGCTATATTTAGGTAACAAACTGCAGGAGTAAAATTCACTTATGTACTGAATTTGCTATGTTTAGGTAGCAAACTGCAGGAGTTGGATGCACATGTATACTTGTATTTGCTATATTTAGGTAGCAAACTGCAGGAGTAAAATTCACTTATGTACTGTATTTGCTATGTTTAGGTAACAAACTGCAGGAGTAAAATGCACTTATATACTGTATTTGCTATGTTTAGGTAACAAACTGCAGGAGTAAAATTCACTTATGTACTGTATTTGCTTTAGTTAGGTAACAAACTGCAGGAGTCAAAAGCACTTATATACTGTATTTGCTATAATTAGGTAGCAAACTGCAGGAGTAAAATTCACTTATGTACTGTATTTGCTATGTTTAGGTAGCAAACTGCAGGAGTCAAAATCACTTATATACTGTATTTGCTATATTTAGGTAGCAAACTGCAGGAGTAAATGCACTTATATACCGTATTTGCTATGTTTAGGTAGCAAACTGCAGGAGTAAAATTCACTTATATACTGTATTTGCTATGTTTAGGTAGCAAACTGCAGGAGTTAGATGCACTTATATACTGTATTTGCTATATTTAGGTAGCAAACTGCAGGAGTCAAAAGCACTTTACTGTATTTGCTATATTTAGGTAGCATACTGCAGGAGTCAAATGGACTTTTATATTGTATTTGCTATATTTTGGTAGGAAACTGCAGGAGTCAGATGCACTTATATACTGCATTTGCTATATTTAGGTAACAAACTGCAGGAGTCAGATGCACTTATATACTGTATTTGCTATATTTAGGTAGCAAACTGCAGGAGTCAAATGAAACAAGTATATACTACTTTTATGTTACTTCAAATAATTTCATGTTTTATTCTCTTTCACTTTTTTATACTTGTTTATAAATTTCTTCTTACTTTCTGTAGCTGATAAGCTGTCAAAGTCCGGCAAGTTGCTACTGTACTTGAAAACCCATTTCAGCTGTGTCATCTGTGATCCACATTAACTGTAGCCCCAGGCAGTATCAAATGTCTCATATTAGTTATATCTTCTAATCCTTCACAGAACTATTAAATAGGATTAGGCTCATGTTCCTGTCTGTTTTGTTTATCAAGCAGTTTATCATCCTTATCGTTAATTAATTTGAACTTTTGTTTGCCTGTTGGACTTGATTCTTTTGTTATATTTTGTGTTTTGATTTCTTCGTTGTGAATAAAAATTAGACACAATCATCGGCTTGGTAAAAAAAGGAATTCATGAGTTTGTACACAGCTGAGACTAACACGTTTAAAAGTTAGGTTAGGTTAGGATTGGTTATAAACAAGGACATTAGCAAGTCCAATCATAAGAGAGTTTTCACGAACTTACAAATGTGCATCATTGTGATTCTACAAGAAGTGTATTAATAATAACAACAATTTATATTATTAATTCTGGTTTCAAAAGGTGTGTTTGGAAAAAACATCTAAACTTGTATTTAATATTTATATAACAATCAATATATAATGCGATTCTGTTCGTTTTTGAGAAAATCACAAACAAAAGGAGAAATAAAATGAAACATTAATTATTTATAGAGGCAAAATTAGGACCAACACGGTCGTCCTTACATTTAACCTCTTTTTGGGTATCGATGCACTAAAAGAGGTTAATAATATTTGTGAATCTTCACTATATGGTAGCAGTCATGGAACACGTGCTTTAGATACAAAACAATGATAATTGTTTTGTTTCTGAAAGATAAGATGTGATTAAACTATACTATTGGACACTATAGGTTAAATTATGAGTGACATAACCTAAAGTAATCAGGGTGTACAGCAACAGGGAAAATAGGGGAATAATCAGGGAATTTAAAATAACCTGTGAAAAGTCAGAGAAAATACGTGAAATTTGAAATAAAATCTTAAAATCCTAACAAGAACATCAATGTGTTGAGATTCGTAATGGTCTCTTTATACTTGGGTGCCCTAGAAAGAATAATTTACTTTGTTATTACCAAATGTAGATTTAAAATGTAGTTTAGTAATATAAACAGCCCTATATACAACCAGGTACTTATTCCTAAAAATGTAAATGTTACTTAAATAGTTATCTGATTGAAACTTGTTACAAAAATCCTCACCTCATTAATGGTGGTTTTGGTGAAATGGTAATGTTTCGCCATTTTTAAAGCTACTGATAATTGTCATTTGCCTATGACTTGACAATAGAATAGAAGGTATTATTTTTACGGTCATATCCAAAGGTATACAGTAGTCCTAGTAGTTTTATATTTCATTACGTATTAATAAAAATATTTTGTTGAAAATTTAACATTTAACCACTGTATAGTACTAAATATTATTAATTAAATTCAATAATACGTGTAGTTATACGTAAATATGACGACTCGGGGTAAGGGATATTTGTATGAAATGAGGGAAAAGTCAGGGAATTTGTTTAGTAAAGATTACTGGACACCCTGGAGCCTCAGAAATATCCTCCATGAAAACTGAAGCGGAAGAGTGGAAAAATAAAAGTGGCAAGTCTTGTAACCCCAGTCAGTAGGTACGGGGAATTCCAGGTGACCTGTTGCTTCATGGACAACGATCCATTTCCAGCCAGAAAGTACTTGTACAGATAGT
Organism: Stictocephala bisonia; assembly: GCA_035578905.1. Classification (NCBI taxonomy): domain Eukaryota; kingdom Metazoa; phylum Arthropoda; class Insecta; order Hemiptera; family Membracidae; genus Stictocephala; species Stictocephala bisonia. The sequence goes on along the minus strand of JAQJVL010000038.1, from coordinate 1,586,193 downwards.
GTCCCCTCTAGAGTGGAAGTATATCAGATATCTTTCGATAGAAGTTAGTCAGTATCCATTATGCTCAACCTTAGAACCATTTAGAGGTGATAACATCCCTAAACACTTTCTCTGAACTGAACATTTCTATTTTCTCATCCCTCTATTTGCATTGGTAACGAGTCTGTTACTAACTCAAAAGTACTTACAGAACACCACGTTTTGAAATGTCATTTACATTTTAAGATTTGAAAATTTGCTTGTAAAACACTTACTAAAAGTTATAACAATATTAATGATATTTTTACATTAATTACCTATTTCAAACTCTTTAAAAAAGTACGCTTTTGGTCCCCCACTGTTACATCTCTTTTATTCTAAGAGAAGAATACTTAGAATATTTTCTAAAAATGTACGTACATATAATGATATTGTTTCCATCTCTTAGAGAAACAAATATTGGTTTAATTTCGACTGTGTTTTGTACGATGTAGACTCGGGAACTGCGGAACACCCAGTGACGAAGAAGTGAAGGCAGCCCAGGTCAGCAGGTAGGCAGTCACAGCGGGATGTCAGGTCGCCGTAGCCTTGATTGGAATGTGTGGCAGATTAAACCCCCATAACGATCTTGTGTTTGGCTTTATAAATCCCACTCTAACCTACCCCTGTGGAACCTTCATAAACGGTTAAACCATCATTTGTGTTCTTTCATTGATTATTCATTTAGCGAAAATGTAAACAGGTTAAAACATTGTATGATGTAAATTTACATATCGAGATGTCTGGAGAACCATGATCATTACTTAATAACGATAGCTTTCTTCATTGATTTTATACATGACATCAAACGGCTGTTAACCACACTTTGTGTACGTTTGGTCTTCCTCTAAGGTACTAGAAGATTCAAATTTTCAATTACAACCATTCAGGCTATGCAGATGGATTTTACTAAATTATCTGAATATATAGTACATTTTTATATAAATGTTGCACTTGTGTGTCTTACTAATACATGAGTGGACATTAATTAAATAACGTAAATTCCCTGTAAGTTCATTTTAACGTTATTCAAATATTACATCCAACCAAGACATTATTATAACAATTTAAATGAAGCTAAATATGTCAGAACGAACAACCCTACGTAAATGTCGTTAAGCTTTTTTCAAGTGATACGGACGTTTCCAAAACCAACCGGCGTCCACCTCGACAGTCATTACATTTTACGAACGCTCTCAGTTCTTGGTTGTGACGTAGATGTCGTTAAGCTGTTTTCAAGTGATACGGACGTTTCCAAAACCAACCGGCTCCACCTCGACAGTCATTACATTTTACGAACACTCTCAGTTCTTGGTTGTGACGTAAATGTCGTTAAGCTTTTTTCAAGTGATACGGACGTTTCCAAAACCAACCGGCGTCCAGCTCGACAGTCATTACATTTTACGAACACTCTCAGTTCTTGGTTGTGACGTAAATGTCGTTAAGCTTTTTTCAAGTGATACGGACGTTTCCAAAACCAATCGGCGTCCACCTCGACAGTCATTACATTTTACGAACACTCAGTTCTTGGTTGTGACGTAAATGTCGTTAAGCTTTTTTCAAGTGATACGGACGTTTCCAAAACCAACCGGCGTCCACCTCGACAGTCATTACATTTTACGAACACTCAGTTCTTGGTTGTGACGTAAATGTCGTTAGGCTGTTTTCAAGTGATACGGACGTTTCCAAACCCAACCGGCGTCCACCTCGACAGTCATTACATTTTACGAACACTCAGTTCTTGGTTGTAACGTAAATGTCGTTAAGCTTTATTTCAAGTGATACGGACGTTTCCAAACCCAACCGGCGTCCACCTCGATAGTTATTACATTTTACGAACACTCAGTTCTTGGTTGTGACGTAAATGTCGTTAAGCTGTTTTCAAGTGATACGGACGTTTCCAAACCCAACCGGCGTCCACCTCGACAGTCATTACATTTTACGAACACTCTCAGTTCTTGGTTGTGACGTAAATGTCGTTAAGCTGTTTTCAAGTGACATGTGACCGTTTCCAAACCTAAACGGCGTCCACCTCGACAATCGTTGCAAATCTAACGACTGTCACATCCGATGGAACGTTCCCAGCAGTTACTTCTACAATAGAAACTGTGTCTCTCATAGTTGACAAACTTCTTGGAATTAGTTCCCAGTTTCTTGTTATTTGTTTTTCCAATTTAGCAACGGGAAATGGCTTTTGGAAAAATATGTAGTAATAAAAAACTGAACGTTTGATTCGCGTAATGATTTGAATAGCCTTGTTTTCAGCCTGAATACTCTGCACAGTTTCTTTGTAGATATACAGTTTATAATACATTATGATATATAAGAAGGAAGAACGATTGGATGTAGAATCCAGGCAACGCTTTCTTTTTAATGTGTAATGCCAAAGGCTGGTTAGTCCACACGTTCAAATCTACAATCGTGACTTAGTATAACTGTAACAGTGATGACTGACGCCTCACACTTTCAAGTTTTACCTCAGTTTAACACTTGTCCATAGAACAAACTCTTAGTCATAATATCTGTAACTAATATGTTATACACTTAATTTTATTGATGTTAACTAAAATACTTAACTTCATATTTATGATAGTTAAACCTACAGTATTTTTACAACAGGAGAAGTTTTAGAACAAAATCTTATTTGATTGAGAGCTCTTTCTCAAGTGAGGAAAAGTGGATTATTTTAAAATATTGTAAATATTTAATATTAATTTACTTTTTTGTTTTTTAAATATCTATAAATAGATGTAATTTTTATTTTAAAAAATGTGATAGAATTTGTTTACATTTTTAAAATATCAATCTATAAATGTACACTTGAAGTACTGTAATTATTGATACTGTGAAGTAGTAATTTGCATTATTTTTAGACACACTTGTTTTTTTTTTTTAATTAAAATGCGATTACTCCAATTAAGGAATTATAAAACTTTAGTGTATTGTATAATATACATAATTAAGTTAGTTTATTGTTTTCGAAGTTATAAAAAGTCAGTTTGCATATATTTGCAGTTTTTCTGTATGAGTATTTTTAATAACTTTGAAGAACTGAAATGGATCGACAGTTTTAGAAAGCTAACTTCTTTCCTTTGCCATAAGCGTTGCGTTATTTGCAGTGCAATTATACACCATGTCATTTGACACGTTCCATAACAAGACACAAGCCACTCTTGTCTGCGGTAGGAACATTTTCTCTTGCTGTTCTACAAATACCATTCATTGTTTTCATTTGCTATGCTTACCTTTTATTTATTAATATATTTTATTCCAAAGTCAGCACAAGCTATAATTACCAAATTCCTCTCGCCTATTTCCAACTTAAAGATACTTAATATCCAAAAAATTTACATTTCTCCTCCAACATTTCATGTTCTACATGTTCCAGAGCCAGGCGCTCGCCCTGACTACTAGCCGGGAGTCTCGGACACCGCCCCAATCGCCGGCGTCCGTACGCTGCAGTCCCGCGCCTCCGCCGTTGCCACCACGATCCCAGGCCCCATCCACCCCACCTTCTGCTACTTACTTGGGGCAACTCTCCGATGATGCCAAGAATGGAGGTAAGTGTGGATTTAAGTTATACATAAACATAATTATAGTAAACATATTAGATCACAAAATATGATGTAATGTTAGTTTTTTCTCAGGAGTTCAATTGTTGTAGCAAGCATACATTCAGTGCTTATTTTTACATTAATCATCAGACATTGTTACTGTACCTACATGCTAGCCTAAATTGAAAACGCACAACTTAAAAGCGTTGCGTCGAGCAGTGAACCATCAAAACTAAGTGCACTGATTTCGATCGATTTTGTTTTTTTTTTCTTTTCAAATTACATTTCACCTCCTACAATTTATCTGTTTAGAACTAACTAATATTTTTCTTTTACAAGAGTAACTAACCCGTCAGAAGACTTATTAAATTAAAACGGAAAATTTATTTATTATTATTTTTTCCCCTTAAATTGCAGCTCTTCAACTGAAGTTACGTATTCTATTAATACATTCCTCAAACAGGAACGTTTTATTTTAGCACCCTACAGAACAGTGTACTTTGCAATTTTATATACATATATGTACTGTATATGTGGGCTTTAAGCATGGGCGTAACTTTATTGAACGAGTGTATAGAACTTTAACTGAATTGGGGATCCGAATCTTGGACCTTGCCCTCCGTGGTCCGAAGGTAGCCAATGAGCTACCACGCCGAAAAGGCTGTTAGATAAACCAAACATGTTGGTCTGTAAATATGCTTTTAACAATATGTTAGTCTTGTTAGTTTTATTATTAGCATAATAATGTGGAAGGGTCAATACTTAATAAGCAACATTATTTTATTAAACTTATGTAGGATTTTACATTACCCTATATTTTTGGTTTTTACTGGTTAGCTTGTTTACCAAAATGTACATTTAATGCACGTTAAACATGCGATAACGTACAGTACATCCCTTGAATGAACAGATGTGTAGAGTTTAATATGAAACGTCAAACAAGTGGTTCAGTGCACGATATAAAAGTGCAGTTCAACAGATCCGATCGTGTATACTGTGCTTCCAACGTGCCTACAATGGGGGCAATCAGCTGTTTGAAACAATTGAGATGGCAGTGGTGAACAGCTGACGCGGGATACGCGTATGAGTCATAGCGGCCCGGATTACCGGATGATCCGGCCAGCCTCCACCCGTCCTTCTATCTGTCTGTCTGCCGGATTGTCGCTCCCCCCTCCCTGCAAGTCCGCCCCATATAATCCCACCCGTTCAGCTCAGTCTTTAATTCCCCGTCCTAATCCTGCTTTGGAATAAAAGTGCTCTACTAACCGTCCTGCGAATGTTTTCTCTGAGCTCAGCTTGTGTGACGGCATCTCTCGGTTTTCCAGTTTTTTTCTTTAATTCTTGAAAACCGTAAAATGGGTTTATGGAGTATTTTTACTGACCAAGAAGACAGGATGTGATGTATGCTGTACGTAAAAATGTTCAATAATGAACAAGATATTTAAAAAGTGCAATCCAGAGTGTTTTTCGAAAATGCACTTTTCGGGTGACCTTACTTCAATTTTCAAGGTCTAAGCATATTTTTCAAAATGTTAAATTAAATCCATTTTTAATAGTGTTAAGTATTTTAAATTGCTAGTTCATTACGATCTGCTCAGTCACTCCAAAAGGAAGATTACCAAAGCCAAGCACGCTTTCTATTAATAGTACTCGAACATGATTGTATCCAGTATTTACATATATTTTCCAACGGGAAAACTACAAAAACGTTTTCATATAAATAAAGAAAATTAATTTTAGACCACATATCTATTTAAATGTTAAAAAGTACATATAAATTATAATTCAGTTTCCATTATTTATTTACTTTTGAGTGTACATACAATGTATTGTTAAATTAAAAACACTTAAATAAAGAAATAACGTCCAACTCTTTGCCGATTACGGTGCGAACGAATACTGCAAACATTTGACACTTGTTTGGAATCAAATGGTTGTTAGAATGAAACACAAGGAAAATGGAATATTGTTATTATCATCTAGCACCACCCACCCATTCCTCTCATGAGCATTTTGATGAATTAAGGACCTGGCACATATAAGTTTTATGTTGCCTTTCACACTCAACTCTTGTCATAATTGTACTAAATTTTGAGAATATTTCGACCTACTCCATTATTATGCATTGTATAAAAATAATATTAACGGAATGTTAAAAAAAGTCAGAAAATTCCTGTATAATATTTGGTTTCGTTCCAAATGTAAAGTTAATATTATTATTTGTCCAATACAAAGTATTTTGGGATTTTGAAACAATGAAATCTACAAACATATTGTTGTTATAAGTCTAGTTTTCAAATAATAGTACCATGAGTTGACATTCCATATTTTGTAAATAGTCTAAAAATGACCACATTCAACTCATTGTGTGGCGTGTATAGGTTTGTTAGTGACTCCAGTATATCAGTAGTTGTATTTACTTCCTAACTGTATAGAACTGTTGGTATACCTGTTATATTACTTTATTACTTGTGTTTCAAGGTAATACCTAATACACAAGTTCCCACACACGTGTGTGTGTGTGCGCGCGCGCGTGTGTGTGTGTGTTACAAGTAAATTTCGAAACTAACTTGTACTTGTGTTTTTAAGTAAAAAAGTTAGTTTCAGGCCTGTAGGCACAACAAATATGTAAATTACAAACTTGTCTATAATTATTGTTTTCTATTTAATTTGGGCATTGCTGTAAGGAAATCTAAATAGAATATTATTTAGTATCAAATAGCAAATCGCTTAAAGAGGTATTTTCACAGAGATTGTCTTTTCAGAAGGGCTTAGAGGTTAGCGTGACTCTGCTACCTACATAGAATTACGGGTAGCCAGGTCCTAATCCAAATTAATTATTTGGGACCGGATTGTTGAATTTCCGGATAATCCGTTGGAGGGTGCAGCGTGTTGGCTTATCTCTACTGGGTCATGCCATGCATCATTTCACGTTTCAACTCCTTCCCGTAACTACTGGTAGTGAGCTCAGGTGATCAATATTACGGAATTATATGTCTGTCGTCCGATAGTCATCATGACCCAGTTTCTAAACTTTTTTTAAAAAATTCAAGTTTATAATGTGATTTCAATTATTTTTTTATCGGGATTTTATTTAACTTATTTTGTTTTCGAAAATTATATTATGGACAATTCTTCGTATTTCGAAACATTCCTGTCTCAAATACCACAATAACCATTTAATTAAACAACAAATATTAAAAAAACACATAAAAAATTATATAGATATCTTAAATGCGATATTTAAATAGATGGATTTAGAGTGGAATTTATAGGACGAGTTAGACAATTTTTTAGGCTACATACCTTCTTTGTTCTGTCATTGTATATAGCAGGGTAAACGAAAAGTAAATAATTTTATTGATTTTAGCCTTCAACGAAATTATGTTTACGTTTTAACAATTATATAATCACTTGTAATTTTCGTTTGGTTAAAACTATTTTTACAATACATTTTGTTAATCTTAATAAATACAATAAAATCCAAAAATGATCTACGAAATCTCCGAGACCACTGAAGGCATTTCGAGGAATTTGGTAGGAAGTTAGCTTTTACATCATAGAGACCGACTGAGAAAGCATTTCTTGAAATTCCATTCTTAGGGGTGGAAAAAGCCTCTCAATGTATCCTTTTTTAATACGATTAATTTAATTTAATAATTAATTTTGAGCTGGCTATACAAAATAAATAAACATGACACTAAAGCTTGGTTAATTTGGTGTCCATTGTGAAATGTTTAAGGACATTTCTACTAACATTAATATAATTGCACTCCTTCGCATCCCCCTATGAAAGTAGACTTATAGGGCATTTTAGACTATAAAACTTTGTTATCTAGGAGAATGACAGGAAGATGAGCTTTCAAATCTATATGGTGGTTTGAGAGAACCACGGAGGGGAAGGTAAGTACGCGTAGATAACCACCCCGTAGTGAAACAAGGACTATCGGCTAGTTAATTATATTACGAAAAAGATCTTTATATTATTTTTGAGAGAAAACAACATTTATCTGAGATAGTACAAAAATATTCTTAACTTTCACTACTTGGTTATGTGTAGAAAGGTTTGCACGGGGAAACTGTGTTTTGTCTTAACACCTGAGGCATTTGTACTGAATATTTCAACGTTTTTATTTGGACAACAGTCCAACCCCATTAATCTATATTTATTTAGTCCTCCCAAGAATTGTACTCGTAACCTCCCTGCAATAGTCAGTAGTGTTAACCAGTAGGCTAATTAGATTTATAGGCTCTTTTCCGTTAATTCACTACCACTACGTTTTTTGTTTCCGTTACTCCACTACCGCTTGATAAATATTCTATTGCTCTAAAAACTGTTCTCCAATAATTTTTACGTCCACTGTGGTATCTCTTATCCGCTAGCAATCCGATATCACTGGTCTTATCTTATCGCTTCCTAAGAACTTACACTCGGAGAGCGCATTCGGCGGTAAGTCAATCATTGGATTTACCAGTTTATGATAAACTTTAGTGGCCACTTAACCTAACCTAACTGTAATTGCGATAAAAAAGTAGTGGCAGTGAAGTAAAGGAAAAAGTAGTGGCAGTGAATTAACGAAAAAGATCCGAGGTCTAGCCTGTTTTGTTGCAGATTTTGCTAAACTATCTAATTTTGGTAAATTACAAAATAATAATTGCAAAATACCTTGTTCTTGCCAAGTACAACAATGAACACTGCTTTTAAGTATTTGGACATAGAACACTTACCTTACAACAAAGCTGTCTGTGCATGATTAACGCCAAGGGAAATTAACCTTTCCCATAAACGATTGAGATAAGATAGACAATAAGTATATAGAATGGAGTGTGAAGCCGTGTTTAAGTACTGTATGTTAACGAACCCATACAAACCGACTTTAGTGACGTATTATTGGTGCTAAGGCAATTAATACATTAAATCCGACGACATCATTATCGTTTAAATAGGTCACGGATATGGTTTTATGTGACTTTACAATTCTATCTCTAATCTGCACCTTTTTTATTGAGTTGTTTTATTGTCAACACTCCTTTAGTGCTGCTCTGGATTTCACAAATAATGGACGCTGGTAAACCGAGAAACTGTGCAACATATGAAAATAGTGGTAAGTAAACATAATCAAATATTATCGAAATTAGAATTGGTGTGTTTTCCAGGTAAAGCATTAACGACGATTGTAAACATTGTTACACTGATTAAAATAAAATTACCGTACATGGTTTGTTAGGTTTATGTGTATAATGTTTAATTTTGGCAGACCGATGTATGTATGTATTTATTTGGTTAAAAATGCGTTGTTAAACAAAACCGCCCATGTATAACATTATTTATAAACGTAAACGTTTAATTTGTTTCTTAATATATCAAAAGCCTCAGACTCCTCTCCTAATAATCTAAGAGACCTGCCGCCATATTGGATTTTATTCTCCGTAAAACCAATGTTAATTTTAAAAAAGTTACAGCTTTATTTATGAACATACCATTTAAAACTGTGCCCTTTTTGAAAGAGGGCACTAATGTCTAATACCTTCTGAGATTAGATTGAAATTTTACACCTCGATTTATTTTTAAAACACAAATAACAATTGTTCTAATATTAAAAAAAAAAAAAATTAAATCATAACCAGTTAGGAAAAAATCTAATCTCAGAGACACTAGTCAGTCTTATCCTGTAAATGTAAAACATGTCAACATTTGTAATGCATACGTTAAAAAATATAAGCGGGAATCGTTTTCAATTGAAGTAATGTTCAATAACAAAACGCGGGCGTCGGCTACTGATAAACGCACAAATGTCACGACTGTTAAGAATCACAAAATGGTTAGGGGACGACGGACAGTCGACGAGCAGTCTTCTGATAGTCGGCGGAAACACAAGTAGTTCCAAATTTAACACCGGTTTGGAAGCAACTGCGACAAAATTATAACTGGGGAAGACTGTTGCTAATGGACGAATGCCACTAGGAGGATAAATATATTAGTAGAAATTATACTTTTTGGGATTAGACAGTTTTTCAATACAAGACATATAAGGTTTCAGAATATTTAACTAATTCCCATCGAAATATATTTTATATTATAAGTTATTTTTTTAAAACAGGAAGATTGCTGCTAACTAGGCGCCTCTTGGTTAATACAGTTATAACTGTGGCCCCTTAAATTTTGCTGAACAAAATTAATCTAAATATCGATTTTGTCGTTTATAAAGTATATTTAACATGGTTTATCCTAGCTATCATTAAGTGTTATCAGAAATATAATGAAGTATCGAAGGATATTTGTCTACTTTATTGGATTACAAATTAAAAATGAGGGTTGGACTTCTTCAGACCCCCTGTATACTTTTCGGACCATTGTTGTCTACCTCTATTATTTAAGTTGTGTGAAACAAACACCAACAGTTTTTGGAAGTTTTTTACCGTTTGCTGAGTCTAAAACCTAAAAATAAGCTAACAAACCAGAACTAAATCACGTCATTGTTGATCAATGTAAATCATTCACTCGTATTAATTAACTAGAGCATAAAATAGTAAAAGTGAGCTTTACAAACTAATGAATGTTTAAAATAAACTCTACTCAACTTGTAATATAAATTACTTATTCATAATCCAATGATACGATTGAAGGAAGCAGTGTGAATGACGCACAAGAGGGTGATGTTCACTGGACCAGTTTAAGATTAAGCGAGCGTGCATAGAGAACTCATCAATCACAGAGATAATCTTCTCTGCCGCTCCCTAATCCGACTGGAACTACTGTCTGACATGCAAACATCGTCCGCCACTGTGGAGGGGGAGGGTGATATTCGCTGGACTAGTTTGGCCCACCAAACAAGTGAACATAGGGAAATACAATAATCATGGAGATAATCGTCTCTACGATTCCATCCCCTAACCAGAACAAGTCTATCATCGATCGAGTGTCAGCTGCTACTGAGAACTGGGAAATGTGGGAAGGCTGATGCATAGATAAACTAACAGCCATAGAGATAATCTTCTCTACCGGTATATAATCCGTACATTTGTACAGTCTATCATGCAAACATCATCTGTCATTGAGGAGGGGGAATTGGGGAAGTTCACCATTCACTAAATCAGTTTGGTATTGAACAAGTTTGCATAGAGATTCTCAACAGTCTGGGAGATAATCTTCTCTGGTGCTCTATAGTCTGATACCTATAGTACAGTCTATGACGTAAATTTCATCTATCAATAAGGAGGGGGAATTGGGAGTAGAGCAGTTTGGTATGGAACAAGTGTGCATAGAGATTCCCAACAGTCTGGGAGATAATCTTCTCTGGTGCTCTATAGTCCGATACCTATTGTACAGTCTATGACGTAAATTTCATCTATCAATAAGACGTAAGACATAAGACATAAGACGTTTATTTCCAATTAGAATACAATGATGTACATAGGAATTGTCATTAATGATACATCCATCTGGAACAATACTTAATCAATAATAATATTCTAAAAATGTATTAATTAGTCCTAGTAAGTACAAAGTTTAAAATAATGGCCCTATTTCAGCATTCATGAACTCTTCTATTGAATAAAAAGCGCTATCCATCAAAAGCCTCTTGACCTTCCTTAAAAATGATTTATCAAAATTGATGATTGTATTTTCTTTTATGAACTTATTTATTATTCTGCATGTTGTGTAATAAGTAGACCGCTCAAATTTACTGGTGCTGTGAGATGGGTAGTATATATAATGCTGTCTTGTGTTATAATTTGAATTATAAGGATTGCCAAATTTATTTTTATTTTTATTTTTATTAATTTTATTTTTATTATTTATATTAATAAGGAGGGGGAATTGGGAGTAGAGCAGTTTGGTATGGAACAAGTGTACATAGAGATTCCCAACAGTCTGGGAGATAATCTTCTCTGGTGCTCTATAGTCCGATACCTATTGTACAGACTATGACGTAAATTTCATCTATCAATAAGGAGGGGGAATTGGGAGTAGAGCAGTTTGGTATGGAATAAGTGTGCATAGAGATCCCAACAGTCTGGGAGATAATCTTCTCTGGTGCTCTATAGTCCGATACCTATTGTACAGTCTATGACGTAAATTTCATCTATCAATAAGGAGGGGGAATTGGGAGTAGAGCAGTTTGGTATGGAACAAGTGTGTATAGAGATTCCCAACAGTCTAGGAGATAATCTTCTCTGGTGCTCTATAGTCCGATACCTATTGTACAGTCTATGACGTAAATTTCATCTATCAATAAGGAGGGGGAATTGGGAGTAGAGCAGTTTGGTATGGAACAAGTGTGCATAGAGATTCCCAACAGTCTGGGAGATAATCTTCTCTGGTGCTCTATAGTCCGATACCTATTGTACAGTCTATGACGTAAATTTCATCTATCAATAAGGAGGGGAATTGGGAGCAGACCAATTTGGTATTGAAAAACTGTGCATAGAGATTCTCAACAGTCTGGGAGATAATCTTCTCTGGTGCTCTATAGTCCGATACCTATTGTACAGTCTATGACGTAAATTTCATCTATCAATAAGGAGGGGGAATTGGGAGTAGAGCAGTTTGGTATGGAACAAGTGTGCATAGAGATTCCCAACAGTCTGGGAGATAATCTTCTCTGGTGCTCTATAGTCCGATACCTATTGTACAGACTATGACGTAAATTTCATCTATCAATAAGGAGGGGGAATTGGGAGTAGAGCAGTTTGGTATGGAACAAGTGTGCATAGAGATTCCCAACAGTCTGGGAGATAATCTTCTCTGGTGCTCTATAATCCGATCAAAATTGTACAGTCATACAAATACAATACATTATTGAGTGATGAGCATTAGAGGACGAAGGACCACAATTTCAATTTTGTCATCAAACATGCATACACAGAGAAATTAAAAAAATCATCCGAAACATTGTCCGTTAGTAGGAAGTGGGAAACTAGGCAAATTGAAACTCACCCACCGTGGATATCCTCTTGACCTAATCCGTCGCTTCTATCCTCTGTGAACCCACCCCCCCCCCTTCCCGGTGAGAAGTACGGCAGTACTCAGGTTGGTAAACAAGTGTGCACAGACAAACTCATCAATCACGAACATAATCCTGTTTTATCGCCGCTAATCCAGCTGCGTCTATAGCTATGCAAACATCATTGCTATCTTTAATGTGTATGAGCACCGTTGAAATATATAGAGACGGTACAAGTATAGAAGTCATCAATCTACCTTCTCCATTTTTCAACACTCTTTCTTTAAATTTATAACATAAATAAATCCATATTTTACAACTGTACAGATATGACAAAAACATGTGTTTAAAAAACCTTATATAGATTGTTAAGTGTACCTTATTTATTTCTGAAACAACGGTTGTTTCAGTTCAGTTAGCAATACAATTTTTAATAATATTTGAATAATTATTTTGTTTGGTCATGTTCATTGCTGGATGATAGACGCTATCAATAAGATCCTTATATTTAATTAGCTGGAATCCGATACACATGATGCAGACCAATAATTAGCTGCAGATTAAACTCCGGAGCCTTGGCGAGAACTCCGTAAGCCCCCTCCCCTGATAATCCGCTACCCCTGTTATTGCTAATCCTGAAAACATTTAACACTCTCCTTCTCGTGGTTAACTGTGTTTCTATTTATCCTCGGTGATTTCTCCAAGCAGTGTTTGAATACGCATAATCAGTTAAATGAAAACAATGTTGACATTGTAAATAGAGATATAATATATTTATAAAGATAAATATACAGCATATTGGTTTATTTAAGAAAAACTTAAGAAAACGACCCATTATGACTGGCAACCGAAGTATAAAAATGTTTTTAAAAAATGCACCATAGCTATTTGGTGGAATTCAGCTGAATGCTAAACATTAAATTCTACTGAAGGAGCCAGAATAAATAGTATCCCTCCTTCTATTTATTCCTAATGTAGAAAAAAAAAAAAAAAAGAATAGAACAATACCTAATGTACTTGAATCATTTGCTTTATTTTTGCAAAGAGACTGATTTACAGTCGCAAAAAATTAAAAAAGTTAAGTTTTTTTGGGTTTTGTTCATTTCAATTCAAAAATAATTTTCAAACCGACAAAACTATGTATTCACAGAAGTAAAGTGCAGTATTTTGTTTCTGCGGTCATAATTTGATTCCTTGAATTCCTTGAGGGAAACATCGAAAGTTAATATATGATATTACAAACTTAACGATAGTCAATTTAATTATTAACTTTTCGCGTTGGTTAGTAGACTATTATTGAATTAATAACCGGGAAAATCCAGCTGATAACGGAATTTGTTTAATGTTTCACTGTGATTTGTTTTGAAAACTTTTTGCTCACCAGTTGGAGTCACATTGTGGGTATCCAACGTGTCTGCTGGAGAGACGTGACGGCTATCGACGGAATGTCCTCAGTCGGCAACGTTTTACGATTAAGCGGGACTGTTCAGGAAATCCATCAATCATCGGGGGATAATCCGCTTTGGCTTTACTGGCACTAATCTAACCACAACTACTGTGCACCCTAAAAACATCAGACCTCACTGTTTGGTACTTAACTTCCTAAACTTAAGTCATTTTGTATTACAACAAACTGATTGTTTATTTTATGCAAAATTTTAAAATTAAAATGATGTTAGACACCGTTAGTTAGGCCTACATACTTCGTTAGGTATTAAAGTAGAGTTCAATTTTTAATATAAAAATTTTACTTTTCATTATCAGAAATATTACCCGTGAATGTCAAAGGAAACATTACTGCCTCTATGAAAATATGAACGATTTTAAAAACAATAATATCAAATAAACTTTAAAAACAAGTGTAATTTAAAAATAATAGTACTGTAACAATGTGAACATATATTTCACTTAACAATCACTATTATATCAAAATAAGAGATCAATATTTAAAGTCTGAACGATTAATAAAACATTAAATGAATTATATAAGATATACGGACAACTAAAAGCAATAAAACAATTTGAGTAAACCACTTAACAAAATATATTTCAACTAAAATAATTTTGGGAAATGGAAAAACAATCTAAAAGGAATATTTAATAAGGTACTGATAATAATAACTAAAACAAGATATTTATTACTATCTTTGCTAAATTTTTCTATATAAATAATCAATATCGAATTAAATTTTTTAATTGCATTAGCTGTAATTTCGGCAGGAAATAATTTATAACTAGTTAGTATTCAAGTTATACGGTGTCAAATGACCAAGTTCGGTCTTAAACCTTAGCAACATTTTTGAAAAATAACAAATTCCTTGTAGTAAATACTAAATTAAAGGCATTTTAATAACTTTATAGATAACATTATTAGATTATTTATAAATTCATTTTTATATAAAACTATAAGTAAAAATTCCAACTAAACTTGGATTTTATGTTACGATGTTTTTTATTTGTTTATTGATGGCCGTGGGTCCGCATGGTTTTAGTGGTCATCCCATTGTTATTTCAAAAACCCAATTCTTCAGTTATTGGGCATACCCTTTGTGTAAAGAATCTAATAAGGCTCATTTCTACTCTTCTTAATATGGACCACCCTACGCACAGGGTGAAGTGGTCCAGTACCACTGTACGTGTATGGGTGGGCGGGTGAGTCATACCACTGTACGTGTATGGGTGGGCAGGTGGGTCAATACCACTGTACGTGTATGGGTCCCCCCACCCAGTGTACTAAACCCCCCCCCCCGTCAATACCACTGTATGTGTATGGGTGGGCGAGTGGGTCAGTACCACTGTACGTGTATGGGTGGGTGATGGCCCTCCCAACCCACTTATACACAGTAGTGGTAGTGGTTGTTACTCAATACCACTGTACGTATATGGGTGGGCGGGTGGGTCAAGACCACTGTATTATATGGGTCTGCAGGTGAGTCAATACCACTGTACGTATATGGGTGGGCGGGTGGGTCAATACCACTGTACGTATATGGGTGGGCAGGTGGGTCAATACCACTGTATGTATATGGGTGGGTTAATACCACTGTACGTATATGGGCGGGTGGGGTGGGTCAATACCACTGTACGTATATGGGTGGGCGGGTGGGTCAATACCACTGTACGTATATGGACGGGCGGGTGGGTATTGTTAATGGCAATGTTGCGTTAAAGTTTAAATAATTACATGATTTTTGCCCCGTTCATCCCTTTGAATCATATTATAATTAATGTGATGCATGTTATATCACAAAATTATCACCACGAACAAAAATCTAGACCACTGTACTTGCCTGGGTGTTGTATGAATAGAACCGACCCGCCCACCCATACACATTTTAACCCATACATGTACAGTAGGTCACCATCAATACCACTGTTCGTGTATGGGTGAGCGGGGGGGGGGGGTCAATACCACTGTACGTGAAGTATGGCCCATTCTAGGTACTGACCTTAGTATGGACCACCCTACGTACATGATAAAGTATGGCCCACTCTAGGTACTGTTCGTAGTACGGATAGAATGAAGTATGGCCCACTCTAGGTACTGACCTTAGTATGGACCACCCTACGTATAGGGTGAAGTATGGCCCACTGTAGGTACTGGTGAAGTATGGCGCACTATAGGTTCTGTTCTTAGAATTGACCACCCTACGTATAGGGTGCAGTATGGCCCACTCTAGGTACTGACCTTAGTATGGACCACCCTACGTATAGTGTGAAGTATGGCCCACTCTAGGTACTGTTCTTAGTATGGACCACCCTACGTACAGGGTGAAGTATAGCTCACTCTAGGTACTGTACTTAGTATGGTCTACTCTACGTACAGGATGAAGTATAACTCACTCTAGGTACTGTACTTAGTATGTTGTACCCTACGTACAGGGTGAAGTATAGCTCACTCTAGGTACTGTACTTAGTATGGTCTACTCTACGTACAGGGTGAAGTATGGCTCACTCTAGGTACTGTACTTAGTATGTTGTACCCTACGTACAGGGTGAAGTATGGCCCACTCTACGTACTGTACTTAGTATGCTCTACCCTACGTACAGGGTGAAGTATGGCCCACTCTAGGTACTGTACTTAGTATGGTGTACCCTACGTACAGGGTGAAGTATGGCCCACTCTAGGTATTGTCCTTAGTATGGACCACCCTACGTATAGAGTGAAGTATGGCCCACTCTAGGTACTGTTCTTAGTATGGACCACCCTACGTACAGGGTGAAGTATAGCTCACTCTAGGTACTGTACTTAGTATGGTCTACCCTACGTACAGGGTGAAGTATAGCTCACTCTAGGTACTGTACTTATTATGACATACCCTACTTAGAAGGTGGTATGGCACATCCTATTACCTAGTAACACACCCTCTACGTACAAGGCCGAGTCGAACAGAAATTCAGCCACAACGTATACGCACTTCTCCCCGTTAAAATGACTCCATTCCTTGGAGTTACACATTTTAACTTGTCCAGTGTCCTTGAAGATTGTACTGCTTTCTGTTATACATTTCTATATTGTGGAACTTTCGTTAAATCCATTCATCTAGGACTATATATCCTAAAATAAGTTAATCGCGGCAGACTAGAACGCTAGAAAGTCTGAAGGGCGGCAGACTGGCGGGTGAGGAAGAGTTGCTCTGCTGCCCTTCAGACTTTCTAGCGTTCTAGTCTGCCGCGATTAACTTATTAAAGAGTTGCTGCAGGAGTCCACATTCCTGGAGGAAAGGTGGCTTAGCTATTGGATGCATTTGGTCTAGATAAATACATGATTATTGCATACTGCATAAGAAAGAACCTCCTATTTGGTTGTAAAGAGGAAAAGGCGGTACGATGGATCGTAAAAATAAAATAATTGTAAGGAGTAGTTCTGAGTAAGATTAATGGTATTAATATTAAATGTCATTAATACATGTTAATGAAAATGAAAACTTATATGTGTTAACGAATGAGATGAAAAATATCAAGTCAAAAACCAAAATTGGGATAAGGTAAAACAATAAAACTGAAAAAACTCCCTTTTAACCGGTGGGCGCTTTTAAATTCAACTCTTGACTACCTGAAACAAACAACATTGAATCAGCAAATTGTTGCTCATCAGGCTATAGTTTTGTCACACACAATACTGCACTCGTTGCTCTAATAGTGTATACAGACCACAATTAACTTCAACACTCTTGAATACCTGAAACACATAACATTGAATCAGCAAATTGTTGCTCATCAGGCTATAGTTTTGTCACACACAATACTGCACTCGTTGCTCTAATAGTGTATACAGACCACAATTAACTTCAACACTCTTGAATACCTGAAACACATAACATTGAATCAGCAAATTGTTGTTCATCAGGTTATAGTTTTGTCACACAATACTACACTCGTTGCTCTAATAGTGTATACTGACCACAATTAACTTCAACACTCTTGAATACCTGAAACACATAACATTGAATCAGCAAATTGTTGTTCATCAGGTTATAGTTTTGTCACACACAATACTACACTCGTTGCTCTAATAGTGTATACAGACAACAATGAACTTCAACACTCATGAATACCTGAAACACATAACATTGCATGAGCAAATTGTTGTTCATCAGGTTATAGTTTTGTCACACACAATACTACACTAGTTGCTCTAATAGTGTATACAGACAACAATTAACTTCAACACTCTTGAATACCTGAAACACATAACATTGCATCAGCAAATTGTTGTTCATCAGGTTATAGTTTTGTCACACACAATACTACACTAGTTGCTCTAATAGTGTATACAGACAACAATTAACTTCAACACTCTTGAATACCTGAAACACATAACATTGCATCAGCAAATTGTTGTTCATCAGGTTATAGTTTTGTCACACACAATACTACACTAGTTGCTCTAATAGTGTATACAGACAACAATTAACTTCAACACTCTTGAATACCTGAAACACATAACATTGCATCAGCAAATTGTTGTTCATCAGGTTATAGTTTTGTCACACACAATACTACACTAGTTGCTCTAATAGTGTATACAGACAACAATTAACTTCAACACTCTTGAATACCTGAAACACATAACATTGCATCAGCAAATTGTTGTTCATCAGATTATAGTTTTGTCACACACAATACTACACTAGTTGCTCTAATAGTGTATACAGACAACAATTAACTTCAACACTCTTGAATACCTGAAACACATAACATTGCATCAGCAAATTGTTGTTCATCAGGTTATAGTTTTGTCACACACAATACTACACTAGTTGCTCTAATAGTGTATACAGACAACAATTAACTTCAACACTCTTGAATACCTGAAACACATAACATTGAATCAGCAAATTGTGCTCATCAGGTTATAGTTTTGTCACACACAATACTACACTCGTTGCTCTAATAGTGTATACAGACAACAATTCACTTCAACACTCTTGAATACCTGAAACAAATAACATTGAATCAGCAAATTGTGCTCATCAGGTTATAGTTTTGTCACACACAATACTACACTCGTTGCTCTAATAGTGTATACAGACCACAATTCACTTCAACACTCTTGAATACCTGAAACACATAACATTGAATCAGCAAATTGTTGTTCATCAGGTTATAGTTTTGTCACACACAATACTACACTAGTTGCTCTAATAGTGTATACAGACCACAATTCACTTCAACACTCTTGAATACCTGAAACACATAACATTGAATCAGCAAATTGTTGTTCATCAGGTTATAGTTTTGTCACACACAATACTACACTCGTTGCTCTAATAGTATATACAGACCACAATTCACTTCAACTCTCTTGAATACCTGAAACACATAACATTGAATCAGCAAATTGTGCTCATCAGGTTATAGTTTTGTCGCACACAATACTACACTCGTTGCTCTAATAGTGTATACAGACAACAATTAACCTCAACACTCTTGAATACCTGAAACACATAACATTGAATCAGCAAATGTTGCTCATCAGGTTATAGTTTTGTCACACACAATACTACACTCGTTGCTCTAATAGTGTATACAGACCACAATTCACTTCAACTCTCTTGAATACCTGAAACACATAACATTGAATCAGCAAATGTTGCTCATCAGGTTATAGTTTTGTCACACACAATACTACACTCGTTGCTCTAATAGTGTATACAGACCACAATTCACTTCAACTCTCTTGAATACCTGAAACACATAACATTGAATCAGCAAATGTTGCTCATCAGGTTATAGTTTTGTCACACACAATACTACACTCGTTGCTCTAATAGTGTATACAGACCACAATTCACTTCAACTCTCTTGAATACCTGAAACACATAACATTGAATCAGCAAATTGTGCTCATCAGGCTATAGTTTTGTCACACACAATACTACACTCGTTGCTCTAATAGTGTATACAGACCACAATTCACTTCAACTCTCTTGAATACCTAAAACACATAACATTGAATCAGCAAATGTTGCTCATCAGGTTATAGTTTTGTCACACACAATACTACACTCGTTGCTCTAATAGTGTATACAGACCACAATTCACTTCAACACTCTTGAATACCTGAAACACATAACATTGAATCAGCAAATGTTGCTCATCAGGTTATAGTTTTGTCACACACAATACTACACTCGTTGCTCTAATAGTGTATACAGACCACAATTCACTTCAACACTCTTGAATACCTGAAACACATAACATTGAATCAGCAAATGTTGCTCATCAGGTTATAAATAGTTTTGTCATACACAATACTACACTAGTTGCTCTTATAGTGTATACAGAGCACAATTCATTTCAACACCCAGTGACATATTGTTAGTAAATGTGAGATATTTGTTCACAAGGGATTGACTTGTGATGTTTGTAACATCGAAAACTTGTTATTTGAACGGTACTTTTAGCTTTTTTTTTACAAATAATATGTTTAAACATTATCCATTTAACCACTAAGTCTAGTTTTGTTAAAAAAACTTTCCTAAACAAGTTTTTTTATTTTTCTTAAAAGAATACATTTTTAAACCACATTTTACTTATAGGTTTTTGTTCAGTAGTTGCAGTCCCACATAATGAGTGTTGTACTCAAAATTAAGTGCTTGACGTTACAAAGTATTTATACAATTTGGTTCTAGATTCTACAATGATAACTACATTATTAGTGTTTACTTAAAGTTTACTATTAAGTTAAATGTTATAAATAATATATTAGTTTATAAACTATGTCACTGTGTGAAACAATTACAATTTAAACTAAATGCAAGTGAAAGGCCAACTTAAAAAGTATTTCGAGTGTCAGCCTTTATCAGGGTACGTTATATAATTTATGGAAAAATATTATTGAAAGAAAAAAGTAACAGTTCCAAACTGATTATATCCTGTACTAGATTATATAAACATATTTATTTATATTCTTCAACCACTTAACCTCGTTCAAACAAAAATACAGATGTAGAGCAGTTCTTACGAGAGCCATGTCCTATTTTCACACGATCTCAATCTTTGGAGTCACTTGATTGTTCTCAATAAAAACATTTACGAGTCCTGACGCGTCCTTGAACCATGACCAGCTTCAACGTTAACCTCGTGACCTTGAGAACGTCCTTGTCGATCGATAAGCACACATTTCGTCATCCTTTATTCTGAATAAAACTTAAAATCCGGCGGAATAAAGTAACGCGGCGGGCCGATTCAGGTTGGCACTCCGCTTTATAATTCCAATGCGCATTAACGTTAAGCCCAGAGTGGGCCCTGCTCCGGGGATTTCCTGCTGTGCAAAGCCATAATCCGGATTAGAGCGAGAGCCGGCACTGCGGCGCGGCTTATCCACCCCACACCCCTTCCCTCCCCGGACTTCATCCCTCATCCACCGTGGCGAGGGCTGGATCCGATACAAATTGAATAATCTCGAACTCATCTAAATATTAAAACGTCGCCGTACCACTTCGTCTCCCTCTCTGGATGGGGTGACGTGGAAATCTCGCGAGATAACGCACTATGGTTACGTAGTGTTGCCTGTCTTATCGTTATAAAATGTCCGTATTATATTGATTTGCATAATTTCAATGATAGTATTGGTTTAAATATGGTATATAATAAAACTGTCAATAGTAAAAAACATTTAAAAGTATCCCGAAGGAAACAACTTCAAAAAAGGAATTGAAAAATATTTGTATGACTTTCTAAAATAATGTTTAAAATACTGTAGTAACATTGGCTCCATAGTACTGAATATCTAACTTTAAATTTAGTAAAAGAAAATACTTAATATATCTTTTATTGTTGTGTTTCTAATCTGTCCCATAATTAACTAATTTTTATTACTACTATAATTTATTTTTGTGTATCTCAAATATAGTAAGAGGGAAATTTATCAAACTAAAAACTTTTTGAACAAACTCTAGAAATGAACGTGGACGATTTAACATGATATTAATCAATATCGAATTGATAAGTATACAATAGAAGTGAAGGTAACGCAATAAATAAGTATTACAAGTACAAAATGTACAAATATTTTGGTGATCGATTTCGGTTAAAAAACTTTATCTGTGTAAAAAGCGAATGTTTTTTTGGGTTTCAGATTTTAGTCATGGCTGTTTTTTGTGATTCCTTTTGGTCTGAGGAGAGTAAACTTGGTTTACTGAAATCGATCACCATAATATTTTGTACTTATAACAAATGTGTACTGTATGACGTTTTCTAGTTTTGTAAAATATATTTTAATCGTTAAGTTCTGATATTCAATTATGTAAAAAGTGTTGTATTAACGATTATTTTAAAACAGAAACACAGAGTTGTTCGGTTAAAGTTGGTCTCCCACGGTATCCCGGATCCACGTCGGCAGAGATTATGAACTTTGTTGGCCAATGTTTATCCTTTCTTTAATTACTCCAGGATTAAACAACGGACAAAAGACTTTTTGTTATTTACACCAATTTTGTTTTTATTTATTCTGGATGGACGGAGTTGTTTCACTTCTTGCGTAACGGGGTTTCTCGAAGTATGTTTCATATCAGTTGATCATACAATAGGCAGCTCTGTCATTATTCACTTCATATTTGTAAATAAAGAAAAAAAATACTGGGAATCATTCTTGGTTATTATTTTTTCCGTGCAATGTTGATCTGAAAGCAATAAAAATGTTTACCATTATTCACATATATGTCTTGAGAACATTCAAGACGAGATAGCATTATAGAATACCTAAGACTAATAAGTGACCAACCCACTTATCTCAAAACACGTGACCTACTCTCCTAATGAACACACATAAAACAAAAGTTGTAAACACCCACAGATTCTCCCGATGAACACACATGACAAAGCACGTATCCCACCAATTTTCTTGTGGAACACATTACACTTACATTTCGACTCATCACGGTCCTACCCATACCAACAATTACATACGACACTTAACTCAACTCCCACCAACCGATCAAACACGTTCACCTCTTAATGATCCTTCCATTAAACCAACAATTACAAACGACCCTTAACGCACCTCCCACCACAAATCAAACACGTCCACCTCTTAATGATCCTTCCATTAAGCCAACAATTACATACGACCCTTAACGCACCTCCCACCCACCAATCAAACACGTCCACCTCTTACTGATCTTCATTAAACCAACATTACAACGACCCTTAAGCCTCCCACCACAAATCAAACACGTCCACCTCTTAATGATCCTTCCATTAAGCCAACAATTACATACGACCCTTAACGCACCTCCCACCCACCAATCAAACACGTCCACCTCTTAATGATCCTTCCATTAAACCAACAATTACAAACGACCCTTAACGCACCTCCCACCACAAATCAAACACGTCCACCTCTTAATGATCCTTCCATTAAGCCAACAATTACAAACGACCCTTAACGCACCTCCCACCCACCAATCAAACACGTCCACCTCTTAATGATCCTTCCATTAAACCAACAATTACATACGACCCTTAACTCACCTCCCACCACCAATCAAACACGTCCACCTCTTAATGATCCTTCCATTAAACCAATAATTACAAACGACCCTTAACGCACCTCCCACCACCAATCAAACACGTTCACCTCTTAATAATCCTTCCATTAAACCAATAATTATATACTTCTCTTAACGCGCTTCCTACCACCAATCAAACGCGTTCGACTCCTAACGGTCCTCCCAAAAAACCAGCAATTGCATATTTATTTATTTAATTTCAACGGACACATCTAATTTTACAATAATAACAATGGGTTCAAAAATAACACAATAAAAGGTACTATAAGGAATAACAACATTACAAGTTTTATAAATAATAACATAAGTATAGCTATATAAGACATCTTTACGTCTCATACACACAGCCAGTACACAACCTTCTTCAAATATAATATGGTATGTAGTGAAGGCAATAAATAAATAAAAAAACATTCCCTTCCTCTATGGCAACTGTCAGTTGGGCTGAACTCTAGTTCATGCATCCCACCCAAAAATCAAACGCGTTTGACTCTCAACGGTCCAACCAATAAACCAGCAATTACATACTACTCTTAACGCACCTCCTACTACCAATCAAACGCGTTCGACTCTCAACGGTCCAACCAATAAACCAGCAATTACATACTACTCTTAACGCACCTCCTACCACCAATCAAACGCGTTCGACTCTCAACGGTCCAACCAATAAACCAGCAATTACATACTACTCTTAACGCACCTCCTACCACCAATCAAACGCGTTCGACTCTCAACAGTCCAACCAATAAACCAGTAATTACATACTACTCTTAACGCACCTCCTACCACCAATCAAACGCGTTCGACTCTCAACGGTCCAACCAATAAACCAGCAATTACATACTACTCTTAACGCATTTCCTACCACCAATCAAACGTGTTCGACTCTCAACGGTCCAACTAATAAACCAGCAATTACATAATACTCTTAACGCACCTCCTACCACCAAAACCAATAAACCAACAATTACATACAACTCTTAATGCTCATCTCACCCACCAATCCAACGCGTTTGGCTCTTAACGGTCCTACCAATTAACCAGCAATTACATACGACTCTTAACGCGCCTCCTACCACTTGTCAAACGCGTTCGACTCTCAACGGTCCAACCAATAAACCAGCAATTGCATACTACTCTTAACGCACCTCCTACCACCAATCAAACGCGTTCGACTCTCAACGGTCCAACCAATAAACCAACAATTACATACAACTCTTAATGCTCCTCTCACCCACCAATCCAACGCGTTTGGCTCTTAACGGTCCTACCAATTAACCAGCAATTACATACGACTCTTAACGCGCCTCCTACCACTTGTCAAACGCGCTCGACTCCTAACGGCCCACCAGCAAAACATATGATTGTCAACGCTCCCCTCAGCTACTAATTAAATACACTCAAATCTTAATCACCCCTCTACGTATCCATAAAACGTTTAGTTCCTTTGGTTTTAACTTTAAAAGTACATAATTAAATTTTAATGCTCATTAACAATATGATCATAATGCATTATATTTATACTCTGGAGGAGAGTGAAATGCGAACTGAGAGAAAGCATTCTATTTTATCACACATTATAGAATAGTTACAAAAGTTTTAAAATAAATATTTGGCCTTATTTTTGAAACTGTTGAGTCCCTTTGAGCCGGCTTTAGTTGTCTGGATCCCGTTAACGGTCCAGCGAAGTGTGTGTACATAGCAGAAGAAACCAGACGTGACTTTGTCGCCCAGAGGACGCTGAGTCCGAGACGAAGTAAAGCCAAAGCTCTGACGCGCAGCAAGGTGCACACCACACACACACACACACACACACACACTCACACAAAAAACATACGCCGTCCGAGTGCACTACATCATTCTTTGCTTAGTCGCGTACTCCAGATCACCAATTATAATTGCCTAAGAAAACCGGAAGAATAACGTTACATCCAGCACATTAGAGCTTAATAAGTGGTGTTAAGCATTAACACATATAAGTGCTCATTTTGGCTTACTAAGTATATCTTTGAGTATTAGAGCATACTAAAGATTATCACGACTAATTGTGCTGTTCTAGGGTTGAATGTGGCATACTATGGCTAACTTGTGGACGGATTTAGGTTTAATGTAGTATATGAAGACAAACTCCGGCCTGTTGTCTTTTAACTAAATCTGCTGTATTTTGGCTAACTGTACTGTTCATGACTAACTGTATTGTACTAGGGATAACTATTGCATACTATGGCCACCTAACTAAATATAAGGGGGTTGAATGAATTGTACTATGGCAAACTGCGGCCTATATTGTAGTATGGCAAACAGCGGCCTATATTTTAGTATGGCAAACTGCGGCCTATATTGTACTATAGCAAACTGCGGCCTATATTGTACTATAGCAAACTGTGGCCTATATTGTACTATAGCAAACTGCGGCCTACATTGTACTTTAGCAAACTGCGGCCTATATTATACTATAGCAAACTTCGGTAGTATGGTAAACTGCGGCCTATATTGTACTATGGCAACTGCGGCCTATATTGTACTATGACAAACTGTGACCTATATTGTACTATGGCAAATGCGGCTATATTGTACTATGGCAAACTGTGACCTATATTGTACTATGGCAAACTGCGGCCTATATTGTAGTATGGTAAACTGCGGCCTATATTGTACTATGGCAAACTGCGGCCTATATTGTACTATGACAAACTGTGACCTATATTGTACTATGGCAAATGGCGGCCTATATTGTACTATGGCAAACTGTGACCTATATTGTACTATGGCAAACTGCGGCCTATATTGTAGTATGGTAAACTGCGGCCTATATTGTACTATGGCAACCTGCGGCCTATATTGTAGTATGACAAACTGTGGCCTATTTTGTACTAGGGCAACTGCGGCCTATATTTTAGTATGGCAAACTACGGCCTATATTGTAGTATGGCAAACTGCGGCCTATAGCCGTTTTGTATTTTGGCTAATCGTTACTGGTACTACGAGTAAATATTATGGCTAACTTGGGGCAAGAGGCTAAATGTGCTCCACTTTGGCTGTAGCATACTAAGTCTCTATGAGCTTAAGATTACTTTGGTGTACTATAGTGGGTTGTAGTGTACTGGGATTAAACATATTTGGCAATGTGTGTTGTACTGAGCTATAGGCTACAAGGTTTAGCTATTTGAGGTATCGGAGATGTACTGCGATGTATGGGGATAACCAGTACAGTAAAATATGTACATTACGGATGAAAGGCTAGGATTCGAACCTTCGCTATCACTATATTTTACGCTACCTATTTTTTTATATAATTCAGACATATAATTTATAAGTCCTGACGCTAAAACGCTTGTTAAGTATAAGACCGAGTACAATTGTAAATCTACATGTTACGATCACATTGCGTTTGGTTAACATTCATAAATGATGTGAACGACTGCGGCGTTCACCAAGGAGTTCCACGATGCGCCGATGGTCGGAAGGACTGAAAAACAAACCGTGATCGGTGGAGATCACCGGCAAGAAGCGACGTTCCGAAACGGTGACTAACCACAGAGTTTTTTGCGTCGCAACGCTATTTTGCCTTGTAGCGAGCACCTCTATGATTGCAAACTGATTATGAGTTTACATTAATTATGATTATGGTTTACCATCGCCTGTATTCAACAACGGAGTCCTTTTACCAATGTTTTTTACTTGAGTAGTAAGAGGTGTAAGGCGCATAGTAAGGACCAAACTTACCGTTATCTAAAGAATTTGTTAAAATTATACGAAACACAATTTCCAGTAATTTTATGATACTATTGTCACAATTTTAAATTCAAATCAGGTTTGTATTTTGACTTCAGAGAATCAGGATGTATATGTTTACTGTCTGCGTAGAAATTATATGTACCCGAGTTTGGTTGTTTACTTAGAAACTACCAGGTTTATGGACATTCATTATGGTATGTCATTCTTCGAGGTGATTATAATTATAAGCATTAACATTCAACTAGCTTCTCATCACTAAATAATACAACTTTTTTGGGATATATTTAGATTTAATTTCTAAAATAATTTTCAATCCCTTCTACAAAAATTAACAAACTTAAAATTATTATGTAAATAAATACAGATGGTTAATTATTAGAAAAATTATAAATAGTAAACATATATTTTTAAATAGGTATTTGATAAAAAATATAGTATATAATTCAAATGTATATAAGATAGTCATTGAACAATGTTTTTGATGTGTTAATAATTTTTCTAATTTAGTTCTTTATTATAGAAGAAAGTACATAGAATTTAGTGTTGCATTTGGTTATGAAATACTATTTTTCTCTATTAGCATACAAGCAGCTTCTTTGATATTTCTTCTTTTCCAATTACTTTCTTTCAAAATTATGCTTGATTTTGACCATATAACTTTGTGTCCAGTATTTAAAATGTGTTAACTTAATTTTGAATTGTTGTCTTGTTCTTTTTTTATATTTTGCTTATGTTCATTGATTCTTGTCCAGGTCTTGATGTTTGTCCAAAATAATTATTTTTACTCTCACAATGTATTTTATACACAACATTTTTAGAATTTTTATCTTCATGTAGGTTTAATACATATAATTTAACTATGAACAGTAGGACTACATTAAAATGTTGTTCTAATGTTGAATTTATTATTAATTCTTATGTAATTTTTTAAAATTTACGATTAATGTATGGAATGATGACTGTTGTAATAGGTTTTATGTAACCATTATTTTTAATTTTATTAATGTTATGTTAAGTTTTATAGTACGCTTTTTTAATTAAATATTCTGGATAGTCATTGTTTTTTTTGAGTTCTTGAAGTATTAATTTAATTTCTTCATTCAAATCTTTACCAGCAGATGAAATTTTAATTACTCTGTTAAAGAGGCTTTGGGCAATTCCTATTTTAATGTAATGAGGGCTGTTAGAATTAAAATTTAAATACTGTCCAGAGTGAGTTCTTTTCGTATAAACTGACGTTTTTATACAATTATTTTGTTTTTCTACTATTATAACAAGAAATGGAATTACATTAAATACTAAGTGAACACATTTTAAATACTGGACACAAAGTTATATGGTCAAAATCCAGCATAATTTTAGTAGAAAATAATTGGAAAAGAAGAAATATCAAAGAAACTGCTTATATGCTAATAGAGAAAAATATTTCACAACCAAGCGCAAAACTAAATTCTATGTACATACCTATAATAAAGAACGGAATTAGGAAAAGTATTAACACATCAAAAACAATTTTGATTGACAAATAAACTATATACATTTGAACTATATACTATATTTTATATCAATTGCCTATTTAAAAACATGTTTACTATCGATAATTTGTCTATAAATTAACGATCTATATTTATTTACATAATAATTTAATGTTTGTTGATTTTTGAAGAAGGGATTGAAAATGATTTTAGAAATTAAATCGAAATATATCCCGAAAAGCTGTATTATTTAGTGATGAGAAGCTAATTTAATATTAATGATTATTGTTTCCCTCGTTTAGTTGTACGTTATGCTATATAAATTTTAAAAGTTTATTTTAAGTTTTAACACTTTTCCTCTTAGTCGGAAAAATGTGTCAGATTTTTATCTAGTTTTCATTGTGCATCAACTTTACAATTTTATTACTCAATAACCCGTTTATGTGTCACATTTATTTATCAATACTTGATTGATAGGAATGTGTTCTTTAGGGTTTATAAATTTTATTACTTCGACTTTTCAAAAAAAAAAAAAAAAAAAAAGAAGTTGTTATCATTTTCTTGAAACAAATTTTCCTTGACTTTTCTTGAAACCAATTGAAGTCGTAAAATTAACTAATTTGTCTAGTTATAATTCTTATGAAATTTAATCAATTTAAAATCACTGTAAGTAGTGTGGCTCAGTTTGGAGTATATTTGGTCCTTGTTTTGACTCCTGGTCGTTTTTAAATGGATTATTCCATATCCTGGAGATTAGTTCTGTAGTACCAGGAGCTGGCCACCCCTGCGCCATCAATGATTGATCTCTGCCTCCAGATTAACACGTACGTGACAGGGTCAGTGAAGCGGTTAGTGGAAGATATATTTACGGTTTATTTTTCTCACAGAGACGGTTTTTAATGGATGTTACGTGATATTATGAGTTAGTCTACGACATTTAATTCATTTTTTAAAAGAATTTTCTAGATTTACATGGACTATTTTAAATTTGTCTATTTTTTAAATATGTAACAGTAATAGTAGCATAAAAAATAACTAGCTGTCAGGAATTTCTGCATTAAGTGTAACAAAGTGAGATTATTATTGACTTGGAAGTCATGAGTTATGAGTTTAACTACTGTATGCATGTTATAACATTATACATGTGGAACTCATGGATATTTGTTCGTTGCTGTTATTGAAAACATCTCTATTTGGGAGTTATATTACTTCTATATTTCTTACAAATTCGTCTAGGAGAAATAACTGTTTGGATTCCACGATATGTAATTATATACCAAATATATTTGTATTTATTTTGGATATTGATTGACAGGATATGCTGCAAATATGAAGTACTATGGAAAATACTGTAGTAATACTTTACTTAGTTCAGTGGTTTGTAAAGCCTTTGCAAAAAGTCTTTGTGATTACTAGAAGTATTGAAATGGGCCGATAAATATGATCAGATGAAGTATACATTTTTTTTAAAGTAGTAATTTTATCAAAATGCAGGACTTTTGAGAATACAATAATATAATTAATTGTTGGTGTTCAAATCTTTAGTTAATTACTGAAGGTTACAAATAAATGTTACTTCCATTTTCACTTGATCTAAATTAAATCTAAATGATTTAAATGTACTAAGAATAGTGAACCCATAATTTTCAACCTCTTCAACAGTTGTGTTGGCAAGACTCAATAGCGCGTAAGTTAATATGGTTTGATGATAACAGACTACGCTTTGAAAACTATATAATTTATCTTACTGTATTTTTGAGGTATTCCTAAATGCTGGACGAATTGAAATTGGCTTTACGGACGAAACTTCACCCCTTTTGGCTTTACGGACGAAACTTCACTCCTTTTGGCTTTACGGACAAAACTTCACCCCTTTTCAAAAGTAGTCAGCTCGTAAATTTCAAGCCACTTAAAAATCAATGAACTAAATTTTTTATGACTTTTGAAATTTGTTTTACAAAATCCTAAGAGCTTGAGAAAATTAAAATCACTGGACTTCTGGTTGTTGATGCATTCAAAGAAGACTTCCTCGTGGCTGTAATGGGATAATGAGTCGTGAAGTTCACAGGATATAAATTAGATACATCGAAGGTAATCATTAGACAACCACCATTTTTAACCACCATTTGAAAGGAATTCCTTTTTAATATGTTCACCAACTTGATGAAGTTAGTTTTCAAATGGCTGTTCAAATACTGTTCGTTGGCCAATTTAAAATCGTGTATATTGCTAATCAATGTAATATCTATTTGTTGTGAAGTAAAAACTTTATATAAGTTTTATTAATTTTAAAATGCTATAAAATTTTTTTCGATTGTGCTTTTTAAATTAATATTCCTTTATTAAAGATTGGCTATACCTTAATTTCTGATTTTATAACCATACTGCATTCATATTTAAGTTTTGTTAAATATTTATTTTGTTTTGTGTTTCTCATGAAGAGATCTGTATTTTTTTTACAATTCACATTTATTATTATCATCAAAGAATTTTACCATTGTATTATTATTATTATTATTATTATTGACAAGTGAAAATTACTTTTATCGATGTACCATTGTTTAGGACCATCACAGATAACTAACTCTACCCAGGTAGCTCACAGTATACGGGAAACGCGCACTACACGATCGTGAATTTAGAATGCGACGTTGCCGAATTGAACAAGTATTACATCTTAATTATTATCAGCTGATAGTTCTTATTGTAATATTCGTTTTTAATATGGTTAGTTGACTGAGCTCAATCTGGCAACGCCGCCCAGTTGACAGCCGCTCGACGCGCTTTAAAGCGGACAGTTGACACACTACGAAAAAAATTTTAACACTCTTTAGCATGGGATTGAGCTATCTAGTAAGAGTTAGTTATGTGTGGTACCATATTCTTAAAGTTATAATTTTGTAAATAAGCTTGCAGAGTTCAGATAATTTTAAAAACAAAAGAACGACGGATTCAACATTCTTGTGAGTAGCGCCTGCAATACTGCAGACGCAATTCAGATACTCACTTCCAGTTTATGGAAGGGACCACTCCTTTTATATACAGTTATACACAATCGAGAGTCCGTGAAAGGTTCGCTGAGAGTAACTTTAATTGAATGTAAAAGTAATCATTACTTTCTCATTAGATAAAACTTAATTTCTCGTGTACATTTGACAGTTTCGAGTCGTTAAATTTAAAACTCGTTAAATAAAAACTCGCCATAACTGAATGGAGCTTCAGGCCTTTAGCGTGAACTCTAACGAGTGTAATACCGACCGGTAGCTCAGTTGGAGGCTCGAACCTGACAACACGGACTTAGCGGTCGGAAGCCTTTAGTTAGCCACTGAGCCACCGTGGCGGCTCAAACATTATGTCTCACTCTTATTTAACACCAAGCACATTGCATTAATATTACGCACATCAATGGAAGAACATGCGTTTATATTGGAAATCATTAAGTATATAAGTAAATTTTTATATTTAAATAAAGTAATCCTTAAACATTTTACATCCACTGTAAAACTTTTGTATCAAGAAACATTTAACGAATGCTTATTAGGGTGGCGTTAAATTAAATACACCGTTATAGAAAACATATTCTTTTTTGTACTGTCCCAAATTTGAGTATTTCTCAAAATTGTTATATCGCGATTATTTTGGCGAAAATGGTCTAACTTAGGTTGTAGTCAAGAGTTGCTTGTTATAGACAGTAGAAATCCTTCATATAACCATTATAATTACTCTTTTTGTACACTGAAATTTTTTTGAAGCTAATAACTTAATGTAAAAATACCAGGTGTTCAAAAAGTCTGAAACCCTCTTAAAATTTATTTTACTAAACAACGCAGAACAATTAAAATCTAGAATTACGTCTTCACTGTAGTTACTGACTTTTTGGTCGTTTTAACTGTCCTTTTTCGCTTTGGGGGGACGTCCTATGGAGGAAATCTGAAAAATCTGAAAAATTGAAGCATAGGTCGAGTAATACCTCATTTTAAAGGTCGTTGTTAGAGAAACACATTGCCGTAACTCGACTGAAAAAGATATATTAGTTTGGAAATAACAGCCTCTAAAAGTTTGGCCTCATTGGAACTTTGAAAGGCTGCTTTTTCCAAATGAATAGTTCTTTTTCAGTCGGGCTTGCGGCAATGTGTTCCTCTAACAACGACTTTTAAAATTAAGTATAACTCGGACCTATGCTTACTTTTAAGATTTTTTAGACTTCATCCACAGGACGTCCCCCCAAAGCGAAAAAGGACAGTTAAACGACCAAAATGTCAGTATCCACAGTGAGGTCGTAATCCTACAGTTTCATTGTTCTGTGTTTATTAACATTATATAGTAAATTATTAAGGGGGTTCCATACTTTTTTAACACTGGTATATTGCCAATGCTCCTCGCAGTGTGTCAAAATACGTTTGGCAATATGCAATTTACCATCGTTTCGTCATTTAAACTGTTGGCAACGAGAAAGTCAAGTCCTTCTTAATTAAATTTTATGTTTTACATTTTATAATCAATTAAAGAACTTTATATGACAACTCATAATATAATTGAAAAATGTTTCTCAAGTGATTATATACGTACAAAGTTTCATAAAAATTATTATTTAATTCTTACTTAGTTTCTGACACGAATAAGTAAACAGTAGACGTCAATTTATAAATTCGTATTTAACTATCATTATTGATGTACTATAACTTATAGAGCAATTTTGTTAAATTCCCTTAGCTGCCCCCACAGAGAATAAATAAACAGAGGTCGCATCAAATAGTGTGCTTATTGTGTGTCGAGTAATTATTTCTCCAGTTTGCCATGCAATGGCAGGGCCAGCACCTTGTCAATCCCTCTCTTACCTCCCCCCCCCCCCAAATCATCATGGATTAACGTAGTTTAAATTACTGCACATGTATAAAGATGTACAACAGTTGTAATCTACTCATATATGCCACTAAGGCCATGAGACAGTGACTCCTGTTTCCTTATTTCTCTGTACTGCTCCAAACTATTTTATATAGAAACATATTTGGACAGTAATCAAATATGTTGTAGGAAGTATTAAACACTCGTTAACGCTCAGAGTAATGTTTATTTCTTTTTTTTTACCACGAACATATGATTGGATATATTATCTAAAACATAGAAAAGAGGTTAGGTTAATTTGGAATAAGATACTCCTGATATTGAAAGAATACTTTCTTTCTTTCCAAATACATAGCTCAATATATAATTTATTTGGTAGCTTACTTATTGATACGGAAAGAAGTGTGAGTTGGGGGGGGGGGGCAGTTAAAGTGATTTGACATCAATGCAAAAAAACTTTAATAGCCATATAAAAATGTTTAAAAACATTTATGAAAAAATTTTTGAACAAGTGTTAAAATTTAAATTATGAAGGTAATTATCAACAGGTACACAGTGAAACGTAATATCATTTACGCCTCGGTTAAAATTACATGATAAAAAAAAAAATCATAATTAAAGCATAAATGTACAATACTCAGCCATAAAGCACTACACACTCATACATAAGAGGAACAAACACACATACACCGTTGGTCGTTATCCGAGCGCTGCGAGGGATCAGCCGGCCTGAGCCTAAGCCAGTCTTAGTTTTTCCAAGTCAACCTCCAGCCCCCTCCCACAAATCCCGTACTAATGAACTTGCAAATCTGCACTCCGCTTACCCACTTTCAATAGCGCCCTCCCCCTCCGCACTTCTTTGCCAGGATTACCTGCCGGAGTTATCGCCACATTTTTGAACACTTTGAATCGTGTTCTCTGAAATTCTTTGGCATAAATAACCCATGCAAGCCGTGTTTCTTGAGAGGTTTACACGCTGGGGGTGATATTGTGTACTATATTTTGTTTGTACTAATTAACATGCAGATTTATCTTTGTCATATGATTAGGTTATAGTTAATAAATTATAACTTTCAAGGAGAAAAGATTCATGACTCCAAGGAGTGTAACAAACTATAACCTGTTGTATGTAACCTGAGAATGTATTTCGATTAGACACATTTTTAATAAGGGCCTGTTTAGTTATTGCTGTAAAAATAAAATGTAACTTTTTATAAAATGAATCTTTATCATTCTTTAGTACCGTAAACCAGGGTTACTTGAATCCTAAGGCTACTTGAGCTCGAAGGGTTGACTTGAACCCCAAGGGCTACTTGAGCCCCAAGGGCTACTTGAACCCCAAGGGCTACTTGAGCTCTAAGGGTTGACTTGAACCCGAAGGGCTACTTGAACCCCAAGGGCTACTTGAGCCCCAAGGCTACTTGAGCTCGAAGGGTTGACTTGAACCCCAAGGGCTACTTGAGCCCCAAGGGCTACTTGAACCCCAAGGCTACTTGAGCTCGAAGGGTTGACTTGAACCCCAAGGGCTACTTGAACCCCAAGGGCTACTTGAGCCCCAAGGCTACTTGAGCTCGAAGGGTTGACTTGAACCCCAAGGGCTACTTGAACCCCAAGGGCTACTTGAACCCCAAGGGCTACTTGAGCCCCAAGGGCTACTTGAACCCCAAGGGCTACTTGAGCTATAAGGGTTGACTTGAACCCCAAGGGCTACTTGAACCCCAAGGGCTACTTGAGCTCTAAGGGTTGACTTGAACCCAAAACAAAAAAGTGTTTTAATTTGGTTTACGTTTACTTTCTTTGATAGTAAAACCAAGTTACATGCTTATTTCATTTGGTAGCAGCATTAGGTAGACCATGGGTGAATCTAGACAGTTTTGGATTTTGCAGTGGATGGTAGGCGAGTATTTTGCAGTGGATGGCAGGCGAGTATTTTGCAGTGATGGCAGGCGAGTATTTTGCAGTGGATGGCAGGCGAGTATTTTGCAGTGGATGGCAGGCGAGTATTTTGCAGTGGATGGCAGGCGAGTATTTTGCAGTGGATGGCAGGCGAGTATTTTGCAGTGTATGGCAGGCGAGTATTTTGCAGTGGATGGCAGGCGAGTATTTTTCAGTGGATGGCAGGCGAGTATTTTGCAGTGGATGGCAGGCGAGTATTTTGCAGTGGATGGCAGGCGAGTATTTTGCAGTGGATGGCAGGCGAGTATTTTGCAGTGGATGGCAGGCGAGTATTTTGCAGTGGATGGCAGGCGAGTATTTTGCAGTGGATGGCAGGCGAGTATTTTGCAGTGGATGGCAGGCGAGTATTTTGCAGTGGATGGTAGCTGAGTATTTTTTTTTCTTTCATCAATGAACCACTGTTTGATGCTGCAAACTTTAGTCTGTAGAGATAATTAATTGTGTTGTCCAGAGAACTATGGTAAGTGGATAATGTTTATATTTGATTAGAAACTGAAGCAGAGCTAAGCCATTGCATGTGTTATTTACATAAATAAATTCATAATTAAAGGTTTTTTACAATCAGTCAACATAACCTTCAAACGTGGGTTACTTGAGATCATGGGGTTTTAGAAAAAATTGAACCGAAAGCAATCTAAAGCCAGGATTCAAGAAACCTGGAATAGTGATTTCAGATAAATCAAGTTTTAGAACGTTTGCCCAATCAAGACAGACGTGTAACCTTGATTATGGTTGAGGTTGAACTCCTTAAACGACTTCAAGAAAACATAAATCACTTACATATTCTCTCTACTAAGAATAAGAAACCGCAAGTGCCCGCTGGGCATGGTATTTGTGTTGGTGATCTGTCTGGGATCGCTAGTACCAGTGCCGGTGCTCCTGATCAAAACCACTAGAACCAGGGCCAAAAAGGAAAACATCACTTAAAACATGAGGGTAAAAAAAACAAAGAAAACAAATGAAGAATTTTTCTGAAGACGAGGAGGCATTCAGGTTGATATCAGAAGGAGATATCGACTTTAGTTGTTAAGACAGTGATGGTGATTCCTCAGAACATTTCCCCAGGACATTCGGAGATACTTCCCGAAAGTCTACATATAAATCCAAAGTTCTACAAAAAGAAAAACACTGCAAGGAAATCAAAAGCCAAGCCAAGTATATTTAAATACTAGTAGAAAAGTTGAGCTAGAAATAGAGAGCGTCGTTCTTGTAAAATGGAATGGTGACGAATGTCCAGGAATCGTTCTTCAAATATAAGATGAGAGTGTAAGAGTGGATTGCATGGAACAAACAAAGAAGAGGTGGACTTGGCCGAAAAACAAGGATATAATGGAGAAGACATAGCTCGAAGATACAACCCACTAATTTGATCATGAGAGGTTTGTTCTTTTTTATATGGACTTTAAACACATGTTTGGTGTCTGTCAAAAATAAATTGACACTTTGCTAAGGTAAATTTAATATTTTATTGTAGTATGTACTTGGGGTTTTAAATTTTACAAAAAATTACCTATTCCTATTTTTTTTAGTGAATCATTCTTACCTTATATCCAATGTTCTACTTGAGCTCAAAATGATAATGAATGTGATAAAAGTGGAAATGTAGGTGTGGGCTCAATTAGGTTCCACGATTTGAGTATTCAATAGTAAAATAAAAAGTTTTAGCTTCACAAAAGTTAAGAAAATAAAAGAAAGTTTACAATTTTGGGCTCAAGTAGCCCTGTTTTACGGTATTTTACATGTTATAAATTCATCAATATTTACTATCGTTATTCATTGAATATTATTTGTTAACACTATTAATTATTAGTAAGGTAATATATTATGTTGTTGATTTTTTTCTATTAATCATTGTCTTTCCTTTTGTTAAGATTACTATAATATATTTATAATAGTTTTTCGCTTTTCTTTAAATCTGTGGAAATTAGTCTGAACTAGTCGTATCTGTTTCTATTACAATCAAATTTCTTTACCATGTTTTGATATAAATCTCTTAAGCCTCCCCCCCCATATTAGAAGATGGTTACTTGTATGTTTCTTGTAGTTATTATAAAAAATATTTCAGTTTGCATTCGTGGTAATAAATGGCTGTTACCGTAGAAAATAAATAAATAAAAGTCTATAATTTTTAAGACTAAAGAAATCGACTATGTTATGCTTTGAAAAAATCGTAACATAGTCACTTAAATAGTAGTTGTCACAATTTTCCTGAGCTCAATTACCTTAATTTATCAACATTTTATTACCTCGTCACACTGTGACTGACCGTATTTTTCCAGAGTGCTTCATGACCGTAAGGGTTTCGTGGAGACTGTTGGTCTAAAAGTTTCTCATACTTGGTTTTAATTTAAAATCGCACTTCTTGCTAGCCAGGGGTTACACATCTGCCTTCAATGTCTGATCAAGAGTCAAAACCTGAGAATTTTCGAAACAATTATTTTTTCAGGAGTTTGTAATGATGGTGCAGAACAACATTTAGGTCATAATCTAAAAATGCCTCTGGCGTTGTAAGAATAAAAATGTTAACTTAATACTTGAAAATAACTCCCAAATAACGAATTTATTAAGTTTAAATTTTGAAGTTATATTAGAATTAAATGTAAAGCAGCGCTGTTACGATGTGCTTTAACGTTTCCTTTAATTAACTGTAAAGCAGCGCTGTTACGATGTGCTTTAACGTTTCCTTTAATTAACTGTAAAGCAGCGCTGTTACGATGTGCTTTAACGTTTCCTTTAATTAACTGTAAAGCAGCGCTGTTACGATGTGCTTTAACGTTTCCTTTAATTAACTGTAAAGCAGCGCTGTTACGATGTGCTTTAACGTTTCCTTTAATTAACTGTAAAGCAGCGCTGTTACGATGTGCTTTAACGTTTCCTTTAATTAACTGTAAAGCAGCGCTGTTACGATGTGCTTTAACGTTTCCTTTAATTAACTGTAAAGCAGCGCTGTTACGATGTGCTTTAACGTTTCCTTTAATTAACTGTAAAGCAGCGCTGTTACGATGTGCTTTAACGTTTCCTTTAATTAACTGTAAAGCAGCGCTGTTACGATGTGCTTTAACGTTTCCTTTAATTAACTGTAAAGCAGCGCTTGTTACGATGTGCTTTAACGTTTCCTTTAATTAACTGTAAAGCAGCGCTGTTACGATGTGCTTTAACGTTTCCTTTAATTAACTGTAAAGCAGCGCTGTTACGATGTGCTTTAACGTTTCCTTTAATTAACTGTAAAGCAGCGCTGTTACGATGTGCTTTAACGTTTCCTTTAAATAACTGTAAAGCAGCGCTGTTACGATGTGCTTTAACGTTTCCTTTAATTAACTGTAAAGCAGCGCTGTTACGATGTGCTTTAACGTTTCCTTTAATTAACTGTAAAGCAGCGCTTGTTACGATGTGCTTTAACGTTTCCTTTAATTAACTGTAAAGCAGCGCTGTTACGATGTGCTTTAACGTTTCCTTTAATTAACTGTAAAGCAGCGCTGTTACGATGTGCTTTAACGTTTCCTTTAATTAACTGTAAAGCAGCGCTTGTTACGATGTGCTTTAACGTTTCCTTTAATTAACTGTAAAGCAGCGCTGTTACGATGTGCTTTAACGTTTCCTTTAATTAACTGTAAAGCAGCGCTGTTACGATGTGCTTTAACGTTTCCTTTAATTAACTGTAAAGCAGCGCTTGTTACGATGTGCTTTAACGTTTCCTTTAATTAACTGTAAAGCAGCGCTCGTTACGATGTGCTTTAACGTTTCCTTTAATTAACTGTAAAGCAGCGCTTGTTACGATGTGCTTTAACGTTTCCTTTAATTAACTGTAAAGCAGCGCTTGTTACGATGTGCTTTAACGTTTCCTTTAATTAACTGTAAAGCAGCGCTTGTTACGATGTGCTTTAACGTTTCCTTTAATTAACTGTAAAGCAGCGCTTGTTACGATGTGCTTTAACGTTTCCTTTAATTAACTGTAAAGCAGCGCTGTTACGATGTGCTTTAACGTTTCCTTTAATTAACTGTAAAGCAGCGCTGTTACGATGTGATTTAACGTTTCCTTTAATTATAATTTTAAAGGTTTTCGTCACGAAGGAAGAAATTAAAATCATTTGATTCAATTCGTTATTAATTTTTCTTTGACGCCAAACTCTACAGAAGACAAATCCAGACAAGTTCCATCCAAGGACAGCGAAGATTGAGCTGAGAGTGGGCGCTATCGCCAAGGGAAACGGATGTCGCATTCTGTTAAGACGAGATTATTCGCAAGAAGGCGCGAGATATGGACATTATCTGCAGACGATGCTGGAAGGAGTTCGGCGATGGTGCTATCTGCGCGGGGGCGCTGATAAAGGGGAGGAAACCGGATTAGGATTAGAATCTGGGATCTAATTCACACGCGACCGAAACACAAGGGGAGCCTGTGTTGGATGAACGGAATTGTTTGATGGGCAGGATATAAGTGCAAGCCATTCCAGAGGTCGGTTTTACATAATGAATGTACTGAAGTATGTGACATTCCTTAAGTTACTAACGACATCACATCTTGAGTAACAAGGCTTACAGCCTCCTCTGTGGTGAAAATATAAGATACATTTGAGTAATAGAAGGAACTAAATATATATCGAGTGAGTCGGTAGCAGAGTCATCAAACTTACTCTCTCTGAAAAAGTTTCCCTCACAGATTAATATGGAGAATGGGCAGAGTGAGGTTAAGAGGACCGTCCTCTTCTGAAAAAAAAAACGCACACATAAAACCGTTTTATACAAGCACATATACACATATTAAAACAACAAATAAAATATTTATAATGTCACTAAATGTAGTAATAACTAGTCTATATAAGGTATAGAGAACCACCTTATTCATTTCAAAATTTTCTGTATAATAACATTATATTCAATAAAAAAAATAACAGAAAATATTATAAAACAGTATAATTCGACAGCTAACCTAATAGCATTTAAATATATTTGACAATCACAAACATTAAAATCCTTAAACATAACACAATACATGTTAGTATCTAAGGAAGAAAACAGTGTATTTCAGTCCATTACAAATCACAAACTGTAAAAATAATTAAAGAAAGAAAAACGTATAGTAAATGAGGAAAAACTAAATTACAACCGATATAAACAAATAGGTAACAATAAAAAAAATTAAATAACATTGAATGTTTTTAATACTATAGTAAATATTTACAAAACATAAATTACATGAAAGAGTTAAATAATATTTAAACGTTATACAGAAACATAAATAAATAATGTATATTTTGATTACTTAATCAACGATATAATGTACATATGGATTCATAAAAGATCACTCAAACTTAAAAAGCGTCTAGGATACCAAAGATCACGTTCAAACGTCAATTTTTGGTATCCCACCCACCCAAGATGGTCATAAGAAGTTACCTTAGTTTTAGATGGGATACTACCGAAGTTGATTACGTAGGCTGGTCAAAAGAGTGGTTAACGTAGATATTGTGTAAGGTTTTAAGTTTCTAGCATGTTTTAATTATCCTTAAATGGGAGGATATATTAAAAAAATCACTCAACTTTATCGACTTTTGTGAAGAAACGATAGAATATACCACAAAAAAGCATATAACACCTTTCGTACAGAATTTTATTGTTAATTTGAATATTTTATTAGGTGTATCCAAACTAAATATTATACAGATTCTGTAAAATAAAAACTTCAACTGTGAAAACAGGTAAGCGTTTTTTCATCAGCCAGTTTGAATTTTTTTGGGTTATGAAAAGTGCAAAATCTAATTGTATAGTATTTTATTAACAGAAAATTTGAAGGTAAATAGTATGTAAAGCTGTACGTTTCTGGATTCTTTTAATCGTGATTAAATAGGAGTATATCTTCCAAAAAAATCACATGTTTTTGACAAAACCTAACTTTACTGAATTTTTGCGGGGAAACTATAGTATGTACCACAAAAACATATAGTCCACCCTAACATAGAGTAGACAAAAATAACTGATTCATATTACTAGTAATTCTAAGTTGGATCTATAGCAATGTTCCTCTTTTTTAAATGTCGTAACTCGTATATGTCGGTTGGAGGGAGAACATTCGGAACTTGCCTATTAAATAAAAAAACGAGTAATCAAATAATTTCTAGTAATGTTTTACAAATTCAGAATTATCTGCTCTAAATACAGTGCCATTGACCTTAATCGCCTAGCTGTGTGAACAGTTATCATTACAACAATAAGTGGACCCAGGAGCATTAAATGCTTGAATATGCATGCTGCAAGCACTAGAGAGAACTTGAGCGGGAAAATAAAGAATGCCTCTTCCTTATAGATGTTCCCAAAATTATTCGTCCGTCTCCGGAAACGGCTAATCTAGGGCCACGCCTACAACAATCATTAATGGAAGGACTAATGGCGGTTTTACTATTATTACTTTCAATTTTTTTTTACCTTCAGTGAGAGGTTTGGCAGATTATTTTCCATTTGCAAAAACTACATTGCTTTAATCAACTTGTGTAATGCAGCTTTGTGTTATGTTTATGGATAACAAATTAATAACTGTATGTTACAAAATAAACTAAAGATCAGTGCAATTGTTAATATTAGTTTCTTTTTTAATTATTTGTTTTATTTCTAATACAAAATGTTTCGGTCAATATTCTAATTTCGTTACATAAACAACACATCTGCTTCTTTGAAGATTTCGTTAGAGCCTATATTTAGAAAACATACTACATACAAAATAAAATTACTACACATTTATCGGTTTCTTTTGTTATAGTTTTTAAAAATTTTATTAATTGGGTTACGCTGTTTTTATACGATTATGTTAATACAACTGTGATGAAGTGTTCAAAAAACTTCAAAATAATTGAATAAGAAAATAAATTTTTAAAATGACCACATTTATTAGGCTCATTAAAGATTTGAATTTGCAAATCATAATTAATGTTATGAGGAAATATGTTAACATGTCATTATCACAAATCGGTGTTGTATATTTAGTTTACCTATACAATCTCATATTTCGTGTGCTGCTTGAAATAAAATGGGACATTATAAGTCTATCTCTAAAATGTTAGTGATAGATATACCTTTGTAACTAAATATATAAATTTTATATAAATAAATATTTTATATTTTATAAAATTAAATATAATAAAGTCATGTATTTAATTTATTAAGTAATAAAAATATACACCTTAAATAACCTACGGTACAAATTATTTTATTTTCCTAATACTATAAAATATTACAATATTAAGAAAATAAAACAACATTTTTATATTGAAGTAAATTAATATAAGACAACTCTAGATCTCGTAGTAACAATTACCATATATTTATTATATAACAGTCTCTGAAATAAATTTAGAATCACTGGGTTCCCACACATAGTTTTATAATACGTACATAATGAAACGTGTTTTCAATTGAACTGGTAAATTAGATTGTATTTCGTTTGTTATAATTTCTGGAAAACAGTTTATTGTTATTATTATATTAAAACTCACAATTTTATTTACATTTTCTGAACTAATAACCTTGTGTCTATGTAAAATGAGTTTTAAACGTCTTTTGTAGATTTTATTCCTCAAGGATCTGTTATGGTCCTCATACTTTTTTATTATCTATTAATGATTGACTCTGCATTTTGGAGTTTCCTCTCCCTTGGGGGGATTGGGATTCCCAATCGTGATATATTTAGATAAAATTGTCAATAGACATGCACTTAACGTCCCAACGGAGATAGGAGAATAAATTAATAGTTAACTTGAATAAAAAATGTAGAATTAACAAATTATATAGGCCTGTAAGCAGAGGACGTCAGTGGGCTAAAATATGATGTTCAATTTCAACTGATTGGTTCATGTTTATTATTATAATGAGTTATAGTGAACACTTTATGATTGTTAAAGGTACAATTTAATGGACCATAAGTTGATATTATGAGTTTTTTAAATTTATAATCATCAAGAATTACATTTAAAATTTAATGTATTCAACTGTAAACCTATTATAAAATAATTATCTTTTTACTAAAATCAACTCCAACAGTTCGTTACCTCTCAAATTACACTTTCTGAGTGTTCATCATTACTAAAGACCGCAAGCTTGAAATAAAAAAAATGTTTTTGGTGTTTTCCGTGGTGCGAAACGGCCCGCTTAATGTGAACCGTTCAACGGCGAGGCTTTATGCAACCATATTTGAGCTGTCTATATATAATCATGAGATTTTTCATAATTAGATCAATTAGCAAAATATCTGTTACAATTAAGTGCAACTATGTAGTTTATTTCAAATAATTTGCACTACAAGTTAAAAAAGGTAAATATTTTAACACATTTTTTGTGACAGCTTATTATTATTTTTTTTTTTTAGTTCATTAAGCTTACCATGGTATAAAATATATTTTAAATTTTAGTTATGTAAAAGACATAATTACTCTGTGGATTTCCATACTTAATGAATAGTTTCAAATTCCCAATTTACATAATATATTCTATGAAAGAAGTGATTCAAGTTTTAATTTTGACGAATTTCTTTACAAAAAGGTGTTAAAAGATGGCAAGCGTTTTTGTTGGCAATTTCCATACAACGTACGTCCTTCTCATGCTGTGTGGGTGTCGTGTGTGTGTTCGCGCGCCGTGATCCTTATCGTGACGACCGGCCACTGATAATGTGATCAGCCACCACGCGAGCTCGCCTGACTGTTGAGCTCGCTTACCTGGCCTCTCTAGCTCGCCTTACCCAGCTCATCCCCAATTTGGGCTGGTTGAGTCACCGACTATCCGATTTGCTAACTTTGCGGTCACGTGGTTTCTTATTTCTCCCCCTCTAAAGGAATTCGTTCCTAAGGTTTTACCTAGGCAATGGCATATACTGTTTTGTAGAACTATTATTTATTCTGTTAATTGAAGAGTCTT
Organism: Stictocephala bisonia; assembly: GCA_035578905.1. NCBI lineage: Eukaryota > Metazoa > Arthropoda > Insecta > Hemiptera > Membracidae > Stictocephala > Stictocephala bisonia. The sequence goes on along the minus strand of JAQJVL010000038.1, from coordinate 1,541,740 downwards.
CAGAGGTAGCCACCCACCCACATAATATCCGTTTTCAAAAAGGTAATGTTCACTTATGTCATATATTCATACCCAACAAGAGCAATGTTAAATGCGGTACAGCTCTGTGATCATTTTAATGAGCGTATATTTACTAGAGAACCCACTTTTAAATTAAAAAACAACCTGGATTTTTGAATAATCAGAAAAACAACGAGTTTTAGTTAATATTTTTCATGAAAATACGAATGAACAATCGAACTCTTAAAAAGTGGATCAACTAGTAAATTTGGCACTGTTTCAAACGATATAAAAATTATAACTTTCTGACAACTCGATAAATCAAAATCGTAAAATCGTTAAATGAATGTTTACAGCATTTAATATTACTCTTATGAGATATAAATCCAAAATAACGACTATCTCTGCAGACTCTTAACTCAACATTGTAAACTAAATAATTAAACATGAACAATGTTTTATTTAAGATAAAAAGTTAATATTATTATATTCATTTTTAAAGTACATAACGAAGCTGGTAAATAGTTAGAAGCCCACTTATATATAAAAATCGAGCAATATCTTGATATAACAATTCTTTAGTCGAATTTATCGATTATGTTTACAGACATTTTTTTGCAATTTAACGTTTCATCTTAAAAAGGATGGCAAGAATTAACGGATTTCTTTTGAATGCCTAAAAAAACAACTAATGTTGTGGAAATTTCTGATGATATTTCTTATTAACGGCAGTACAAATCAGTAAAAAGTCAATTTTAAAGCGAGAAACTGTTTGTTTGACCCAGTTTATAAAAGGTGGTCAAACATTTTACGGATTTTATGACTATTCCAAAATAGTTACAAAAATGAAAGCAAGTGCCCGTATAAACAAAATTGACTGTACGTACAGTATCGCTATTCTAGGATTTGGAAGCAATATCAATTGTGATAACTAGCTATATGGAATTACGTGAAATTTTGAGCGTAAGTTGACTAAATTATTTTCATTTTCGAACTAGAATTCTTTGTAAATTAAATTAAATTCATGCTAACACTGTAAATTCAGGTACACGCGTTGAAAAATGACAAAAATATAAAACATTTTTTAACTTAAGAACACTTTATTGATACTTGTCTACAAAAATTACGGAACATTCTTCAAATTTTCAGTCATATCTATATGATTTGTTATTTATAGGTAACAAAACAGTTGGGATAATGCGTTCTAATATTTTTCCCCTATTTTTCTTCGTTACCCACTACTTACACAGTTTTTATTTTCTCAATTAATATTAATGTATACAATCCAAAACCCATGTACTCACACGTCACGATATCTCCGGAACGACTGATCAGATTTTGATGAAATTTGAAGGAAAGTTAACTTCTGTATTGAAGAAACCCACTAATATTTCTCGCAATCCTTTCCTAAAGAGTAGAAATAGCCTCCCAACTTTTATTTTAATGCCAGCAGTAACATTGGCATAAACATTTCAATTATTTATTTCAAACAGCTGATACAAAAAACATAAAGCTTGTCTAATTTAGTTTTCATTGTGAAATGATTGAGGTAATTTCTATTAACTCCGATACGATAGCACTACTTTTTGTATCAACCTAGAGTATAGGTATGGGGGTTTCTAGATTATAACACTTTTTTTGTAGGAAAACGGTGGTGGGATGGTCTTTTGTATTTATGTAGTGGTTTGGAATTAATCACGGAAGATAATCAAGCAAGCGTAGAGAACCACCATGTAGCGATGCAAGGGCTGTCGGCTAGCTACATAATTATAATTAAGCTAGAAATTACACTTTCTCTGTGAATTATACTGTAAGTTTTATGGTTATGAACGATATGAAACAAAAGAGTACTTACTTGATTTTTACTGATTTTGAAATACGATAAAGTGATAACAAGACGCCTATAAGAAAAGTGTGGCCAGACGAGTACGAACTGTATAATACAGCAGGTTAGTGAGTAAGGATAGAGGTAATACTGTAATAGTGAGGAAGAAGATGTGATAAAGATATGAAGGGATGAGACAAGAGGGATTCATTAACAAGGTGAGCCGGGCTAAGAGCTTCTCACTGCATAATACGCCCTTCTGTTCCTGTACTTTAATTCCCCTTGTTCTATTCCATGGAAATCTTTTGGCCTTTAACAAAAGGTATTATTCTCTCTGCGCCGAATAATCCCTCTTCTCTCTATGTATTTTCTGGATCAGAGCAGCAGCCTCTGTTCTTTTTCAACTTGGCCTAAGTACTTTATCCCAGTGCTAAGACTCAAATGCGTATTTATACGAGGTTTATGCGCACGGGCTTAGTTCTGCGGCGTTCAGCTCAAGTAGCCGCCCTTTGTGGGATTGTCCGCTAAGATCTTGTGCAGCCTCTCCTCTATTTCTCGGATAACTCCACCCCTCCACCCCCCTCCCAACAATCGAACTCGAAATCTTACTTGAGATAAACACTGCTTAAATCTGATTTGTGCAGTCCAGTACGTGTTTTCAGGATACATTATATTTAAGGGCTAGAATTAGTTCCGATTTTACTGAAACAATTAAATGTAATACTGTAGTATATTTCATAACAAGAGTGGAAAGTGGGGTTTTGCATGTTCGAGACCATATGTTTGAAGTGCGAGACTTGTCGAGCACTTCAAGTGGTCGAGAACATACAAAACACTTTCACTCGAGTTTTGAACGATACTTTTCACTACACTACGGAATAAAAACAGGTGTTGTTGACTGTGGAAAATTTTCGGTTGTAAACAATGTTACTTTCGGTAGTAAACAATAGACAGCTGTTGAAAATATGATGTTTCGCAGGTTGTAAACACATAACGAAAACAGCTGAACTCATAGTAGTGTAGTGAAAAAGTCTTTTCACTACCGAAAGTAACATTGTTTACAACCGAAAATTTTCCACAGTCAACAACACCTGTTTTTATTCTGTAGTGTAGTGAAAAGTATCGTTCAAAACTCGAGTGAAAGTGTTTTGTATGTTCTCGACCACTTGAAGTGCTCGACAAGTCTCGCACTTAAAACATATGGTCTCAAACATGCAAAACCCCACTTTCCACTCTTGTTATGAAATATACTATTAATCAATTGATAATTTATATAAAAAACTCCTACCTATGTGGTATCCAAATTTGTAGGCCTATCGTTTAGTTTCAGCTGGTTTAATTCAGATCTTTAGTTAAGTCACAATGAGTTAAGGGTGATCCCAAAATTGGCGAAAATTTTGAAAAATATTACATTTTATTTATATTTAAGTTTATTATTAAAGATTATTTTCTGAACACTTCCATGTAAAAATATTGGTGAAAAAGTCTTTATAAATATTTTTTATAAATTTATTACAAAATGCTTTCACCTACATATTTACACAGCCTCGTGGTTTGGATCACACTATCACATTTCATATAGTTCTTATCACTTTAGTAATACACAGTATTATGGTGAACTGTACGTGTGTTATTTTGTTGCCTGGCATTGGCAACAATGTATTATTATTACCAACAACTTTGTTATTATAACACGTTATATTTGATAATAACTACTTTTTTAATACAGTTGTATTTTATAAGTAAAATAACATGTTTTAGTTTTTCCCGATATTAAACATTTAATTTTAGCTTGTTTTCAAGTACGGGTGTAGTCCTAGCTTCTTTTATATACCACATAAAGCCTTCAAACGTTTTTTGTTTTCTAGGGAATAGGATTCTTTGCAACCTGTAGTAGTCTATGGGCTTATAAAAATATATGACATACACAATTTTTAAATAATAAAAGTTATAAATTACAAATTTTTATGAATAGAATTTTTTAAAATTCATAATTTCAAAATGTAATAAGAGTAGGCCCTAACTTAATTCTAGTTTAGTATTTAAGTTGAAATTGTCCCAAGAAAACTCTGTTACGAAAAAAAAACTAACCCGTGTTAAGGAGATGAAAACAGTGATGGGTGGAAATACCCAAAAAAGTGTTTTAATCTTCCTAAATACATATGATAGAGGATTATACATAATTTTAAAAACAAAGTAATTTCTTTTAAAGCTAGAGTTCCCCTTTAAAAAAACCATTGTTAGTTTTTTAAGGGGGAAAAATACCTTAGGTGTATTTTTTTGTAACTATGCACTTTCAAGACTACTGTTGAACCTTGAATTTTTGTTATTAAAGTGTGAAAATTACATTGACTCAACGGGGGGGGGGGGGGTTTCAACCGTGGAAACTTTAGTTGTTACTGGAAGTTGGAATCACAATTAACGAATATTTTTTTTATATAGAAAAAACACGATTTTCTATGCAACGAATTTTTACTCTAACCACGAATATAATTGGTTTTTTACTATCAAATTGTTATTACAAAAAATAAATAAATAAATAAAAACACATCTCTCTTATGCCTATCCAACCCAACCTAACCAAACCAATCTCTACTGGGTTAAGAAAAAATTTCGTGGCGTGCATTAGAATAGAGTTCCTGGCTTTACGGAGTTGTTGTCCATATGAGGAAAAATACACAAATTTGTATTTATTTGTTGGTCTTTCCTTATATCGTTATCACACACTAGATTTACAATTTATTTAGTTTTTGCGTTTATGTAACGACATAATTGTTGTAGACTAATATAGTTTTTATCTGCAATATTTAACTACATTGTTTTTTAATTTGTGACCAGCGTAAGTATAAAATTCGACACCAAAAAGAAAAAAAATACTAATAACGCTTTAACGAAAATATATCGTAATACAAGTTTTTGTGTTTTTCCTTGAAAAATTTTTTTCTATGGAATTACAACTTTATTCTGAAAATATAGACGTTAAAAATATTAGTTTTACCCTCAGTAAAATTGTACAGTTTTATAGTGTCTAGTAAGGGCATTAATTTTTATTTTGTTGCACCTTATAATTATTGTTTCTTAAAAAAAAGAAACACGAACAAATATACAGTTATTATACAAGAAGTTATGAACGAACATAACACGTTTTATACCGATTTAAAATATGCTGATGCTGTTTAAGTGAGTTTTTAGGCAATTTCTGAACTGATTTCAATTTTTTTTTTTTTTAATTAAAGGCAATTTTCATATGTCATTATGTGAGAATAGCTTGTTTATAAATACACATTTCGATATATTACAGATCAAAAACTCGCGTAGGCCTATGTCTTCTATCATTTGCACCGCACGAGGTAACATCTGGTTTTGAAGGCACTTTAAGTTTCCAACTGGTGTGAAGGTGCCAGAAGTTTCTACCTGGTGTGAAGGCCCAAATTAGGAGAAATGTACAAGTTTTCACCTAGATTCAATGTATTTTATTGTGACAGACAAATATCCAATTAACCCACACGTTCTCATGGTAGAGACAGCCCGATTTACTGGAAAAGGTAGCCGTCTTAGTTTCAGTTTTTATCTCAGTTTAGCGCTTCCTATAGCCATTCCCACAAATCACAAAGGCGACAGGAACAGACAGGAGTCGCTCACTTTGTGCGCTCATCCAACGCCGCGCTCGCTGTGAGAATATGCAAAACGGAGCAGTTTGCCGTAGTTCCGCTCGATACCATCTGTATGCTCACCCACTCTTATTGCACTGAGCTTTTAATTATACCTTCTTATGATATGACAATCAATTTATGACTGGACTGTACCCCGGGGAAGGTACAGTCTGAACAACGGTCACGCGAGAGCCCGACGGATTCACGGTGACATTTTCCCAAAAGTTGTGAAATATGCACGACAGACAGTTTCACATGACAGTTTAACGTACAGACTTAATGGTGTGAAGCGGACATTCCTAGGGCCTGTATAATTACACATAATATAGCCGAGTATTTTTATCTCTTTAATTTCATAGAGTAATTAATAGTGCTAGTTAGTCATGTTATACGCTGTGGGTGGATTTTTAATGTCTGTTTCACGTGAACTGGAGCCATGTTTTCTTATCTGTTACATCCATATTTTATTCCCGGTTAAGTTTGTTCGCAGAACCAATTTAGACGTGTAAACATTAGTTTAATGTTTAATCGGGTTTTTCTTTGGATGAAATTGACGTTTTCTCAGAGATTCCTTTGTTAAAAAAATCAGATGAAACAGAAAATAAAACTTGATATACAATCTATTACAAATAATGTTAATATGCTTAAATCAAACACGTCGTAAACTCATTAGTGTCTTATCTGGCTTTATGAATATACTAGGGGACCCCTGCAAGCTTCATATGCCAACCTCATCAATCATTGTATTCTAAAAATGTTTTTTCACGCTGCACTCTCACATTCATAAAAACTAACCTCTTATGTAAAGTTACACGTCCTGAGTTCTCTTATTCGTGTGGCGCACGATAACAAAAGCTCTCATCGGCCAGTATCGGATATTTATGTTCTACCTTTAGATCTTCTAGAGAAAATATTTTAAAACATTTTCTTAGTACGCACCTAGAACTTATAAAGGATATTTATGCTAAGGTCATAGCCTAAAGGTTTATCGTTTTTGATTTTGATTTGTCAGTCAGTGGTATTTGACTTTTATCTTTATAGATAACAAAATAGATATAAAAATATGAAAGGAGTAAATTAATATATTTAAGTTAAAATATGTAAATAAAAATAAACTAAAAAAATTAATATTAGCAATTTTTATTGCTTCTAAAATTAGCATTACTTATTGAGATTTCCCTGAAAATTTTGTGAGCGGGTTCAGTAGTATATTTTTTACTGTGCATCTGTGGATTATTTTGTCAATATTTGTAACCATAAAAGATTTTATTGCTAAGGTTTTGTAAGGAAATAATTATTTTTTAGTTGTAATCAACTAAAATCTTTAATCACTTAAAAATGTAATCACTTTAAATCAAAGCAATTTTATTTTGTATAGTATTTATTTTATGATTATTACTTTTTCTCTAAGAATCTCTGCGTGTGTGGCGCAATTAAGCTTTACATAGTTATTTGTTTATCGAAACACTATTTTTAATTTTCTAGAAAATAATATAACTTTTTCAATTGTTAGAATTAACTTCTTTAATATCAAATTGTAGAACATGCATACCACAAATAATGTTTTACATCAGTTCTACCTCAGGCGAGCAATGTTTTACATCAGTTCTACCTTAGGCGAGCAATGTTTTACATCTGTTCTACCTTAGGCGAGCAATGTTTTACATCAGTTCTACCTCAGGCGAGCAATGTTTTACATCAGTTCTACCTCAGGCGAGCAATGTTTTACATCTGTTCTACCTTAGGCGAGCAATGTTTTACATCAGTTCTACCTCAGGCGAGCAATGTTTTACATCAGTTCTACCTCAGGCGAGCAATGTTTTACATCAGTTCTACCTTAGGCGAGCAATGTTTTTTGAAAAACAGAACTCAACAAGTTAAAATAAAAGATGTTGTCAGTGACTCAAAATTAATATTAAAAGGAGTACCACAAGGTTCTGTGCTTTTAGCAACGTTATTTTTAGTATTCATAAATGATTTACTTCACATCCCGTTTCATGGTAAAGTGACTGCCTTTGCTGATGACATTGCCTTGCAATACACTGAAGACTACTGGATACAAAATTGGAATAATATGAACGAGGATATATGTACCCTGAAAAATTGGTGTGACAATAACAATATGGTAATAAATGCAGACAAAACTAAAACAATAAACTTTGGCCAAAAAAGATTCTCATTTAATGAAGCATTGCAGATTCATACACATGCATGCATAAACAGTAAAGATTGTGATTGTGCCTCTATTCAACAAGTCGACCACATAAAATACTTAGGCCTAATCATGGATGAAAATTTATCTTGGAAGCACCACGCAGATCAACTACACAGGCAACTGAAAAACAACATAAGAAAATTCTATTTTATTAGAAACTTAGTAAGCGAAGATATGCTGAGAGCCTTGTATTTTGCTTTGATTCATTCAAGCCTGTCTTATATCATTGAGCTGTGGGGTGGTGCCAATAAGGTCATACTAAATCCCTTAGAATTGACACAAAAACACTTTGTCAGAATTCTAGCATTTAAATCAAAACAAGAACCTTCTATTCCACTTTTCCGAAGATTTAAAATACTACCCTTGCAGTATATATTTATTTTTAAAGTTTTAAAAATGTTTTACATTCGAAGTGGTAACATTAATACGAACACATTTAGCTATAAAACTAGAGCCACCTCGTTAGGGCTATTTATAAGACCAAAAGTAAATAAAATTATTTTTAGGAAATCATTTTTATTTTTAGGACCTAAAGTGTTTAACTTGTTACCTGTAAAAATAAAAAATAGTAAAAGTTTCAACATATTTCAATGTAACCTGAAGGTTTGGCTTCTACAACAAAATAACCTAGACCAAATCTTAAGCGTTTTACAATAGTGGTTGTTTTAATTTCAATATCACATTGTTTTATATGTATAAATATGATAGTTTAAGTAAATTCTTATGTAGATTATTTTTATTTGAAAGGCACTGTTTTATTCTTTTGTTGTACAGTACTTGTGTGTATGTATATGTGTATGTATGTATGTATGTATATGTAAATATATGTATGTATGTATATTGCCTCTTAATAAATTTTGTTGTAATTTTGGTTTTAAGGAAATTTTAGTTTTTATTATTATTTTAGCATAGTCTAGAAGAACAAAAACTGTCCAAATATTCAAAGAGTATAATTTTAATTTTATTAGTATAGTGAATTTTTATTTTCTCAAGATAGAAAACGATAACTAATCAGTAATTGTTACTATAAAAAAGGAATGTTTCGATCAGCACACTGCAGCAAGCCGAGCCGCTTATTATTATATCTGTTGTTTTTTTTTTTACTGGCTGTTCAATGTTATTATAAAGTTGATATAATCTGAGCTGTCATCACTTATCAGGAAACGGATGACAGTAATTCCTAGAGAAATACATGTATTTTGTTTCTGTTAAAATTGGTGGAATAAATACATTCTTATTCTTATGTTTTACATGTATAAAATGACTACTGTAAAATAACCGGTAAATTAATTTTAAGTAATATAAATACACTTTATTGCAGATCAAAGCATTTTTTACATAATAATTTATTCCTTCATCAAACAAATTAATTAAAATAATTAAAAATGGTAATTTTAAATAACAAGACTTCATATTAATTTTTGCCTGATAAAACTGTACTGATTTCTACTGTAATCTTTTACTACAATATTCTATTTTTAAACACAAATTATATGTTGGACCTTTACATTTTATTCTTCATTACAGTTTTAATTAATGTACAGCATAACTTTAGGATACGCCAAATAAAACTTATATGAATAATCATTGAGTCATTTGTGAACTGAATACAATTGACTTATTCAGTTATAGGCGAGCCGGTGGCCGAGCGGTCTAAGGCGTCAGGACTTTGAGCTTGGGTTAGAGATACCGCTGATTCGAATCCGGCCTAGACTGGAAGATTTATCAGTAATAATCACCTTCTACTGTACTGGTTCGCCCCTTTACTTTGTCTGAATAAGTTCCTCGCACAGATCAATAGTCTGTGAGGAATGGGCAGAGTAGGGTTAAGAAGGATATCGGCCTCTTCTTAAAAGAAATCTTTTTCTAAATATTGTGCATTCAGTATGTACATCACTATAGCCCAAACACTATCTTGATGATAAAGTGGATAGAGATCCATGTATCTCAGGGGTTTGAAGCTCTGACAACTTTCATTGGTAAAGATGAGAGGAAGAGAAAAAGACAGGGGGTCAAACGATAAAAATAAACCAAAATAATGAAGCATTACAGTTTTCAAATGACAGTTTAATAAATTTTACTGTAGAAGGGTTGATAGTTAGTTATTCCTAATTTAAAACATTGTAATAGAGATAAATTTAACACTTTTATTATTATGTTGTATAAACTTTACAGAATGTTCTCTATAATACAAGTATTTTTATCTTACATTTTACATTTTACTATTGTAAGATAAAAAATGTTCATTATTATTAAGAATTCTTATCATCTCAGATTTGTACAATTATTAACTCAGATCTGTACAATGCAAAAACCGGCGTCCATTCCGCTTGTTTCGGCTCGCGCTGCAAGCTTGAAACCATTGAGCGGACGCCGTGTCGGTATTAAGAGGACCGACCGTAGAACCTATCGCCTACAATCTCCACAACACTTTGTCCCCTAGTAGCTGGGTTACAGCACTACGTCACGAGTGTCATTTAAAGGTATTGCTATGAAATATTATATACAAACAAATATAAATAAATATATAAATATAAATAAATAATTCATTAATCCATATTTGGGAATATTTAGTAAAGTATATCGATAAATGTATCTGGCTCAGTTGAAACCAAAGAGCGACTGTTGGCTCTCAAGCCATGTTGTCATGTCATGTTATAACGGCAAGTTTCAAGTTGCTGGAGAAGGCGAATCAGCGATGTTTTGCCGAAAAGGATTTGCACAGAAGACGTTAAACTGCGCCGTTATTTCGACTCAAACATCAAAACAATGAAGTGTGAAGGATAAATCTCTTTAGAAATACGGGGTCGGGAAGGTATTAGCGCAAGTTCACTAAGGCCAAAATCGTCTTAAACGGAAGACAAGAGCTTTATTCAACAAGGATTTCTCTTCCTCCCCCACCCACCGACAGCCTACAGCAAAGTTTTCTACATCCGAACAAACTAGGGTACTTAACTAATAATGTATGAGTGACGATTAGGGGATCGGGGGGCACGAACAAGAACCAAAGCTTTCTTAATGCGATTTTCCGCTGGATTTGTGCTAAGATTCTGCGCCCTTGTTAGACATCTAGGAAGATCGCGTGGAAGGGTAGGAGGCGGGGCTCTGGGGCGCGGAGGAGATATTATCTACGAACAAAGGCCCAGCTAAGCTTTTTAGTTTAGCTCATTCTTGCGGCAACTTAACCTTGTTTTGCTTATATTACCCTTGGTGATTACCTCACTGCACTTGGACTGTGAACAATATTGTTACGGTTAAGAGGATTATTGTTTTATTTTAGGCCACGGATCACTCACCCGTGCCGCCACCTTTGTTTACAGGCTTCCCCCGGTGGTTTAGTAATGACAGTAAGTCCTGCGCACCTGTCTGGCTCACACCTGGACTTATCGCTTTCTAATTTATCGCCACTGTTATAATCTTTGCAATAGACTTGTGATTTTGAGTTTTAAGAAGCACTTCTTAAACAATAACAGTTGATCAACACCTTTAAGATTAAACATTTATTTTAAAATGCGTTAAATTATAAAAAGGAAACGTATAGCTCGTTACTTATTACGTAATCAGAATGTCGTAATAAGAACTGTAAATGCAATTTTTATTTCCTGAAAATGAATATTATTCTCAGAGCTATTTATTGTGTGAAAAAAGTTGTGTCAGTTTAATATGAAACATTGTCAGAATAAAACATGGACAAATTCATTATTAATTGAAGGCATGTTCAATTCCTTTTATTGTAAACAATGGTAGGTAGGATGAAAACTATTGAATCGGTTCCGAACTTGCGTGGAGAGATGTAACTACTGAAAATACAAATGGGGATTGTAACTAGATCAGTCATATGATTGCGGGGAGTCCATCCAAACAATGGATCACATAGTTTCAGAGTGCTCTCTGCGCTGTTTTACGGAGGGATAACCTAGCATAAATATGAGTGAGGCAAGTCTTAAGTGGCTTGATGGATTGGATTTAGCTTTGTGACATCCATAATAATAACTTGATATTTTTATAATATGTAATGGCTTTTGGTTTTTTCCAATTAGGCATATATAAAACACCTTATATACATTTTAAATTAACAAAAGGTTGCTTAAGAAAAACCATATGCTGTATTTATATAGTAATGCTTTATTGCAAGGATACATTGATGTACAATACAGTCTGAGCATCTAATGGAAGATGCATAATTAGGTCCCTCCCACCATACTAGACATGTATTCAACTATGGAGGTCCTCCCAACCACCTTACATAATGATACAACTATGGAGGTCCTTCCAACTACCCTACATAAGGATAGAAGTATGGAGGTCCTTCTAACTACCTATATAAGAATACAACTATGGAGGTGTTCCGAACCATCCTGCACACGAATAAAACTATCGAGGTCGTACCAACCATCCTGCACATGACTACAATAGTGGAGGTGCTCCCAACCACCTTACACATGGATACAGCAACGGAGATCCTCCCAACTACCTTCCACATGAATAAAACGGTGGAGGTCCCAACCAACGTGCATATGGATACAACTATGGAGGTCCTCTCAACCACCCTGCACATGACTACAACTATGGAGGTCCGCCCAAACACCCTGCACATGAATACAACAGTGAAGGTGGTCCCAACTACCTTGCACATGGATACAACTATAGAGTTTCTCCCAACTACCTTGCATATGGATACAACTATGGAGGTCCTCCCAACCACCCTGCACATGAATACAACTATGGAGGTCCGCCCAACTACCTTGCACATGGATACAACAGTGAAGGTGGTCCCAACTACCTTGCACATGGATACAACTATAGAGTTTCTCCCAACTACCTTCCATATGGATACAACTATGGAGGTCCTCCCAACTACCTTGCACATGGATACAACTATGGAGGTCCTCCCAACTACCTTGCATATGGATACAACTATGGAGGTCCTCCCAACTACCTTGCATATGGATACAACTATGGAGGTACTCCCAACTACCTTGCACATGGATACAACTATGGAGGTCCTCCCAACTACCTTGCACATGGATACAACTATGGAGGTCCTCCCAACTACCTTGCATATGGATACAACTATGGAGGTCCTCCCAACCACCCTGCACACATGAATACAACTATGGAGGTCCGCCCAAACACCCTGCACATGAATAAAACAGTGAAGGTGGTCCCAACTACTTTGCACATGATACAACTATAGAGTTTCTCCCAACTACCTTGCATATGGATACAACTATGGAGGTCCTCCCAACTACCTTGCATATGGATACAACTATGGAGGTCCTCCCAACTACCTTGCACATGGATACAACTATGGAGGTCCTCCCAACCATCCTGCACAATGATACAACTATTGAATTCCTTTCAACCACCCTACTGAGTTCCTTTCAACCACCCTACATATGGATACAACAATGGAGGTTCTTCTAATAACCCTTCACACGGTTACAACGATAAAGTCCCTCCCACTACTCCACAACCTCATACGACTGATGATTGTCCTCCCACTTTCTTATCGGCTTTCTTTTGTTTATGTAAATCTTAGTTTTTAAGAGGTATTTTCAAATCTTTCCCAAATTGATTTTGCCATTTACCATATGATCCTTCTAGCTAATGTAACACAAAGCCATCCCTTATACAAGGTAGTTCAATCCAGTTACAAGGACAAAGTGTTCCTTACTTTATCCGGTGTCCGGCCATAACTGAGAAACTAATTAAAGCTATGGACTGAAGGTAAGTTAGGGTCAGCCTGATAGTAATACCACTTAATACTTGACGTCGCCGCGCGGTAGCCGCACGGGAATAATCCCGTAATCCAGGTGCAAAGCCGGCCACCGCCGCCAATCTGACCCTTTAATGAAAACCGAACCGAGGACCTCTCTGCATGCATACAATCTTAGGGACACGTTATTGCGGGTTAAAACTCATTATGTGATCAAACTTCATGATATATTTTGTTTGTATAATTAACTTAATTAGTATTTATGTGATATTTATCGTCCCTAAAAAGATATTTAATAAAGAAGATTGGCCACTAATTGAACAATTAATAAGTTTAAACTTGACTTTAAGTTTACAGTAATAATCTTAATGTCTATCAAATACAAAAACAAAAATAAGTATTTAAAATACTAAATTGTTTCAAAATAAGAAGATGGTTAAAAAATATCACTTAATTTGTTTCATACAAGTAACATTTAAATATACAAATAACAGAACAAAAGGCATTAAAAAATTTTAAATCAGTATATAAAGTATCCAATTATTGAAGACCCAATAGTAATTAATTGGTAGACTAAGAAAGAGACATGAATAAAATACTCCAAATTATATTAAATGCTTAAAGTGGATTAAAATCAAGGAACAACTTCAAACAATGTTAATAAGGACGAGGAAGCGAATGATGACGTTAACATAACATACAAAAAGCGAGTTATAAAATACTTAGAATATTCATGACTACCCCACTAAAAGTAACCGTCGTGTGTATATATATATATATATATATATATATATATATATATATATATATATATATATATATATATAAAATAATAAAATAGTAAAAATCCTCAAAACAGGACTTCCAACACAATTAAGAAGTTTTAAAAGTCATTTAAGACATTTTACACCAGAAGAAGCTTTTTAGTTCTGAGTAACCTTGTTACTAGTGGTGAATGACTCACCTTAGAAGCGGTTATTATTTAATGTATTTACCGGTATTCGTAAATAATTCGATCAGAGAAAAAAAACGCCTTGTGTGTTTCAGGCCTAACGGGGCCGTTTCGTTAATGAAAAACAACAATAACATAGCTTTCCATTTCAAGGGTTCGGTTTGTAATAATGATCGTATCGCAACAAATTCATTTCATAGGTAAAGACCTATTCTAGTGGACCATTAGTTAATTTTTATTTTTTTATTAGTGTTTCTATAATAGTTTTCAGTTAAAGATATAACATTTTTAATGCAATTTTGACAATTAAAAAAAAAATTGGTGCATATCAACGTATGGATTATACCTTTATTAACGTACAGTATTCACTATGGCTCATTACAATAATAAACCCGAACCGTATTGTTGAAATAAAACATGTTTTAGCCTGCTGATGGTAAGGTTTAATATAGATAAGACCGGTCAAAATCGGTTACCTTTATGCCCGCAAAATCTAAACTTATTCCTATAAACTTGGGGCGTTCTAAAATTACGATATTTTGTCAGAAGACAGTATGAGGCGTGTACCAAAAGTGATTTAGTGCCAATCCGGCCGGTGTAGGTTGGGTAGCATACGTGATCAGCTTGGGTTAGGTTAGGTTAGGTTAGGTTAGAGAGAAGAAAGGTTCTCGATTCAGCTCTAAAAGAGTCCTGTTAGGAAACAAAAAATTTGCGGGCATATAACCGATTTTGAAAGATAGGAGCGTCAACTTTCCAGCGCTGGTGGCAGTTAGGGAAACTGTCGACTTTTAAAATCCCAAACAAAAGACCGTTGATTAAGTTACCGGAGTTTAGCTTTAAGTCTAGCATCAGCTGCTAGTAGTTGGTCAAGGATGCTACACTTCAAATATGCTACTACTAACAACATTAAAAAAAAAAAAAAAAAAAAAAAAAAACTAGAAAGCCCTTTTAAAATATATTGCTTATTATTTAGAATACGTTGACTGCAATTAAGATTTAACTTGACTTTATTGATTATTGCGACACTTTGTTACCCCAGGTTACCTCAGATTTTATAAGGATAAAGTTGGCTATTTGTTTGTGTTCAGGGGTGGGAGAGGATCGTCTAAAAGGTTACTTCAGATTTGTTGAGGATAATGTTGGCTATTTGTTTATGTTCGGAGGCGGGAGAGGATCGTCTAAAAGGTTACTTCAGATTTGTTGAGGATAATGTTGGCTATTTGTTTGTGTTCGGGGGTGGGAGAGGATCGTCTAAAAGGTTACTTCAGATTTGTTGAGGATAAAGTTGGCTATTTGTTTGTGTTCGGGGGTGGGAGAGGATCGTCTAAGAGGTTACTTCAGATTTGTTGAGGATAAAGTTAGCTATTTGTTTGTGTTCGGGGGCGGGGGAGGATCGTCTAAAAGGTTTCCTCAGATTATTACGTATGCAAGGGTATTTCTTCAGTATAAGCTCATTAGCCGGGTTTAGAAGAAGCCATTCGCCTCATCTTATTTAGCTGTTTGATTCCCCAAAGGTAGGTAGGGCGGATTTAGGTCGCTAAGAGCCTTAAGCAGGCGTAGCCGCGGCCCCGCTCGCTTCGCTCTCCTCAGATTATGCAATGTATTGTCAATCTCATTAACCGCTTCGACCTGTAATGAACGTCCTTTTGGCTTCTTTGCATTCTACTTTGGCTTATCTTTATTCAACTTGGTTTAGTTTAAGGCTTCTGATGAATTTTAAATCTGTGTGTTTTTTGTGAGTTTTTGACAATTTATTTATTGATTTTTATTGCATGGCTTCTCTCACTCCTTATGTAGAATTTAATTATATTTATAATATTATAAAAGTGGTTGTATACTTCTTTTACACTTTATAATTGAGACAGTACACTTTCATTATGATTATTAATTTGTATTTCTAACGACTTAAAAATACTATTGACTTATTCTGCCTCGTTTTTATAATGCATTGAACTCATTGTATGGCTTTCTTTCTCGTCGTATATGTGTCGGGTATTTTTATTTAAGAAAAGTTTCTTGTACTGTATTTTCCTTTTATTGTTTGTTTCTTATTGTCGTTTTTGTTTATTTTTTTGCTATTAAATTGAATCTATCTTCAGGCTATAGTTGTATTTTACTGCTATATGACTATATTACATTAATTACCTTAGTCAACAGTTCCAAATTTGTCCCAAATATCCTAACAACTGAAAGTGTGACCTCGGTATTATCCATATTTATTAAAACGCTCATTACTAAACTTTCATTAATTTTAGGCCTGATGAAGCAGTTTTTGTTTCGATAGATAACTTTATAATTGTTGTTGTCAATATACATGGATAATTGATACAATAAAACTAGCTTCCCCCTCAAAATAAACATTGTGAATATAAACTTCAATTACATTCTTTGTTTGTATTTTAATTTTGAAATAACAATATATTTAAATTTAACGTGTTTTCACTTTGTTTAGACATTTTATCATACAATTAATTATCTATAGTATTTAAAATATACTAATAACATAATTTTTTTTCTCCATAATTCGCAGAGAATAGCAGATATATCACAAATGCAATAGAAAACGTAAAATAATTACTTAAGTAATTGTGGTTAGTAAACGATGCTGTCAAATGTTCTGCGATTTAAAAGGTCATCTGTGAAGTAGAATGGAAGTTGCAGGAGCCAGTGTAAGCAGTTTTGTATAAGTTTTGTATTATTATGTGAAATAACGTTATTAGCCCTATTACTTGTTTTCAAAAGTTAAATTAGCAATTATTATTAAAGTTGATTGTCTAACTTTAATATAGTTTATATATTTGTTTTTCTTTTTATTACACTATATCAATATTATTGATCTATCCATACGCTAGGTATTGTTTTCATGTATACGGTGGGATTGTGGATCATCAGTCCTCGTATCCTGGCAAGGGGCACCTAATGAACTGAACTCCTTCGTGGAATGTCAGGATTCGAGAACGGGCTGTCAATTATTAGAATGTTGTCATATGACAGGTTGAGTTTGTTCATCAGTTTATTATTATTATTATTATTTTTATTTAATTTTGTTTATTCATTATTTTGACGGGAGGAAGATGATTTTGAAAAGGCGCTAGATCTAACTGGCAGAGTGGGCTTCTATCCACTAATCCCACTCCGGCTGCCATGTACCTTCCACATGGCTGATCAACGTCTGGTCAATGCCAATTTACTGTATTTTGAGCCATTACACCGAACACTTCCTAGCTATGGGTGTTGCAGGAGGTCAGACCGGACTGTGTATTGTTAGAATATTTCTAGTTTCAGGACCGTTACTGTTCATGACTAAATGTAGTTTTACTAATCATTGCATTTATATGCTATAGTTTTGTGTTAGGCTCGTGTGTTTATTTATCCTTTAGATCACCGTTTCCCAAACCGCAATTTCACCGCTGGAAAGTCGACAGCCCCAGACAGCCCTAGAGTAGCAATGTAATTTTTCCGTCAAAGGGCCAAAACATGCTTTTCTATTTCAACTGTACGGTTCTCGTTTATTATTATAATGAGGTTTAGTGAAGACTTTATGATTATTAAAGACCCATTCTAGTGGACAATAAGTTGATATTATCAGTTTTTAGCATGGAATCGCCAAGAATGACAATAAAAGTTTTACGTGTTTTAACCATGAAAAATTAGAAAAATAGTAAATTTTTTACAAAAGCCGACTTATGGTCCACCAGAACAGTTCCTCGCCTGTCAAATGACACATCAAAAGTTACGATATGATCACTTACGCACCGAATAGTCGAAATACAACTCATACTTTGGGTTTTTTGCGAAGGGAAACGGCCACCTTCAGGTGCCGATCACCATCAAGATATGAGTTAATATACATTTCGAATGCATGTGATAAGAACGAATGTAGTCCTTGGTACCAATTAAAGGTTACTAATTTGGAGTCATTAGTTAATAGCCCTATGCCAAATAGACAGTTACTGGATATCACTTCATTCTTTTAAAATTTGTTTAACTCCGGAAAAACTGAGAACTTTAAGATTATGAAGCTTATCTAAGTAATCTGCTAAATGTAATGAAATAAGTTAGTTTGATTTTCATGGTCTAAACTTGAAAAGAAAATAAGTGGATTATTATGAAGGGACGTAAGGTCGTTTGAGCTATTCTATTTACATAAAGAAATATAGTATAGCCCATAAAAAAATCAATGTTATTTATACTGCTCAAAATATTACTTTCTTGAATGTTGTTTTGGTATTGGTTATCTTATAAATATGTATATTATTGGTCAGGAGCTCCGTTTTACAATACTGTAGATAACCAGTGGCAAGAGACTCGGCGCATACGTCCGCCGGTTGTGATAGCGCGGTGTCGCGCGCCGCCGTCGGCTCGCCACAGATGCCATCTTCAGCCACAAGCGTGAAGCGTAGCATGGTTCAAATAATTATGTAAATCGGCGCATAATCTCCACACGTGAACTGTATAAATTACGAGTACAGTTACGCGCTTTGTTAAAGCTACGAATTATTTTCTTTGTTTCACTTTTTTGTGGAGAACCACTGAATATTAATGGATATGAATTACAAGGGCGGAATAGTTCCGTCTTCACTTGTCATTCTAGCGTGTTTTGTTATCCGGCACATATTTTTACTCCTTTGTTGCGGCTGTTTTCCGAGAGGTAATAATCATTAGAGCAGTTAATTAAATGTAAGTTATTGCTCATCGAGGGGTCGCTGTGAATGTTACATGCTGCGTCGGTCGCATTTCTTTCTCTGTTATGTTGATGTCTTATTTAGAAGTCTAATATTATTCTTTGGCATTTCATAATTAAATTACTTATCTATATCTGACCGGTCTAAACAATACTTTGTGTTACTCTTCATTATGGTTGATTTTAATTAATTTTTATTAATGAGAGAAATTTTTGCACGAATGAAAGTTTGCAATATGTGCACACTTGGCTAAAGAAGAGAAATTACTACAAAAACTGTGTTAAGTTAGAAACATATTTTTTTAGAATGATGCAATTCTTTTAAGACCTGGTCACTACGTATGATTCCCGACGATTTCTATTTATTTTAGTGCTCATCTTCAGAAAGACAATCTCGTTGCTTAGTCAACAAATACAGTATATGAAGAGTTGTTTGATAGTATGCTTAAAAACCATTTATGGTCGAATTCCGATTTCTAAAATCTTCCCCTAACCAAAATTAAATTTTTCCATAGTCAATCAAATCAGTGTTCACTTTTATTATTCAATTTAAACAGGTTTTCAACTGTAAAATTCTTCTTACAGTTGCAGCTACATCAACACATTTTACTTTCACCCATAATTATGCGTTAGCATAGAGAAAGTATTGTGATTATCAAAAAAAAAAATGTTTACAATTTGGTCTAAAAATCCATTTTGGGATCCCCTGTACCCAAAAAAGTGATTTTTTGAGAAAAGAATTGTGTCTGTCCGTATGTCACTGGAGACCAAACGGATGGATCGATTTTAATGAAATTTGGTATGTTGGCGTATTTAGCCAATATCTCCAGATTATGTTTTCTTTTTTATTTTAGTTCTTTTTTTATTTTTAAGGGGGAAAACATAAAAATGGAATTGTCTCTAAAACGGCTCTAACGATTTTCATCAAATATTCAGCAAAAATTTCAATTACAAGTTAAAATATTTTAGTTAAAACCACATGTCTCTAACCTGACTAGTTTTTGAGTTATGACAAGAAAACATATTTAAAAATCAAAATGTAATTTTCAAAGTTTTCATTTTTTAGTGTTTATGGGGGAAAGTTTGTGCAAATTTTTTGAAATCATTTATTCTATCAATAATTGCAAGATATTGGTTTATTATTAGTCTCCGCCTGCATAGTATGTCGTTTTCATAATTACCTTGACAGTTACGTACGTAAATATAGATCTGTAGAACAGTTGGGGTGAGTGCACGTGTGAGTGCGTGTATGTGCGTGTGCGAGTGTGTGTGTGTGTGCGAGTGAGACAGTTAACGTTCACACTTATTCATGTCCGCTTATTTATAAACTATAGTTAGCGTTACGTTTTTTCTTTTTTACTGCTTTTCAGTTCACTTTTAATTATTTATGTTGTTAGTTTTATATTTATTTTAATTACATTAATTCCACAAATTCGTCAGTTATAAGTAAGAGGACTGATAAATGGCTCAGCCCCCACCCACAGGATCTTCCCATGTGGGGGTTACCTTTGTATGTATATGTTGTTTTTTCTTGTACTTGTGTAACAACAATTGTATACATATATAAGATAAATAAATATTGATTTGATTTGGTTTAGAGGAAATAATGGAATTTGAGCCCACTTACAATGATAAAATGCAGACTAACACTAAAACATTTCGAAAAAACAAATTACATAAGAAGTTTAGAATATGATTATTAGTATAAATATAGTTCTAAAGAACATAGCTGAAATTTGTTTTGCTTTCTGTCTTTTGGTTAGATTAGTGTTTTGAATTAGTCTCTGTCCAAACAAAACACAACGAAGTAAATTTTTAATTGTTAATGCTTTAAAAAATCAAGAAAGGTCTTTTAATTATCACTTTTTCTTTAACAAAATCAAAATAATTATCATATTGAAACTTTAAATCCAAATAACATGAAAATAAGTTATATGCTTTACATTTTTATTACATCTTTAAAACATTCATATTTTTCAAATTTAACCACGCTTTGTTACAATGGGAATAAAAATAATATAATAATAGATTTTTGAGAGAACGAATGATATTTTAGAGAGAAAAATGTACATGTTCGTTTGAATAAGTAGCGATTTCTTAAAGTGTAAGTAAACATTATGGTTTCTTATATTGTGGTAGTAATTTAAAAATAAACGATTTTTTTCAGTTAACTTTCCAGGCGTTAGTTATGTCTTAAATATTACTGTAAGTATAATGATAGTTAAACGTATTTTCTTTTTGGTCAACAAATGAAACATATTATTTAAAAGTCGTAACTATGTCAATATTGTTCATCATTTAGAATTATAATCTAGCAGGTGTTATAATCAAGGATTGATTACTCAATGGAAATATTCTACTTTCACTTGGCCAAAATACGCGTTATACAAGTCACAGTTTTCATAATATTTGTTATCAATAGCATCATCAAATAATTGAATCAGAAACTAAGGAAATATCAAAAATCAGTTTTTCGTCTGCCATTTGAAACCCGAAATAAAGAATTGAAATACTTTAATACAGAACATGTTTTACTTTTAGAGACATTTAATTTGATATGCAACATGACATATTTTAGTGTTAAAAAAATGTTTACATAGTACAATTTTCATAGTGAAAAATGTTTTCCGAAAAAAAAAAACAGTAGATGTACGGCAAAACTTTAAATACAAAGAGTTTTATTTTTAAGTACTTTTAATTTTGTGAGCTTCATGAAATGATTCTTATTTCACAATTTGTTGTTTAAATTCCGAAACCTTATGCAAACAAAATTAAAATTTAAAGATTTTAACCAGATCCTTCCTCCATTTACCGAACCATTGAAGTATTCGTACAGATAAAAAAACTTAACTTAATGTTAGCTAACAGGAAGATAATTATCCCACCGATATCTTAAGGATATTTTCTTACACTATTGGCCAGTCCTTCTGGTCAAACTAAGAATTAGTGAAATTTGCACGCAAAAGGTAATAATAATAATAATAATAATAATAATAATTCTTTTATTGCAAACAAACATTTAACATAAATGTATCACAATCGTCAGGTGGTAAATAAATATATAAATATAGACAAATAAAACATATAGACAAATAAAACATTCATTCACATCAAGGTCGCAATCAAACATACAAAGATATTTCATACATTCTTAGTCTAATGGTGATTAGTCACTCAGATACAGTCCACAATCTCAGTTTTGAACTTTATTACAATTAATTTTTAATTTGCCCAGCGGCCAGTCATAAACTCATCAACTGAATAAAATGATTTTGACAACAAAAATCGTTTCAAACGAGTCTTAAATATATTCGGAGAGTTAATATTTTTAATGCTTTCGGGAAGCTTGTTAATTAGCCCAACGCCAAACACCTGGGGTAGATGATCGGTTACCGTTAGTCTGTGATGTTGAATTCTAAAGTTGTACCTGCCTCTCGTCTCATACTGGTGAACGCCTCTTCCTTGAGTCAGATCTACACCCGATCTACAGTGCAGAACTACATCAAGTACGTAGAGGCTGGGCAGGGTCAACAAACCAAGCTCCCCGAAAGTTGCTCTACACGACTCTCTGTAACCTAGTTTGCCAATAATGCGGACTGCTTTTTTTTGGAATTTAAATACTCTCTCAAATCTTTGTTTAGAGCAGCCCCCCCAAAGTCGTATACCATACGCAAGATGCGGATATACTAATCCAAAATAGGCCATTTTCATAACCTCTTTATTGCAAAATTGTCCTAATTTCCGCAAAGCAAAGATACCTGAGGTAACTTTTGCACAAATACTGTCTATGTGGTTATTCCAAGTCAGACCACGATCTAGGTACATTCCAAGGAATTTTGTGGACTCAGTTTCTTCAAGGAAAACACCATCTATTGAAACTGCTGGTAGTACAGCAGTATCTTGATGTCTCAAATTGAAATTAATTATATTTGTTTTTGATTGGTTTGTTGCCAAATTTAATTCTTCAAAATACTGAATACAAGAATTTAATTCAGTGGAAGATAAGACTTCCAGTTCATTTATGGTACTTCTTTTAAAACAGAGAGTCGTGTCATCAGCGTATTGAATAAATATACGCTGTCAAGTAATACTGTCAAATGCGTTAAATTGTCATACCAAATCTTTCTCCATGAAACAAGAACTTATAAACAACGACCAGGCTAACTCTGATATCAAGTAGTCAGAGAGTATTAACTTTCTTGGTTGATTTTGCCGAGTGATAACACTTGGAAGAGTCGCTCAACAATCCGTCATGTCGGACAGAACCCTTGGAGGGGGCGGTTCTCAGCTCACCGTTTACAACTTATTCGACCTGTCAGCCAGATACCATTCTGACACTATCTTATTAAAAGCGGTCCAAACTTTAGGAAATGTTATTTTTGTTAAACTTATTGCGGTATCGGTGACGCGGCTTGAATAAGCCAGACAGAGATAAGGGTGACATCTGGCGCGAAAAAGGAAATGAAGAAAACTTATGTTTGAAATGTCGGGTATTAGTCGGGCGGCTCTTATCGGTCGAGATACCGCGTTTTATTCGGTTAAATACGTCCCGCATCTTTTCTTCGGGTTTTATACGGCGAGTCGATGATTTCCTTGCGTCTCCAGTCATTAAATTCGCCTCCACTGAACACATTTTTGTATTCCATTTCCCGTCTGGATTTGCTATCTTGACAGCCCGCTGCAATCACTGCAGGAGGGGGGAGGGGATATGTACTTCCAATCGTCCCCCGCCCCTCCTCACCCTCCGTTTTATTCGCTTAATTAAATTGCACCGCCCAATAAATGCTGTATTTTTGCCGCGCGTTTTATTCTGTTTGCCTTTTCGTCCCGCTGTTTGAAGACGCGCGTCTTTCAGTCGCTCCGCTGGGAGAGAGATCAAACGACTGATTTCTTGATGCCCATGATTACCTCTTCTCTAATAGGACTGTAGAACCCTGTATTAGGATATTGCTTGTGGTTTGAACGTAGTGTAAGGGGTATCTCGTATTACTGTTGATTGGGTTTGACATATATTTGGCCTTGAATACCACTATAGGCCCTACAGTACATTTAAAAAGTTAAAAACTAATATTAGTGTTTTTTTAAAAATGTACTCTTATAAATTTAAAATTTTCCTGAAGTTTAAAATATATATATTTTATTTAAGATGATTGATTCTAAAAATCTATCAAACAGCATTTATAATAATAATTGTATAATTTGCCAGAAACTAGGATTTATTACTAACAAAGAATTAGGCAATATCCTAAAAAGGTAAATTGGTTTATATAAATATGTTTAATAGTAACATCATACACGTAACGAGGTAAACGAAAACTTAACAAACAGGAGAATTAACAAAAAAAATTTGGTTACTCCATAACTTCCTTTATGCTATATTTTAGAAAAATGATGGATGTAAGGAACAAACTATTATGTAACGGTCGATCCTAGTTCTAACACCATTAATCAATGTGAAAGGTTCAAGTGTTTATGTGAGGAAACCCCTGAATGAATTACGATTATTTTGTATAAATTGAAGGTAACCTTGATTAAAGTGGAATGTCGAATCCTGACTTTGAACTTGAGCTTTTAGTTTTTAGTACGATCATAGTAACTTTGAGAACGCCGATTATGATTTTGTTTTTAAATTACATGTTTTTACATAAGCTTTACAAGATTACAAATATGATAGTTCGTTTACTATTTTTGCTTTCAACCCATTCTTTATAATATTATTATACATTACATTAAATAGAATAACTTTTATATTTTATTAATTTTCTGTTTTCGTGTCCGAGGATTATAAGTGTATCGAAGATTTATCATGAGATATTTCATGGGAGTTTTTAGTTAAATATAATATCACGACTTAGTTAAATAAAATATGTGTCATTTTGGACTGATAAATACCATTCAACAACATGATTTGCGTGGTAATTTCTTCCTTAACGTAATAGCAGTAAGGTATGATGGAGTAAAGAGTTCGTGACCCACCCACCCATTCACGTATACAGGCAAATATCCGCCCTCCTACCCAAACACATACAGTGTATCATGCTTAGAACTTACTTTTGTTTGTACCTCCATTATAGTGGTTTGTTGTTCATAGTAGTTTAAGCTATTCTTGTAGTTTAGCTCGATTACGCACTTCACCTGACAACTCATCCCATATACATTCCGTAGCCCATGTACATAATACATTATTCGTTTTGGTGAATTTCAGGAAACGCAAAATTGAACAATAGTAATCTGAATTTAGTGATGCATAATAAAGTAAAAAACACGCCTTTACATCCTAACAGTTCGACATTTTATACAGGGTGGTTATAAAGTCCCTTCCCGCTATTTTTCTAAAATTTACAATTTAAGTTTTTTATAAGTTATGCTATTCATAATATAGGTAGATGCTTTAACTTTTGAAGTATTATGGAGTAACTTGAGGTCCAAGATATAGGAGTTACTTCCGAATTCTTTATGAGAACATATTAATGCGACATGCCTATTAACATTGCCTTTTCACCCTGAACACAATGGTATATTTAAAATTAAAAAGGGTTGAACCAATTCTAATATTTAGTTTTGTTTATTTAAAAATATTTCAGCGTAATTTTTTTATTAATATTCAATAAACATTCCTTTAAATATTTCTAATATTAGAAACGGTACAACCCTTTCGATTTTTAAATATGCCATTGTGTTCAGGCTGAAAAGGCAATTTTATTAGACGTGTTGCATTACTGTCTTCTCATAAAGAATTCGGAAGTAACTGCTATATTTTGGACCTCAAGTTACTGCCAAAATTCCATAATACTTAAAAAGTTAGAACATATAAGCTAGTCACTCACAGTTATGTAGCAAAGTCCCTGCCCGTACACTGTGGTGGAGTCCGTGGCGTCTCTGCAGCAGTGGAAGTCCCTGAGGAGTGCCTGAACGGTGTGGTTCTGGAGACTGACAGCTACGCCATCATCCCTGTTAACACATCATTCCAGTTAGTTACACAATTTGTTTGTTGTAGGAAAGTCCCTGCCCGTACACTGTGTGGTGGAGTCCGTGGCGTCTCTCCAGCAATGGAAGTCCCTAAGGAGTTCACGTAGGGTGGTTCTGGAGACTGACAGCTACGTCATCATCCCTGTCAACACTTCTTTCCAAGACCTTGTTCAGGTAGCTCTACACCGACTCGGTTATCCGAAGGAGAACGCTGCCGCTGCTAAAGGTCAGTGGACACTTAGTTTGTTTTGATAGGAAAAATAAATTATATAACTGATATTGAGTATCTCTAGTATTGAGCTTAAATTATTTTTTTGGTAATTTAAAATGTACTCCAATTTGTTCATTTAAAAAGTACGAGTAAAATTTTGTTTTTACAATCAAGTGTAAAATTAAGTTAATAGTGAATATTATATTGGCACGTATGCCTAAATTTAACATGTAATGCCTAAACATTTAAAAATAGCCTATCCACAATCCACCTGGTTAGCTTTTTCTCATAATTCAAACACAAATTTAACTTTTATTAGACGTGTATTCAGACCTAATAAATGTGTTGACTCTAGGGTCAGTTGTTATCAAGAATTGGAAGCCATTGAGTTTCGACAAAATCGCTGAGAGCCCTCTCGTCACTGTCGGGGACATTTTGGGGGAACTCACCACTGTTGCCACCCTTAGGATACAAATTTTCAGGTAAATCTCCTGCACGTTTCTTATCATCTTATTCTTCATTCTTATTCTTATTTAGAATTATTTTACTAC
The DNA here is from genome assembly GCA_035578905.1 of Stictocephala bisonia. Lineage (NCBI taxonomy): Eukaryota > Metazoa > Arthropoda > Insecta > Hemiptera > Membracidae > Stictocephala > Stictocephala bisonia. The sequence goes on along the minus strand of JAQJVL010000038.1, from coordinate 1,514,961 downwards.
ATAATTCTTCCAACTATAACCTGTCACATATTTAACATTTTACTAGTATTTCTACGTTTTGTGTTTTTTTTTTTATAGAATGGTATTTATTATGTACACTATAGACTTTAGTTAATTGTATTTATTCCTATTTACTTTATTATTATTATATATCTATTACTACTATTTATTATTAATAAGTAATTCTGAGTATCAATTTTATATAATTTATATAAAAATTATATTGCAAAAATCTATTAAAGAGCTCTTTTATGTAAACCTTTTTCCGTTAATTTATTACTACTACTTTTTCCATTACTTCACAACCATTAATTTTTTATCGCAATTACAGTTAGGTTAAGTGGTTACTAAATTTGATCACAAACTGGCCAATCCAATGTTGACTTACCGCCGTATGCGCCCTCCGTGTGTAAGTTCTTGGAGAGCGATCAAATAAGGCCAGTGATATCGGATTCCTAGCGGATATGGAATACCACAGTGGGCATAAAAATGGTTGGGAAACAGTTTTTAGAGCAAGGAAATGTTTATCAAGTGCTAGTGAACTAACGGAAACAAAACAAAGTAGTGGTAGCGAATTAACGGAAAAGATCCTAAAGGCGTATTGTGTTATTGGTTTGAATAATAAGCTTTATAAAGCTTACTGCCAGTATACAGAAAGATCTGCCTCTTACAGGCTTGTTTATTATTATTATTATTAATATTACTAACTTAAAATGTTAAAGGAAATAAACTATGATAAACAGAATTCCTACAACCCTTCCTTGTGTGTATTTTACGAAAAATTAAATTAATGATCACCTTTCTATCTCGAATGTTTATACATCAAGATCCACAGTCCAAAATTACCATACTGCTGTATGTAACACTTCCATATTACAAACAAATTTGACAATACTATTCCATACAAATTAAAAGAGCAGTCTTAGTTAATACACTACGTACAATCAGCTTTGTTGGAGCGATTTATTTAGTCTTAAAGATATTGATTTTATTTCAAAATAAATAATGCTATATTTTATTATTAAAGTGTTTTTTTATGAAGAATAAAATATTTAGTAAAAAATAATGTACAGTAATAAAAAATATGTTCATAGAATAGGCCTACTTCACGAATATAATGGTTAAAGGATTAATGAATAAAATATGTTTTTCGATCATAATGTTCTGTTCTGACAGAGGAAATATCTACCATTAATATTTGGGCCAAACAAAAATTGTTGCTGAAAAAAATCATATTCAAATGTAAGAATTCGAATTTTTCAATAATTTTTTTGTTTTTGACTGCTTTACTTTCGAATTTAGAGTGTGCCTAAAAATAACTTTTGTTTTTTCTAAGGCCGAGGACCAGCGTGCTGACCGACATGAAGGACAAGTTGCTGAGACTCCTTCTTGTGCAGTCCCACGCCCTGCTGCTCAGCTCTGGCTGTCCGCTGGACGAGGTGAGCCTAACTTACATATGTAACATGCTCACACCTGGCAGTTGAGAGTTGTGTACTTCAATAAGCTCATTTGTCTCCATGCATCTTTAACGAACAAACTTCTTTTTTACTATAGTATACAGGGTGAAAAAAATATGGAAACGCATTCACAACTTTTCTATGACTTCACTGGTAAAAGTTACACCATGGTTACAAAGAACACACTTTATCACGCTATTAGCAAAAATTCATCTTTTCAGGGGACGGCCCACGTGGAGTTGAACAAAAATCTTAAATGTAACCCTAGGTCGAGTTTGGTATCAAATTAAAGGTCTATTCAATATAAATTAATTGCCACAAACCGGACTTCAAAAGGTCTATCCTTTCCAGAGTAGCGGTCATTTGATTTTCAAAATAACAAATAAAGTTGTTGTGAATGTGTTTCCATATTTTCTATGCTTTCATATCATAACAACTTTATTTTTTCCATAGCTAATTTGATAATTTAATTTGTTGAGTTATTGTGTTAAATAAAGTAATTTTTTATCAGAATAATTTACTTAAAATCGTAAAATAGCGGAGAAATAATACTGTTCAAATTAGTTACTTTGAAATTCAAATGGCCGCTGCTCTGGAAAGGATAATCTTGTTGAAGTCCGGTTTGCGGCAATTAATTTATATTAAATAGACTTTTATTTTGATACCAAACTCGACCTAGGATTACATTAAAGATTTTCTTTCAACTCCACGTGGACCGTCTCCCTGAAAAGAGGAAATGTCGCTAATAGCGTTAAAAAGTGTGTTCTTTGTAGCCATGATGATGTGCAAGATTTCACTTTTATAAGTTAAGTCGTACAAAAGTTATAAAAGTGTTTTGATATTTTTTTTCTACCTTGCATATAAATATTTATAGTTAGGACTTCATTAAATTCAAATTGAGTACCCTTTTAAACATTTTTATGTAAATTATGTTGCACAACCTGTTTTGACTTTATAGTCATTTTCATGTGTATAAATAAAAAATATTTATAACTAAACTTAACTGAAATTATTCCAGAAATAATGCTTGTTGTAACAGTATAAAAAAATCTTTTAAATCAAGTTTTATAAAAATGCCAGGGAACACCCCTGTAGGCTTTGTGTGCCAACCCAATCACTTGTTGCACTAGTGACACCTCGGCCTTTGGGCATATTCTGTGACTTCTTGCTACAAATACTAGTAGGGACATTATATCCAGGGGGCCTCCCACGCCCTTCTGGATAAAAATATTAAAAAATGAAGAACTTATTTCACAACTATGAATAGAGAAAATTTGTTCACACATGTATTGTTAAAAATTCAATACAATACAAATGTATTGTATTGAAAAATTGTGGGAGGAGTTACATTAAGAAAAGAACTGCTTCACGTATTGAATCAATAGATACGACAGCTGTAAAATTTCATGAAAAAGTGTGGTTTTTTTATCTAATTCAAGATTATTTAATGTTTCTTGTATATTTATTTGGCTCACTAAAACATGTGGTGAAACTCATTCCAATAATGTGACTTCTGTACATATTACATCTTACTAAGATATACCTAATAAAATTAATATTTGATAAAATAACCCTTACAAAAATAAACAAGTTTGATCAGGTAGATGTTCCACCATACTTAACTGAATTGAATAATCAGTTAACTTGAGAACTTGCCAACAAAATCACACAGACTTAACCTCTGCAGCTCATTTCCTATAAACAATACAATAGTGAAAACAAAGCTTATTTCCGAATGTACTTAACATGAAAACCTCCAGAATGGAATAGGTCTAAGTAGGTGTAAATACCACTCGGCAAACATCTTACTTGTGTTTATACGAACCACATACGACTATAAGTTGTCAATTAACAGAATAACAAACAGTTCATCATTGCCACAACAGAACGCGAGTTTCAGACTCAACCCTCTTATAAATCAGAGCGGATTAAGGTTCCTTATTATGTTCCCCTCTTGTTTACCGCAGTATTGAGTTTCTGCGGTGATTAAAACTGGCAACTTTTATAATTTTACTGTTTACGGAGATTGTGCCAAGGTAAGGCGAACTTTGGTGATATCTCTGAGGATTATTCACTAGGTACACAAGGGGAATAAACAGAGCTACTGTGAGCTCAGGCGCACACAGTTACTTCTGGGCTATCATCTAAATCCTCACGCTACATTACAACACTGTGATTTAGCTTGTTTGCTTTCTTCTCTAAAGGACCTGCACTAACTGTGGGGAATTGTACATCTATAAGGCGTTTATTTAGTCAGTTTATAGATTTAATTATTAACAAGATAAAGACAGGTTTTTCATTATATGTGTCATCATAAATGTCATTACGCTGTGTAGCTATTTGATTATTATTTGAAACGTTCCTTTACATTTTTATTTGAATAAACTACTAAAAAGTGTACTAGTACAAACCAAATGTAATAGTCTAAACGATATAATAAAAAATTTCTAACAAAATATGAATAGTATATTTCGCAGTAATTATTATTTTTTTTTTTTTAACTGAATGTAAAAAGTAATATACCCTGTTGAATTAGAACCATCATCAGCTGTCCAATTATTATGAAAATACATTTACTCATCATAATGCATTTTCCAAAAATATCAATTGTTAATTTATACACTTCAGCTTTGAATTTATTAGGTGTTGAGCGATTTACACATTTTGTTGAGTTTAGTTCTTTTTTTGCTGAATGACAGAAATTACTGTAACTATATCCTTTATGGTCACAAATTGATGGATTCCAGCCATGCACCTGATGCACACTTGAACATGAGTTTACTGTAGATGTAAACATTAATGTAAACAAGGCTTCAGACTATGAAGGGCAAGGTCCAAGGTTTGAATATCCACCTGAGTTAACAGTCGGTATTTCACATTGAATAAAGTTGCCTCACAGACCTCTAGAAGCATGGAAACTGGAGAGTAAAGTTTTACATATATTACAAAAAATTCATTTAAAAAATTACAGGGTGTTTGGGAACTCTTTAGCCAAACTTTGGGATTTAGTTCTGGACATGAAAACAAAAAAAAAAAAAAAAATGTCATATAACAGTTTGGTATATTTTGCTTTGTTGACCGTTTGTACGTATGTTTGTGATTTTTATAATAAAAATAATAATTCAGGAAACATAAAAGCCATAGATTTCAAAAATTTCATTCTTAGAATGACAGTATAGCTTGCGTTTTAAAAATAAAAAATTGACAAAGAAAAAGCCATTAATTTTCCTATCCTAAGCTAATTCCAAACTATTCAACAAAAAATAATTGTATGTTTAGGTGGTATCTCTATCTGAAGGTAGGGAGAGACAGGCAGAGCCAATTAACTGGACACTGGATGCCATGGATTACAAATTTTTAACCACTGAGGAGTTCAAGTATCTGGGAGGTACTTTGACTAGTAAAAAAATAATTTGGGAGACGAAATACAAGTTATAGAATTATTCAGCAAATAGATGCTACTGGAGACTTCTAAAGCTATTCAAAAGTTAACTGCTGTCAAGAAACACAAAAATAAGAATGTATTTAGCTATTGTACAACCTGTTTTATTGTATGGGTCTGAGGTATAGACCCTAACAATGTATAACAAAAAAAGACTGATTACATTTGAAAACAATATTTTAAGAAGAATATATGGACCTAGTTATGAATCAGGAGTGTGGAAAATGAAGAAGAACAGAGAGCTTAGAGAACTGTACAAGAGACCTGATATTGTGGAAGTGGTTAGGAGCAGAAGAACAAAATGGCATGGTCATGTGAGGTGAAGGGAAGAAGAAAAAATGATAAGAAGGGTATAGATAGGGAAACCAGCAGGAAGGCGACCTCTAGGATGACCAAGAATAAGATGGGATGACTAAGTGGAACAGGATGTGAGAAGTCTGGGTGGAGATATCGGGATGGCAGAGGATATAAGACTGTGGAGGCAAATTGTTGGCAAGGCCAAAAATCACCTAATATTTGAGTGGCCGCAGAAGTAAGTAAGTAAGTAAGGTGGTATCAGCCTTACTAAGTGTGCAACATTTGAAATCTGTGGCATTTATAGCTTCTGAGTTATTATTGTTTTTATAAAAATCACCAACATATAGGACAGACAGTTAAATAAGCGAGATAGACCACACTGTTATATGATATATTTTGTTAATTTTTATGTCCAGAACTAAATCCCAAAGTTTGACTAAAGAGCTCCCAAACATTCTGTATAATTTATTTTGCATATATCAACATGAAATGAATGTAAATTAACGTTATATTCATGTTCAGTCAAGCATAAGCATGCATTTGCCTAGTAGTACATTACATCATTAAATTTATGTTCATTTGCAAATCAAGAACACAATTTGAAACCAAAGCTTTAATCTTGATTCAGATGCTTGCTTAGTAGATTTAACATGAGTTTCAGTAAAATGAATACGTTTAGGACTAAATTAGTTTTAATTATAAATGCCATAAAATCAGAATCAGGGTTAGTCATACAAATAACTGAAAACATACAAAACACAAAGTTAAAGAAGGCCTTGCAGTACTGAGACGTGATCCATCATGCAGATCCCTTATTTGACTAAGCCCACACAAAAGTGAGCGGGATAAGTGGAAGATAAGACCCCAGACTTATCACAACTCATGTTTGCCCTAGAAGAAGCAGTCACAGTTTTATTGTCACAGATCTCACCACTACTTTTGATTTACAGCTCTTCACCGTTGCGAAACCCTCAGATACTGGTTGTTAATTTATAGTCTTTGTTGCAGAATAATCTTAATTGTTTGCCTCTCTTGATTACAAACGATCCATTTGTTCGTTTGTAAATACAAGAATATATGGCAATGTAACCTGTGTTTGTAATAGCTTTGGTGTGCCGAGGTTTTCAGTCCTCAAGGCTGTTACGAACCAATAAATTTTTCAGCTGTGTTTTAATCAGAACGTCCCAATAAATTTGCCACCTTTTGGTAAATAGTGGTGGTGTTTCTTAAGTTTATTAATGCCTCTTATCAATCGTATTGGTGTTGTAAATTTACGGGTGTTGAGCAATAGGTACACATTGTTGGCTATCAAGTCTTTTTTTGTAAGAGACAATAACATTTTGATCGTAGGGGCTATAAATTAGGTGGTGTTATACTTTATTTATTTAAAAGATATTTTCTAACTATTTATAGGAGTGTGTTTAACAGTTAACATTATCTCCAATATGGTTATGTAGCAACCTTTTGTGTGAATTATACTTTTCTCATAGAACATTTTTACCTTTGTCAAATATGCTTGATGATTTATAGAGTTTGTAATTTGTGTGGCACTGAAAGTTACATGGTAAAACGAGGTATGCTTCTCATTTATCTAATATAAAATTAAAATTCTGTTTCACTACAATTTACTTAATATTCTTGAATAAAAAAATAATATTTTTTTGACTTCATTGCCCGTTTTCATTCCTGTATTTGTCTGCAGGTCTTTCGATAAACTTTATTCAATGAATGAAATATAGACCAAGGTATGCAAACCTTGGACCTGCACTGCACAGTCCAAAATCTTAGCCATTAATCCATAACCCAAACTTATATTTAATTCTAGTAAAGTAAACTCATTCTATAAGTTTCTCTATCAAAGCCCTTGAAACTTGCTCTTAAGATGGTTGTTTGCCAAGCCACTGTTGGAAAGCCAATAGCCCTATAGTAGGTATACAGTTTAATCGCCTATGGGTTAAAACATACTTTTCTATTTCAAACGTAGGGTTCGTGTTTATTATTATAATGAATTACAGTGAGCACTTTGCTATCATCAAAGGTCCATTCGAGAGAACCATAAGTTGATATTGTGAGCTTTTTAATTTAAAATTCTTAATAAGGACATTTATAGTTTCACATATGTAACTGAACAAAATTACAAAACAATACCTAATTTTTAACAAAAATCAACTTATGGTTTACTAGAACATCTCTTAACTATCAAAATGACACTTCCACAATTATGATACGATCATTATTACCTTACATACGGATCCTTAATATAGAAAGCCATGTTTTTAGAGTTTCTCATGAAGCGCAACAGAGGCATTCTATTAATACTTATTACAAATTTATCAGATCACTCTATCTCAACTGGTGAGGAACCAGAGTGGTCCGATGAACATGTTTGAGCCGCATGAGGAAATGCGTCGCAAGTTTGATCAGTGGTGGTCCATCCAGTTGAACCAGCAACTGTCTCCTAGGCCTCGATTCCATTGGCAATCTCCACCTCCTGCTGATCCTGAGCGGAAGTTTGACCATCGCACTCCTGATGAGAGGGTGCACCCTGCTCTTCAGGTTGGTTCACTTTCTTAAAATATTATTTTATGCAATTTATTAAAGTGATAAACATATTTTTTTCAAGTTTTAGATTAAATTTCTGATTTAACAGAAATGTTGATATCAACTGTTCAGTGGCACAATGCATTTTTGTAATTTTACATGCTTTTGCTGAGAAAATGTGAGAGGAAATCTTCTCTTTCACAATCACATGGAATGATCAGAGTTTATTTTTTGTGGCCATTCCGTCACTGTTTGGACACATAAAATAAAGAAATGTTGTATTAGTGCCAAAGAATACAACTTCCTTGGCTACCGATACTGTGATAACAACTATAGCTCCTCCAGAGATAAGAAGTCATGAGGCAATACTTAAAGAATTCAATAAGATCTTGAATGCCCTGCACCTCCCCATAGCGTGGAACAGTTTTGATTGACGAAATAAGTTCTTTATTAACGATCCATCAATACCTGTAGGCGGGATGAACCTCCCTCGCAGGTAGTGGACATTGTTGAATCGGTTCCAAACTGCAGTGGGCAGATGTAACTACTGGAAGTATAAATGGGGATTGACACGAGATCAGTCATGTGATTGTGGGGAGTCTATCCAAACAATGGATCACATATTTCAGTGTCCCCAAATTTCTTTCACGGAGGGTTTGGCTAGTATAAACAGAATAAGTGAGGCAGGTCGTAAATGGCTCGATGGATCGGATTTAGCTTTGTGACAAGAAATCACTTTTATTTTATATTATATATTTCAGGACTTTTGGATCTTGATTCAAACATACATCGCAGCTTAAAGAAATAAAAAATTACTGAATGGCAACTGAGAAAAACCATACAATATATATAGTGCTAAAGAAAATTAACATTTACTCAACATGAAACATTTTGATGAAAGGTTGTATGTTCTGCAAATGTAAAAAAATCTGGTAATATGAATTTAGTATTAACTAGATTTTAGGTTCCTATAAATTATTACAAGGAATATGTGTTTATGGTATTAACTGCAAAAAGAAAGATGATACCTCAAACTCGATAAATTTTCAGCTTAATGGATGTTTAATTTAAAATTAGGATCTACATTTTTGCATGCTATGTGAAATAAAATTTCTAAAATAAGTTTCTTAAGAAACATATTGGAAATGTAAGCATTAGATATATTTATTTATTTAAGTACTCAACCCTTAATATTAGATAATTATTCTATCGCAGTGTTATGTTGCAAAATTACCTAGATGTATTTTTTGTTTTAATCAGACAAATATTAATTTTGTAATACAATTTTACTGTTAATTTGCAGAACTCTGATTATATCACTTATGTTAATGTTTTAGTGTTTTTATTTAATAGCTAGTGCAATATATTTTGCACAATCCTCGAAAATTAACTTTGAAAACCAACTAAACCATGGCTTTGAACCTACTGTAGTTTGAGCATTAGCCATAATTTACGTAAGTGGTTAAAGTGTATTAGGTGATTTGCTGAAGGGGTTAAGGAGGGAGTCATTGGTAAGATAATATCCTCAGAGCACAGGTAAATCAAGAGATCCAGAGGGATTTGTCTACAGGAGCTCTAGCCGACACCTGTGTCACTGAGTCAACTCGCTCTTAGCATTAACACCCCACTTCCAAACTGTTCCAGACCGTTCAGAACCAATATCCGACACAGAAAACTCGAATGAGGACAAGCTTCGATCCTGAACTAGAACTGCCCAAGTTGCAGAGATGGTTTTGTGAAAATCAGCACCCTAGTCGCCAGCAGGTTTGTACATAATATTTTTAAAGAAATTAGAACAAAAGACTTAATTTTTTAGGTATCAATATCGATAAAAATTTAAAAATGTCTATTTTGTTTGTAAGAAATGAAAAAGAGGAATATACGTATTGAAAATGGGGGAAACAGTTTTAGAAAAAGAGGTTATTTTTACTGTTTATCTATTCCCTTTTAACTCTACATATAAAATATACAATTCCTATATGGAGCAAGGCTACCCGATTCAAAAAACACTTTTACTTTATTTCATTGAAAATATTTTGAATCTATCCTTAAATAAATATAATTATTTATATTTTGTATACAAAGTATATAATACTAAACGTTTTTTAAGTTGATGATGCATATGTCATTAAGGGGGAACTCCACCTTTATTAAAGTTTTTTTTTATTTTTGCAAGAAAATTAATTTAAGTATTTTTTACTTGTTTTACTAAGGTCACTGATAAACTTTAAAAAAAAAAAAATATTTTTCATCCCCACCCTCCTTGGGGGGGGGATTTTTTATCGGAAAATAGTCGTTTGCCCCAGCAGATAGAACTGCACAACCATAAAAGATATCTGAGTAAATTTAATTTTTTGTTATAGGTAATGAGCCTATGTGCAACCTAGAGTATGGGTTTTTTTCATTGTCCTCTTACTTTTGGTACAATAATTTTTTTAACTTTTTTCTTATAAATTTTTTAATTTGTTATAAAAAGTGATTTTTTAAAAATACTTCTAAACATTAACTCTAAAAACCCATACTTTAGGTTGTAGAGTATCTATATACATTTAAAATTAAAAAAAAATGTTCTAGCTATAGTACTTTTTGAGTTACATCTGTTTCCGTGTTTTGAAACGTGGAAAAAATGAACTATTTATTGGTAAACGCAATAAAACAAAAACATAGCATTTTTCTTAGAAACTGATCGATTTACTCTCACAAATACATATACTACCTATCTATTTTAACTAAAATACATATAATTGAAGACTTACTGAATTTAAAACTGTCCTGCCCCATAGGTTAGGCCTTCTTTTTCTACATGATACTACATGACATATAAAAGTGTATAATGCCAATGCTCTACTGAGGCTCGAAATCAGCAGAATTAGACCGGTATACCTTTCGTTTTAGTATTATAAAACATGTTTATAATAACTTTATATGCATGTATTATATACCAAAATGTTCACAAACTGTTCCCCAACAAAAATCAGCCAAAAAAAGTTTTATAAAATTTTTGAAAAATCGATTTTTTAGGGTGGAGTTCCCCCTTAAGTAACTAAATTATTGATTGAAAATAATTTTTTATTTCTTTTCAGAACTGAGTTTATTATTTTTTAAAGTTAATTTTTGAGTTTTAATTAGAGGTTGAAAGTGAGGAGTAATGTGAATAATCTTTAGTAATTTTAATATTTTTATAGAAATTTTACAAATTTGATTTATCATAATAGTTTATGGTAAATGATAAAATAGCTAAGTTTTTACATCTACTAAGTTATGTATTTTATTAGATGTAGAAGTCTCTACTACTAAGTTTATTCGTTAATTATAGTGAAAAATAGTTACAATAGTAATTGTAGAAAGCTCTAAAGCTGACTTAAAAGTTTTAATAATAAATTGACTGCTAGATTTATTTTGACTCCATAACATAATTTAAAAGCATTATGAAGAGTAAACAAGAAATGAATGCACTTTCATATAATTAACAATATATTTTTGTCATATTTTTGCTTGTTTAATCCCTATACTGATTTTACTGTCTAGTTGTCAATTTTCATGTTGCTTTCATGCATTTTTTATTTGTCGATTCATTTTAATGTCAATTTTGTATGTCCCTTTATCTATACTGTATGTCCTTTTATGTATTGTTGAACAATGTAAAGTCTAAATAAAATCAATTAACAGCCAACTTAGAAACAAGTTTTTCTCTTCTTATCATCTGTAAAAAGTAGCAAAACAGGTGTTGTTCCATGCAACTCTAAAAGATACACTGATCTCATCAACCCTTCCATGCCAGACGTAATTAAAGTGGGCCCTTCATCACCATGCTACAAATTAGTGCCTCTGCACAGTTGCACAGATAAAGTACAAGCTGCACTATGATTCAAATTGTCGATTCTTGGTGCTTTACCTGGACACAGTACAGCACCTAAGACTGCTCGTCTGTTTCAACATAAACAGCGAATGAGTATTTTTTCATTGATAGGCCATGACGTTAAAAAGCTAAGAGGCCAAAAATTGTACATAGTTTCTTTCCTGACCATGAAACATTAATCAAATTTGAAATTCGACCAACCTTTGTAAGCTGACAGCCAAAATTGTACACTTTGCACTAGTTGTTTCAGGTATTTATAGGGCACTAATTCATTTTTAATCCACTGTTTTGTATTGAGTCCTTTAATACAGGGTTAGACAAAAGTCTGGAATATATTTATTAATTTTAAAACTATTGAGAGAAATGTAATGAAATTTTGCAGTTATGTACATGTTGCTATACCAAACATGTAGACATATTTTACTTGTGTTTTTGCATAGCCAGGGGATGGCCCATGAAGGAAATCTTAGAAATTTAAAATGTAAACCTACCTCGAGTTATACCTCATTTAAAATGTTTTTGTTTGTGCAATACGAAAGTGCAAAAGGAGGTAAACAGGATACTCAGTCAGAAAATACAGCGGTTCAAAGAATTTAATGTTTATTTATTATGTATACATCAACATATATAGAAATAGGCATGGTTCTATTTGTAAAGTTAGTTGTGCAACAACACTTGTACTACAGCATTTTATGTTTCAGATCCAACAATACGTGAAGGAGCTCAACAATCTAGAATCAAGGAGAGGCAGGAAGCCTCTGGATGTCAACAATGTTGTCTACTGGTTCAAGAACGCCAGAGCAGCTCAGAAACGAGCTGAAGTTCGTAACATGACACCAGGTAATCCTCAACTGTTTCTGACAATAAGTGTAATATAACACTAGCGGAACACCAATTATATTATTGATTTCACTTTCATTTCTTTAAGCCGCTTACCTAATTATGATGAAATGGCTAAAATTATAAAACTCAGTTGTATCAAATTTAATAGTATTTCTTTTATATTCAAAGGCATACTATTGAAAAATCAGTAGAAATAAATTTAGTTTAAAGATGAAAAAGGTTTGATTTTAGGTTAAAAAGTTGTTTATCGTATGTGGGTTTTTATCTTTGCTATTGAATGTGGCGCTTTATGTTTGCACCGTAAAGTGTTCTTACTGTCTTGGAAATTGAATAGAAATTTTGTTATTGGGTAATTTTAGGTAAGGTTAAAGGGCACCAGTCCAGGAATTAGTATATTAGGAGAGATAGGACATCAGCAAACTTACCTAAGAAAACCACACTAAGAAAAAGTCCACCAACACCTTGTAGTAGAGAACACATAAGATGGTTTACATTACACAAATTTCACAAATTTTTAGTGACATTAAGTCTCTCTCTACTTACTTCATGAAAGTGCCAATGGTACTGAACATTTTTAAAATGTGTGTAATGTGAATTTTCTTTTGTTCTCTACTGCAAGTTGTCTTCTTAGGTAAGTTTGCCGAAACAGGTCCCAACAATGTCACAGGCATGACTTGTACTTGCAAACAATTTTCTTGTCAGAATGAGGTTACCAACTCTTCCAGAAACCCCGTACATACTTGGTGAATCGCTCTATCAGCTAGTCATGCACGAGGTCTTCGGGTGTTTGTCAACAAAACTTATGGAATTTGAATGAAAATTGAGAATTTTAATATTGAGAGCATTACTAGACAGGATACTCTTCTTTCCAGAGTGAATGTTATACTAAGTTATAATCAGATTCTTGTAAGCAGAAGAATTGATTTTTTTGCACTCACAAAGACTTCTCATACAATGTTAAATTTTGTGTCTCATAGTATTAGCTGTTTTGTGGTTGAGTTATATAGTGCTAGTGTAGTCACATTTTAATAAAATGCAGTAAAATCAACTGTAGTAGCAGACCTCACTAACTAACCAAATCACCGGCAAAATGATTCCTATTACATTAAATATCTATTTTTAAGTAATAATCAAATCAAGGGTGGAATATAGATATTATAATATTTCTAGAATTCATTTAATATGAAATTTCTTGTAAAAAGTGAGGTGGCAAAGCATATTTTAAATATTGTCATTAGACAATTCTATACGATCTGAGGAGGAATTGGACAGATTCAGCAATTTATTTGTGAGAAGTGCTTATAAAGAATATTTTTTCCATGAGAAACTCCCCTAGGCACATTACCCTTAAACTGGTATTATCAAAACCAGTTTACGGGTAAGGGAAGGAGGGTGGGTCATACAACTGAACGTGTAAGGGAGAAAAATACAGTTATTGCAGAAAGTAATCATGTAAGTATTAGAAATCCTGACATTGTTCCAGAATGTTTTCTTTGAATGCTCTTAGAATTTTTTACGAATCTTGTAATGGATGTGGTTGGTTTTAGGAGCAACATCTGCTGTGATGTCTTTGGGCTCTGCCACTCTTAGAACACGGGTCCTGGTGGAGATGATTAAATAGTTTTCTATTTATATACTGTTCAAAGGTTTTTCTCGTAAAATTTGAGATGGTGTTTGGGAAGGATGTACTTTGTAGACTCTCTCATGTTGTGTCGATGTACAATGTTTAGCCTGGGCAGAACTTCCCCGACAACATATAGGATAACTTCTTGAAACATGTACAGTGAAACTATACTTTGGGGCCGTCCCTAAATTACGTAACACAAAAATCGGCCTTTCAGACCCCCTGTATTTTACTTTTAATGGCAATACTAACCCCCTCAAAAATTAAATAACGCAGTCAGCAACCCCCTTTAATTTTTTTCACCTACTTTCATGTATATTTTGATTTATAATAAAGTTATTATTTGGATTGTTCCCTTTGTTTTCTGATGGGGGGAGAATATATTCATAACTTTAAAATCTTTTAAAAAACCTTGCATTTTTAGGAAAAATAATCAAATTTTGTGAATGAATCTAAAAAAATTTTTGAGGTTTAATAGTTACTAATGCTGCCTAGAACCTTACCCCACAACGGTGCATAACGCTGCCACAAACCCCTACCCCCTTTAGGCATTACGTAATTTAGGGATGGCCCCTGTAGATTCTGGGTTATAAAAGATTTTCTGCACATTTTTTTGCTCTGGAGGTTGGACAGAGCCATGATGGCTTTTTTCTGTAGGAAAAGAATTTTTTTTAATTTGAGACAGGATTTCCCCGAATTACTAGGGCATATGCGTCTCAAAAAGAAAATAGTAGTATAAGCTGTTTTTGCAGTTTTATTGTTGCTAATAATTGTTTTTATTTGTTTAATGACAAAAAGGCCAGTGTTCAATGTTATACTAATTATATCAAGATGTGATGCCCATGAGAGATTATCAATCAATCGTCATTCAAAGATATTTTATTTTGTTGTTTGTTTCAATGCCAGGGAGAATTGGTACAGCCTTTGCTCTCCTTCCATTCACCATTTGTTTGTTTTTTATTGGTTCACTGCCAAAGCAGAACTAGGCCATGTTTAAGGAAGTTTTAGATGATACTTCAATGCCATCCTGCTTCAGCATAACATAGGGGCATGCAGTGTTCATTAAGAGGTTCAAACATACCATTAATCAAAAAGATAAATAGGATTAGACTAATCACAGATCCCTGTAGCACTCGCTCTGCCCATTGGTAATAGGCCAGGTTAGACTTGTGAATTGACCAGCAACCAACGAAATAAAATAGAGTGCTACAAACCTGAACTGATGTGGAACAACGGTGTTTGGGTTTGAGAATGTTCGGGTTATCACGAAAGTAGTAAAACGAAGAAAAATATGAGTATTTAGGCATTAATTCAGTGCCAAACACTTGTTAATTTTACTTGCCAGTTCACATAGGCTGGCAGGCCTTTGCGTGGAATTTATTCAAAGAATGAAGTACCAACCGATATCTCAGTTGAGGATTTGAATCTTAGACTTTGTTCTCTGAAGTCTGAAGCTTAGCCACTGAGCCACCAGGCCGGCGAATGGTTATTGAAACATTCTAGTTATCAAAGTTTTTATTTGTGTGACTCTTGCAACAAACTAAGCCACTGTGCTACAATAGCACTGTCCACTTATTAATTTTACAACTAAACAGAATTCTTGGAAAACATGACTATTTTATTACATTTAAACATACATCTGTTCCAGGAATGCACTGCCAGCTATCCTTGAATGGCTACAACAGTAGTAGTCAGAGTCCTAGTTCTCCTGTGTACCTGATGAAGAGTCCTGGTAGTGTGCATGATGATGAGGATGACGAGGAGGCTGACCGCAGCTCTCCCACAGGACCTCTGTCCCTCACCACTACCAGCCACCATAGTCCTCCTCATTCACCTAGCCATGTAAGCACTTATTAACCTACGTTATTACAGACACTTCCTCACCAATCATTTAGTCATTACATTTTCTTATTTAGCTACCTGGAAGTAATTTAAAAAAAAATCATAAATTATACTAAGTCTGATGATGGTTGGGAAGTCACCCTTAAGCCATCAGTCTCCAGGATAAGTGTTACAGAGGGATTAGTAGATCTTACTTCTCCTGGTAAAATAAGGCATAACTTAACTTTCTTAAGCATATTTTTTTCTTAAGCACAACGTGTTGTCTGAATTGGCAATCATGTGATCTGAACCTTTTTTTAACACGCTGTCTTATAGTTAAACCACCAAGTGGCATGTGCTTTTTTTTAACACACTGTCTTATAGTTAGGCCACCAAGTGACATGTGCCTTTTGTCAAAAAAGGTGTCTTGTAGATGGTCTATCAAGTGACCTTTTATTTTTTCATCAAAGTGTTATAGTAAGTGTCGTATGCCTTGGGAGGGTGATTGGGCCAGCAAGTGTTGCAAGGTTGGATGGGTCATCATATGTCAAGAGAAGTATTTTAGAAAGAGAAGTATAAAAGCAATCTCTACAAACAGAAGTATAAACGGAGTACTACTGTATGTCTTATTTTACTAACAGTGATTTTGTATTTATTTCAGCGATGCCTCTGTTACTATATAAAGTAAAATGGACATGTCTACTTTAATTTAGGAACAATATAACGTATCCAAGCAAAATAATTATCTTCTTAAAAATACACAGAATATCTAAAAGGATTTTCAAAATTAATCTAAATTAATTATAAACTATATGCAATATTAATTTCAATGTCTCTTAAAGCATACTAGAATGCAACACTCTTTTAAACAACTATCTGTTATGTCCAGGTGGAGGAGGTAAAACAAGAACCACCGGACCAAGAAATGAAATCCTCTAATCAGTCGCCAATGAACCCACTCAACAACAATAACAACAACAATAATAACAAGGATCTAAACAACGATATGTCTAATGAAGATGACGACGAGATGGAGGATGCAGGATCAGAGGGGGAAGAAAGCACCAGTAAAGTAGCAGAAAATCATATTTCAGCAGAAGAAAACAGGATTCAACCTTTTCGGAATCCAGAATCACCTGATCTCCCGCTGATTCCGAGGACTTCAACAGCTCCCAGTTTCCCCATGGTTCCCCACTCAACACCTCCTCCTTGGTTCAGTCACAGTATTATGTACATGAGTCACTACATCCCAAACCTCAATGTAGGGCATGGACCAGCTCAGAGTTCCCCACAGGGCCTCAATCTCTCCGCTCTCGCTGATGAGAGACGAAAGAGGAACCGAACTTTCATCGACCCAGTCAGTGAAGTTCCTCGTCTGGAGCAATGGTTTTCTCTAAACACTCACCCTTCACATAACCTCATTTTAAAGTACACAGATGATCTGAACAGAATGCCATACAGACAGAAATTCCCCAGGCTAGAACCGAAAAATGTTCAATTTTGGTTTAAGAACCGTAGGGCAAAATGCAAACGACTTAAAATGTCTTTATTTGATTCCCCCGATAGTGGACTGCCGGCACAGCAATCCTACCATCATCATCTGGCAGCGGCTCTGTCCGGAGACTCGTACCCATCTAGAGAGTAAGACTTGTGTGATAGTTATTTACAACCTAACAGTATTACATTGTATACATTCCATTGTTGTAATATAATTTAGGTAGTGTCCTTTTACACATTGTGATTTTAGAGTAATTAAAGTGGAATATTTCCACAAAGTATCAGTCAGGCTACATGTTTATTATCGGATAAGTTAATTATCTTAAAGCAAACTTCTGTGAAATTATAAATATTATCATGTATCAAAGCTACTGTTAATTTTGTTATAGTAATGATAATAAAGAGCTATAATTGGCAAGATTCATTTCTCGCTAAAACTGAGTGAAATGAAAAATCTCATTACGTAAAAAACCTACTCATTTTAAGTGGTTATATGCCTACTCTACTTACTGACATTGATTTTTATATTTAAAATAATGCATTATTAAAACCTTACACAAGAAATAACTATCATTGAAAGTACCATAAATAATAGTTACTTGTACATTTTTACTATTAATTATCAGCCAAACGAGAACAATAGAAATATATATACTTGAATAAATTATCTCACAAATTTAGGGTGTTGAACTAGTGGTTGTTTCAAATAAATAAATCTTTTTCATACTGGCAAAGAAAATATAATTCTGCTGTTGAATAGAACCTATGAAGCGGCCGTAACCAAGGGGCTAAGGCGTTGGCTTGCCATGCCAATGGTCCGGGTTCGATTCCCGATATGACCACTAACAGTTTTTGCCCTGCCGCTCCCGTGGTTCGGAAGTCACGTAAAGCCGTTAACCGTCCCCAGGTTAAGTGTTAGAGAGGGCTTCTTAGCCCTAACTTTGCCTGGTAAAATAAGACGAACTTTAACTTTTTTAACTTTTAACCTAAATTGTTACGTTCAATCTCACAAAGTTAAATAGTTAAAAGCTTAATTTGAATAGCTGTATCAATATAATCAAGACTAGAAATGAAAGATTTTCTTTTATTTCCTGTTGAAAGAATGGACAATTTTACGGCCGAATGTTTTATTTAGTGAAACGTATCCGTTAACTCTTATTACCTGATGCTAAAATTATATATTTGGTATGGTTGGTATTACTAGTTACAGTATGTTATTTTATTTTAACCAATATATATTATTATTGTACCAACAGAAGAAAGTAATTTTATTTTTTGAAATTTTAGTCATTCATTTCAAGTTTTTTTTTTTAATTTGAAATCAGTATTTTAGTGCTATGAAACATCATTGTATTATTTTATTTCAGGGATATGTTTATTGAAATTCAGCAGATAGCATTGTTTAAAATATAGCAACAGTGATAGTACAAACTTTTTATTGCTTTGTTGTAAGTTTATTTTATGTACCATAAAAATAAGTTGTAATGGTCTAAACAATTAGTTAATCTTAATTATAGAACAAAACTGGTTAAATGTCATGATTGTAGCAAGGGTGGGCAGGCTTTTTCTAAATATCTATTGACCATTTGATATAGACCTCATTACTTATCTAGGCAAAACTATTGAATCTATCAGTAGCAGGGCTGTCAGGTGGACGTGCTAGGTCACTGAGGGTGCTGAGCAGAAAAAAAAATGCCAGAGCGAAATGAAAAAAGTTACTCAGAAAAAAGTAATTTTATAAGTGAATACATTAAATCAAGGATCATGCCTAACTTCCGAAAAAACTGAGGGTTGTATTATTTAACTAATTTTCAGTAATTTGCATATGTTCACGCGGACATCTGATTCCTTTTTCAGGTTACATTTTGGGATTGATATTTCAATAAAAATTCAGCATTTTATCTGTTTTCGCTTATTGTTTAGAGTTTTTGTATTTAAAGTTAGTCTGCAGCGTAGATGGTCAAATCCCAGCTTCATAAGCTAAAGGTAGCCACCCGCTGTTCATTTGTCATTGGGCTATTAATTGACACTTTCTAAGGAATAGTCGGCCTTAGTTTGTAACAATTACTACATTTGCCCATCTACACTCATTCAGAATTCATATTCACATTTAAAATTCATATTCACCCATAACTTGACGATCGTCGTTTTACAAATAAATAAATAAATAAAAATCCAACAGTATTCTTACATGTAATGTATGCATGTCTCAAATGTATCCTTAAATACCTAAGAAAGGTATATAGAGTTCTGGACAATCAAGGGTCGCCTTGAGTACTGCGTCAGCACTGATTTGTTTGCAGTTAACATTTAACAGAGTTTTCACGGCATCCCAATCGTCAACATATGCACGATTCTTGACAGGCCTTATTGTTGACTTTGACGGGAAACCAATTATGTTAGAAATATTACTTAGTGACAACTTTCAAAATAAAATGCTGTTTATCCATTTCCCATTTAACAGATTGCCTCTGTGAGTTCAGTAAACAAACAAAACCACTTCTGTTTGTATAGTACTTTTTGTTGTTGAATTTTATTACAGTTATGCAATATTATTGATTAACAAATGGAACTTTTCTGTTGATCTATTCACTATGGAATAGTTTTCTAAATGCCTATTTTCCCAATGATTAACATAATGTTTATGTCTTTTTTTTATGTTACACCATAGATTTAGGAATGCTTAATTTTGAAGTTCAATAATTATGTTAATTTTGCTTAGTTAGCATATACTTGTTTGTAATTTTTTTTGTACATAATCTTTGTAATGAGAGACGTCACTTATTATTTAGAGAAAACTATTGATCTCATAATTCCAAATATAATAATTAATGAGACTATAATTTAACTGAACTTTCTTTTGATCAAAAGAATACTTAATTCACAGTTTGATTCAACATCAAAAAATAATATTTTGGTGATTGTTTGATTACAATGATTTATTGCAAAACAGATATAATTAAGAAAATATGTTGACGAGAGCCCTACCATTCTAGTCTGTTACACAGATTGGATCAAGAAATAATTCTTAATAAATCATATACAGTAGTAACTAAATCTAAGAAAAAATTTAGCTCAAATTGAAAAATCTGTTACTTGTTGCAGTATGGTATAGTATGGTATATGAGAAAAAAGTTTAAATTTTTGTCACTATGATAATTTATATATCAATATTATGCTCTGTATATTTTGGATATTTTATTCTGAAATATTAATCAATAATTAACTTTATTACTCCTTTGCTAATAATTTTAAAAACTTAAGTTTGAAAATTTTAGTGATATTATTTTCCTAACCCTTTGAATAATGAGCACTTCTTTACTATGTTAGCCTCAAAAAGTGAGTTTTAAGAAAAATGTTTATATTACTATCATTTTAGATCTGATAGCAAATTAAGTAAACCACCGTTTCACAAACTGCTACTGGATTTTTCACTTTCATTGTCACTGTTATCGTTCAGACTGACCAAATTAAAAAAAAACTCAATATAAATTTACTGATAAATTTTTACATTTAGCCTAAGTAGCTAAATATAAATAAACTGCTTGCCAGCTGACAGGCAGACGAACAAACGATGTTAGCCATCGGCATGTGTCTCACTTGATCATGTCGCAAGCTATGAAATTTATCAAAATGTGAAATTGACGCTTCAAACATGTAATGAACATTAGTTCAACTAGAGTCACTTGAAACCAAGTAGTGACTAATTTGTACAACATAATAATGTGTGGCATCACAGCATTAGTATTTTGGACAAAGGGACCAAACCGGTCCTTGGACCAGCGATCAGTCTCCACTAATCAAAGGGTTAATCCTCTTGGAAATGTTTTTCTCAAAGTAATTTATCTTGTTGAAACAGCTGACAGTGGCATTCTGGAATGGTTTTACAACCTTAAGGGTTGAATTAACTATTTAAAGCCAGCCCTGTACAAATAAATAAATATTTATGTTAAATAAAGTCAAAAATAGTAAAAACTAAAACAATTTTAAAATCATTGTAATATTTGATAGTTTGACTTCAAGACAATATTGAAATATATTTATGAATGTATACCATGTTGTTAGTATTAAGGAATTGTTAGTAAAATAAAATCAGTTACGTTACTAAAAAAGATCTGTAATACAGTAACATTTTTTTGCAGTTTTTTGTTTTGTGTGTGTTTATTTTTTATCATGGTTTGTTATTTGTTGGTTTGCACATTTTTTGTTTTTCTGAATATAAAATTACCTTATTTTCATTATTGTTTACTTTGTTTAGACTAAAACTATTGATTGTTTGCAGACATACTTACGTTTATGTACAGTGAACAATTGTGTTCAGATGTGAAACCAAAGAAGATATTTACGCTTGTTGTTTATGGGGAGTACCCAGCTCTTGTGTAGAAAGTGTACAAGACTGTCAATTACATGTGTTACGTTTTAGCTCCGCTGGTGCTAATTGTTTATTACGTTTGTTTTATAAGCATAGATAATACTGTTGTAAAAACCTACATTACACCCACACATTGAATGGTTACATATATGTTGTACATACGCAGTAAAGTTATTTGGAGTTAATACTGGTCTTTTCATTACCTCTTTCACAAAAACCCAAATTTTGTAACAACTACTAGCTTAGTTCCAAATATTAACCCTGTAACTGATTAACAGCGATATACCTGAGATAGTCAATTCATTATATTTAATGAACATAATCTTGGGTGGTGATAATAACTTGAGATGATTTGGCAATAGTTGATCAATTGTTGTTTTTGTATAGTATGAATATTTAGTTTTGTTTACAAAAATGGTGTTTGTTTACGTATATAATGGTTGAAACCCTTACAGTTTTAATGAATACATGCAATTAGGCACAAATTAACTTTATTGAAACTTTGAAAATATCACGGCAGTGACTTAGATAGGTCCGTTTTATTCATTTCTTAGTAAAATTCCCAAAGAAGACTTCAGAAACTTTTTACATATTTATTTACACATTCTCAGGAGTTTCAAAAAGAGGTGCAATTATTTTTCTGCCATAAATAATAAAAATTGTATCTATACAAAAACTAAATTTGTATTTTATTTATTTTTTGCTCTTTTTTAATTTCAATTTTCCAGGAAGAATACAAGTCTGAAAACACTTAGGTATATCAATATTTTTCACAAAAACAAGCAAGAATTATGAAAATAACATTTGGGATACAATGTGGTGGGTAATCTGCAAGTTTCATGAGAATCGATTACGGTAACACTTTAAAAAGGCTAATTAGTATATAAAACTATATATATTTCAGCCGTAGGAATGCCTGAGAGGCTGTCCCAGGGCCCAGACACAAGTTTAAAGTTGTTTGTTATTCTTAATTGCATTGTCATATCTTTTAAATATAATTTCATGTATTATTTTATAAAATTACATAAACAACACATTTTCTAATTTAAAAATTACTAATTTACTTTTTTTAACTAGTTTATATTTAGAGGAAAAACTGTACGTCCCATTTTTTATTAGAATCTAGAGAAGAGCTTAAAATTATTAATTGTTTTGTTTACTTTTCAAACAAAATTGTACTGTGAAACATGCTGCAGAAAAATGTCTTGAATTAAAAATAATATAATGGCTATTTAAAAATATGTGTCGGCACTGGTGATGCAGTGCTGTAACACAGCTACTTGGGGACAATGTGATGAGGATATTGTAGGCGATAGGCTCTATGCACGGTCCTCTTAATACCGACACGGTGCCCGCTCAATGGTTGCCATCAACGCGGACACTACTAGAGAAGTCTTGGGACGAATGCATGATGGATGGTAGTCAAGTTTCAGATGTTGTGTAAGGTAGAGAACTTAGTGTCAGGCTAACACTATGTGGTTTGGATTCCAAATAAAGATGTAGGTCCCATAGTTGCCCTGGCTTTTGGTCTATTAATAAATAACTCTTTCTAAGGAACAGTCGACCTTAATTACTAATAATGACTACACTCGTTCGTCTAAACTCATCACACTCATTCGTCCCTAATATTCGCCCATATCTTGACAGTCGGCATGAATGAATAATAGGTTGGTAAAATTTTCATATTTTCTGTAGTACTTAAGGTGGGCATTTCCTAAACAACCAAGTCACCACAGCAGCCATGATATGTTAGTCATACTTCTCCTAAATCAGAGAAGCTAGTTAGGAGGTAAATGTGGGAGGCAGGAAAGATGGTTTGAAGAAAGGAAGGGTAGAAGAGAGTACTGCGTTTGAGATATTGGCGGTTCAGACAGTAGACTGGGTTGGAGAGGAGTATAAGTATGAGGGAAGGCTAGTTAGGATAAAAGATGAATTGAATGAAGAATGGGTAGAAAGAGTACTGAATATGAGAAATGGCTAGGAGGGAAGCCTAAAATTCATGTAGGAAACATTACCTGTTACTCTTACCAGTGGATCTTTATTGACTGAAAGAATTATTGTAAATATATACTCTTTGAACACATAACAATAACAAGTCTAGTTGTCTTACAATTATCAATAATAAATTCATTAATTATATCTATTTATTATTTGAAACTATGTAGGAATAGAATTGTTTATTTTGCTGATGCACATACTGCCTAGAAAATAAATTATGGATTGATTGCAAAATAAAAGTAGAGGTTCATATTAATAAAAAAATTATATATTCAGAAAAATATTACTTGAAAAGTAAAGTGAGTTTGGAGAGTATAAAAATAACTATATAATGGGCCAACATTATTCTAGCAACACAACTAAGCAGAATTATGCGATTTAGAATCGTCTATTTTATCAGGTTAGCTTTTTTTTAAAAAATTCCCAAAAGTTATAACTACATCTAGCTAATAAAATCATTATCATCAAGGGAATAAAATAACTTTACTGTTAGAGAAGATTTTATTTTATATTTTGAAATATGTGTGACTAAATCAGGAAGAATCAATCGTAAAACCTAGGAGGCTTTCAATAACCAGACTGAAAGGAACATCAGAAACCTAATGAGAATAGTGTGGAACAAAGAGGGGACTAGACTGTTGTACATGGGCTATGGGGTAGTGTGAGATGTGGTACTGGGGTTCCGAATGTTGATGCCCTTCCAGCTGTTTGTGGTTCTGATGAGAGTAAGTGTTCAATGAGGATGATGCGACTGCTGCCTTATGTGCAGACTTGGCAGCGGCTACCTCATGAGTGTCTGCAATATGTCCATTCGAGAGAACAACTGGGATGCCATAACCATGGTATGACCCACTATGTTCATGACTTTCGACATGACTGTCTCCCTCGGAGTACTTATCTGACTTGACCTTATGCACAGTGAGGAGGTGAGCGGCTTTGGCTGCAGCTAATTCCAGGGTATCTGCAATATGTCCGTTGGAGAGAACAACTGGGATGCCATAACCATGGTATGACCCACTATGTTCATGACTTTCAACATGACTGTCTCCCTCGGAGTACTTGTCTGACTTGACCTTATGCATAGCGAGAAGATGAGAGGCTTTGGCTGCGGCTACTTCCAGGGTATCTGCAATATGTCCGTTAGGGAGGACCACTGGAATTCCGTAACCATGGTGGGAGCTGCTGTAACCATATGCTCCTCCGTAACCATACTCCTGGTGGCCACTGTAGTACTTGGTAGCCTTGGCTTCAGCAACAGCTTGCAAGTGGTGGGACTTGGCCTCTGCGACGTCGTGCGTGTCTGCTATATGACCGTTGGCCAGCACATATGGAACGGCGATCGGTCCTTGGTACGAAGGGATGTGATGATGTTCACTGTGGTATTCATTTTGAGTTTCCAATGGGATTTGGTAGTCTCCATGACTTCCTAAGGAGTGTTGGCTGGTGTGATCGTCTACTTCAGGGGTGTATCCATGTCCCTGGTCACCACTGAGGTAATGGCTACTACTCCACTCTTGGGAACATTCAGTTTGATAGCTAAAAATAGTAGCAAGTACGAGGTAGATTGTCTGAAAAATAAATGTTATTTTATGAAATTGTCAAATTTTGCACAAATCCTTTTATTTGAAAATTATGTTTTCTTTTTTTCATGCTTTAAAAAGTTCCAACTTTTGTTTAAAAAAAATAACCGTCCCATTGAAGTGGTAAAAAATGTTATAGCACTAAATTTTATCCTACAATTAAGTGTTTAGGTATGAAGTCCTCTGGATCTATTATTAAAATCTATACATACAGTATGCATGTATTTATTATATAATAAGTCTAATTAACCTTATTATATAATAAATTTCTGTGCTATGCTATTATTAAATAAACATTGGCTGGTAAAAAATAAACCTAAAATACTGTTATTAGTAAAGATGTTTTAAATTTCAAAATAACAAATTTTAAAAATAATATGCCTTTAAGTTGAAAAAAATTAATAAGATATCATTTATTCAATAAGATGGTAAGAAATTAGTTTTACTAGTAAAAAAATGAATCTGTCGTTTTATGAAATGCTAGAGACTGATGGGTTTAGCAAAAAATTACCAACATCGAGACCTTTACATTTCATTAAGGCTACATATAATTATTTTCCCTTATAAGTTCACTTCAAAGTTTATTTTCCCTTATAAGATTAAATTATGAATTACTTTATTTCATAAAAACACTTATTGAACAACACTATTACCATTTTCTTTTAGAGTAGTTGGAAAATTACTGTTTTAATCTTTTAATTTAGCCAATATCAATAAAAAAGCGTGCAGCCAGAAAAATCACAGAATTTACTGACAATATTCTTAAATACAGTATGCATATCAAATTTATTAACTATCAAAATAGCACAGATGTTTAAAATAGTTACTAAACTACAGTTAGATCCTTGAATTGGTACTAAAAGTGATGATGGCTAAAGAGTAAGAAATTCTTAGTTTTAACCTAAACAACAACAACAAATTAAGCACTTTAGCATAGAAAATAAAGCTAAAATAATAAACAATTATAGCTAAAAAATGTATGCCCTTGCTGCTCATGGATCTTCAAAACGGATCTTTGTTGATAAAGTGATGACAAATGAAAAAATGTTACTAATTTCTTTCAAAAAGAATGTGTGGCTCATAATCAAGCCAATTATTCTGAATTACTACTAATAAAAATAATGAAGTGGTTAAATTTTATTAATTATAAACAATATTCTTTAATAATAATACCTTTGTCGCAATGATCGCTAACTAATATTAATTTGTTTATTCTGTGTTTCAATTTATACTAGTGGCAGCAGCATACTATGTATTTAATATATAATTTTATAATTCAAATTAGCCAAAGAATTTCATAAATGTTTATTTTCTTAGTAAAAATAATTTTTTTATTTTTAACATTGGATACACATTTAACTGAGCATTGAATTGCTTATAATAAAATTAATGTAGCAGGAAATTAATTTATTCCTTATTCATATATGGTTTTACACCATTGCCTACATATTTAAATTTAGAAAACGAAAATAAATTAAAAATGTTCCCAATAAATCAATACTATGATTATGTGATAGAAATTAATAGTAAAATCAGTTAAAACACTTCATTTTAAGATTTAAATTACAATACAGTTATTTTTTTTTATTAGTATTAAAATGACTTTATTAGTGTAACATTTATTTTAAAAAAATTTTTTAGTTTTTTATTAACTAATCAATATGGTAAAATAATTTCCCAAGTGTTCTAACGTTGCAAAAACACTGCCGCAAGCGTATAACTTAAAATTTGTTTATAAACACACAATAACTACATAGTAGAGTTAAGTCTCTTATAATCACAGTTTAAGTAAAATATTTTGCTTTTGAAATCTATTTGCTAACATAGTTTGGAAAATTAACAAAATTGCTCTAAATGATATTTATTTTTAAACTACAGTACTAGAGTGCCATTCGCACACTCTAAGCCTCAACAGCGAAATCACTATGTTATATGTGCACCATAGCAACAGCAAACATATAATATACATGTTATTGGAGTAACAAAAGTTATGTTTTAAATATGCATCTTTAATTCCTATATTTCATAATTACTTGAAAAATCTGTCAGAATTAACACAAAGTCTACTTCTTATGACAGTAAACAATGTTTCCAATAATATAATTATTAATTTTTTAATTTACTTAATTTTTGTAAAGTGATGTATAAAAACGGCCTATTGAGCCTTAGAGCTTTTCAGCTAAAGTAATTGTGTTAACAATGAAAATACTATTAGTACTATAAACATAATATTAAACAGTAGAAAACGCACTAACTTTTTTCAAATCATCAGTATCTACTCACCAACTGCATGATGTTTGATGCTTGTTGCTTCTGTCCTTTCTTCTCTAGTCACTCCAGAGTATATATGTCCTCTTGCCCAAACGTTGCTGGAGCGTAACTCCCGCCGCTGGAATGAGAACACCGTGCTGTAACCTTCCGGTTAAGGCGCACGCACGTGCGTTCCGTGCCAGACTCCAGATGTCATAGAACCTTGGAAGTCTTAGGAACTGATAATAGGACTGTAAAAAATATTCCTTTTCATTGTTAGGAATCGAGATTTCCTTATTGCCGATACGCAAACATACACCTGATACGCAAAACAATGCTTGTTAGGTCCGAGACAAAGACAGCGTTTTTTCCGAACGGATTAAATACCGATGACACCATGACAGCAGTGGCAGTATGAAGTATATTGGAGTTACACACTGAACGGAAAAATTAACGATCGTTTTATTTAACGCCGTCGGTAGCTGTGCACTGCCACTACATTAGGCGTATTACTACCATCGGTAGCTGTGCACTGCCACTACATTGGGCGTATTACTACCGTCGTTAGCTGTGCACTGCCACTACATTAGGCGTATTACTACCATCGGTAGCTGTGCACTGCCACTACATTGGGCGTATTACTACCATCGGTAGCTGTGCACTGCCACTACATTGGGCATATTACTACCGTCGGTAGCTGTGCAGTGTGCACTGCCACTACATTGGGCGTATTACTACCGTCGTTAGCTGTGCACTGCCACTACATTAGGCGTATTACTACCATCGGTAGCTGTGCACTGCCACTACATTGGGCGTATTACTACCGTCGTTAGCTGTGCACTGCCACTACATTAGGCGTATTACTACCATCGGTAGCTGTGCACTGCCACTACATTGGGCGTATTACAACCGTCGGTAGCTGTGCACTGCCACTACATTGGGCGTATTACTACCATCGGTAGCTGTGCACTGCCACTACATTGGGCGTATTACTACCATCGGTAGCTGTGCACTGCCACTACATTGGGCGTATTACTACCATCGGTAGCTGTGCACTGCCACTACATTGGGCTTATTACTACCATCGGTAGCTGTGCACTGCCACTACATTGGGCATATTACTACCGTCGGTAGCTGTGCACTGCCACTACATTGGGCATATTACTACCGTCGGTAGCTGTGCAGTGTGCACTGCCACTACATTGGGCGTATTACTACCATCGGTAGCTGTGCACTGCCACTACATTGGGCATATTACTACCGTCGGTAGCTGTGCAGTGTGCACTGCCACTACATTGGGCGTATTACTACCATCGGTAGCTGAGCACTGCCACTACATTGGGCGTATTACTACCATCGGTAGCTGTGCACTGCCACTACATTGGGCATATTACTACCGTCGGTAGCTGTGCAGTGTGCACTGCCACTACATTGGGCGTATTACTACCGTCGTTAGCTGTGCACTGCCACTACATTGAGCGTATTACTACCGTCGGTAGCTGTGCACTGCCACTACATTGGGCGTATTACTACCGTCGGTAGCTGTGCACTGCCACTACATTGGGCGTATTACTACCGTCGGTAGCTGTGCACTGCCACTACATTGGGCGTATTTCGACCGTCGTCAGCTGTTTTTTTTTTGTGGTTGTGTTGATCCGCTATCTACAAATTCTGTGGTTTACATTAATTTATATAATTAATGCTATATAGCTGGTGATATTGTGATTGACAAAGAATTGCTCATTCATTTAATTCAAGAAAGACCCGTTCATTGGGATAAAACATTGAATAAACTTAAGACAGAAACACAACAAGGAATGCATGGTGCGAAGTTTATCTTCAATTAAAAATTATAGTGGCGTTTAGAGAACATTTAAAAGATTGAATTCGGTAATTTCCTACAGGTTTTTGCTCGTAAACACCATTTGGTTAGGTTACTTGATTGATTGATGTACGTCAGTGTTTGTATATACAAAGAGCTTTCTCTTCATTTCAAACTCAATAATTGCAATGACATTCTTTTATAATGTGTTAATCTGTAAAAGCTGAACACAGTTGAATCAGCTGAATAAAAATACAGCTGTTTCTTGATGCGCCACTGTGTCAGCGTCGGAAATTTAACGCTGTGTGTGTCCATCCTACAATTGCCCTTCATTATATTCACCTACGATAGATATTCCATCCAATAGGAATGTTTGTGCCTGTAATTTTGTTAATTAGTGAGGCCCAAAGTGAGGCCCACAACCACAGCTGGTTTAAACTGCATTACATTTACATGGGACTACACTAGCGCTCCACAATAGACCATAAAAACAGCTGATATTTTCACTCAAAATTTAACATTGGACGAGAAATCTTATTTGTGTATAAAATCAATGCAATTACGTTATGCAGCACAACAAAATTTTGTAGAATGCATTATAAACAGAAACTGCCAGTGTTGATTTAACTCAATATATTAAATAACTTAGTAACACGACTACACTCACACCCTTTATTATCAATTATGGGCCTCGAGTAAATACCTTTAACTTAAATCGGCTTTTCTTTACAAAAG
This sequence comes from Stictocephala bisonia, assembly GCA_035578905.1. NCBI lineage: Eukaryota > Metazoa > Arthropoda > Insecta > Hemiptera > Membracidae > Stictocephala > Stictocephala bisonia. Next base: position 1,484,823 of record JAQJVL010000038.1, on the reverse strand, counting down.
AGCTATTAAAAATTGTTTTATGGAGAGCACATACTTACAAATGAAAATGCCACACTCCTATATATGCACATAATAAATCAGGTGATGAAAAAAAACTCGTACAGGAAGGTTACAGAAGGTTCACTTGTGAACTCGAAATGCCTCTCGGCCGGGACAACGTATCAAACCTACATAACCTAAATCAAACTAACATAACCTAACTAATTTAAAATACATTCAGTTAGCTTTCTTCCTATCTTGTATACTGAATAGAAAATATTTTAGGGAGGCTGTCCCGTTTGTAAAAAATATCCCTAAACTAATATAATTATTTATCACTTTTTACATTGAAAAATAAATAATTCTCACACTATTATTATTAGTAATTTGAAAATTTTATATTTCTCATTAGATCTTACCATTTTTCATGTTCAATGACAAATACTTTTCAAAACATGTCTTATTCTTATATGATAAATAACTTTATTTATGACTTTCTTTAAGAGATTTGTTGTTGTTTAAGAATTTGTTAAATAAAATACATTTATCGCTAAAATAATCTAATAACAATCACAATGAATATTGCATTTATAATTGACCTATTTATGTCCTAGATATATATCACGATTGTTTTAGATATAAAAGTAGTAATTTCAAGACATTTTTATTCTTGGCATCTTTTGATATTTTGCTTAATAACGTAAATATGAGCGCTCAAAATGTTCAGATTCCTTATGGAGCTTATCATTAAGATAGCAACTTTGTTTAAATATGCATTCAAACAAATTATCTAATTTGCAATATAATCTTTGTATTGTTTTAAAAATAATTGCCTTTTTTCGACAACGCGCTTCTTTTGCAAGATTTTCAAAACACAATTATTGTTGTTTCTTTTAAAAATCATGAAAATAGCTATGATATCCATTTTCTGTATTCATAAAGACTATCCATACGAAATCACAGTATTCCGTATTACATTTTCTTCTGCCAACAGCAATCAACTAAAAGTCGAACTTCATACTCTGTTAGTGATGTATTAAGTAAAAAACCAGTCGTAGTTGGGAAAATATAGTTTGAAATGTTACAATAATCGAGAAATGAACAAATTAAGTCTTACATATAGATTTAACTCAGTCTTCTGATCATTTTCTGGAGAAGCAAGTAAAACGAATAAAAAACTTGAAAAATGTTTCTTGTCTGAAGCCGCTTAATTGGCTCTAAGGATGAGAGTAAGGAACCGTTGGCCCCAGTTATAATAACCGAAATCATCTCAAAGACTGTATTATTCCGGGATAATGAGTGTAATCCGATTTCTCCAATTAAAAATATCTAAGAACATTTTTGCGATGGAGTTCTCGGCGCCAGACGATTGAACGATGTGTATTTTATTAAATAAAAACAAGGAATGGAAAGGTCCGATATTTTAATGAAGGCTTAGGTGTTACATCTGTTAAACGGTTTTCTTTTTACAGCATTTTTAAGAGGGACTTAGTAATTTATAATTATAGTTTAAAACGGTATTTGACTCATTATGAACTTATTAATACAGCGTTAATTAAGAATTATTTAAAGTTTTTATCTTTTTTCACTGAGAGGGTATAATAAATCAGGCTTATAGAACTAATGGTCCTCTTCCATTAAGAAGTACAACAAACAGGGTAGTAAAAGTTAAACAGGGACTTTTTCCGTGTTACGCGATATTTTATTTTATTTACTTTTAAAATCTACTACATTATGTATAATGTCCAATAACAATGCAGCATTTATTAAATTAACAATAATAATACGAGGATCAACAGAGGCACAGCATTGGTCGTCCACAACAGTGGTCGTGCACAGCATTGGTCGTCCACATCAGTGGTCGTATGCAGCATTGGTCGTCCACAACAGTGGTCGTGCACAGCATTGGCCGTGCACAGAATTGGTCGTACACAGCAGTGGTCATACACAGCATTGGTCATTTAAAACATTGGTCGTCCACAACAGTGGTCGTGCACAGCAGTGGTCGTACACAGCACTGGTCGTGTACAGCACTGGTCGTCTACAACAGTGGTCGTGCACAGCAGTGGTCGCACACAGCATTTGTCGTCCACAACAGTGGTCGCGCACAGCATTGGTCGTGCACAGCATTGGTCGTACACAGCAGTGGTCGTGCACAGAATTGGTCGTCCACAACAGTGGTCGCGCACAGCAATGGTTGTGCACAACATTGGTCATGCACAGCAGTGTTCGTGCACAGCACTGGTCGTCCTCAACAGTATTAATAGTCTATATTTTAAAATATGTAAATTAACATGCACTATATCATAACATGTCTCAACAGGCAAACAGTAATAAATTAAAGTAACAAATAACAACACAACAACATGGAAAACACAACAATATAGTCAACAACAAAAGAAATATGATACCACGCAATTATATCCAAACGATGTTAATATGAAGAAAATATGTTATATTTATTAACTAAAAATGCATTTACTTTTTGTATCAATACATCATTAGGACACTGATCTTAAAGGTAAACCATTTTTAATTGCACATATATAATATGAATGTGGGTGACGGAATGTAGACTTAGTTACCAATTAAAGCCTTATTCCCTTAGAATGTGTAACTATATTATCATCCAATTCTTTTTATAATCCTTACATATAATACGAAAATCCTCCCTTATTTTTTTTACTAATTTGAACGTTTTAGATGTCAAACAATTTGCTCCTAATCGTAGTTCTGCAATAAGGTCTTCTTTTTCAATATTTTACCCCGAAGAGCACGTAAAACCCTCAAGTTACGTTTTTCGGCCATCGAATAACACGGAGAGAGATTTAATCAGTCAAAAAGTATCAGCTGTTTGAATATAAATGATGATGTTTATAATATTGAGATGGTTATAGATCTTTCTTAATTATTAAAGACCGAGTTTCATTGATTCATGATCTATAAACACGAAAAAGCGAGTGCATGTCTATCTGAGCGTTCTGTATACATTACTATAATACACCATTTATCCGATCTTCATGAGGATTTTGAAAGTTATGTATTTTTTCTCCGAGAATGTTTATTGTATGGTTTTATTCACATTCGACTATATGACTCTGCCCACTGTCCTTTATATTTTTAATGATAATACAATGGAGTTATTTATTTAATTAATCATCAGCTGTGTAACCACTCATATTTTTTTTATCAAAAGCCACATTACGAAGCCCAAGGCCGATGTATCATAAGTGCAGTGAGTGAACGTGCAGGTTTGTGCCCTATTTACCATTGAATAGGGACAATAGAATGGAAAAAAAGTGCTTTACACTGGAGAAAATTAAAATAAACGTTTCTTTTAGAGTAGTTTTATTTGGTAAAACAATTATAACTATGATATTGAAATAAAAAATTTTAACATTATTGAGAAGTTTCAATACATATATGTCAAGGTGTGTCCCCTAGTTAACATTGAATAGGGATAATAGAATGGAAAAAAGTGCTTTACACTGGAGAAAATTAAACGTTTCTTTAAGAGTAGTTTTATTTGGTAAAACAATTATAACTATGATATTGGAATAAAAAAATGTTAACATTATTGAGAAGTTTCAATAAATATATGTCAAGGTGTGTCCCCTAGTTAACATTGAATAGGGATAATAGGATGGAAAAAAGTGCTTTACACTGGAGAAAATTAAAATAAACGTTTCTTTTAGAGTAGTTTTATTTGGTAAAACAATTATAACTATGATATTGGAATAAAAAAAAATTAACATTATTGAGAAGTGTACCGGGTCTTTTGACCGGTACATTTCTTTTTTCGTCGTAGTCTGCCGGGCTGCCTGAGTTTCGCTTTTGCCCGGCGATTCGCGTACTTTGGTGGCCGTTGGCTCGGATCCGTTCGTTCCGTGTTCCAGCTTTCGTCGGTCCGGTTGGCCAGTTTTCTAGTCGTTTCTCTGCAGCTGCTCGGCAAGTTCACGATGTCAGGCTAGAGACTCCTAAACGTAAGTGTTCATTTGTAATTTCTAATATCTAATCACCCTTTTGGTGAAAATACTTTGTTTAAATAATATTCAACGGGCTTACTTGTGTTTTAAGAGTTTTGTTAAATTTGTGTTCTTTGTCTAGATGTTTCTCAGACTAGGTTAAAGCCATGTGCTCAATGTTACAGTTTTACCAGTAATTGCTTTATTATATCTTGTTTTATTTTCAATTGTAATTCTGTATAATGTTTATTGAGCCTTTTTTCAGTTGGAGTTACCGATATATCATATTTTTGTTCATTGACAATAACCTAGCCTATCTGTGTGGTTTGATTTTCATGTTATAACCTTTTGCTCCTGTTTCAATAGCCTAGTTTTCAGTTTGTCATTTTTAGTTCCATATACCTAATTAATTCTTTGGTAATTTGTTAAGTTGTAATTTGTTTTAAATCTGATTTTTCAACATAATTATTCATAGCCTAAAAATGGATCTTTTATTTTCTAGGGTTCTCCAATCATGTACAATTTTGTCTGTTCTTGTTTTGTTTTGCCATTTCAGGTTTATGAGTTGTTATGTGTATTATTTTTGTAAAAGTGTTTGGCTGTTCTATTTTTAATGGCTGTGTTTGGCCTTACAGTCCAGGGACCTTGAGTGGGACGGTAACCCTCAGCCTGTCGTCCGGGGATGGTCTACCATCTTCACTGCTAGCCTGGCCTGAGGACCATGTTGGAGCCTGGAGTCGCCCGCTACCCGCTCTACATCTTAGGGGTTGAAGTCTTCTGTCCTCAGGTCAGTGCGTTCCTTTTGGTTTCCCGGCGGCCGAGCTGGGGGTTTTGATAGTGCATCATTTAAAAGAAAAAAAAAAAAAAAAAAAACAAGTGCAATATAAAAGGAAACAAAAATGCCTGTGGAACTATTTAATGTGGATTAGGCCTAAACCGGGAACAGTTCTTTCATACAACACAGCCATGGGGACTTATATGTTTTTTTATTTTTTATTTTAAGAAAAAGAAAACCAAACTTTTAAAATACACCAAGAACTTTTGATGTTGATATTTATGGTTATTTGGTTTAATTAGTTTATTTTGTTGTTATATTTTTTAGAGTTTATATTTGTTAGGTCCCCAATACCACTGTTTGTGTATGGGTGGGTGGGTGGGCCAATACCACTGTTCGTGTATAAGCGGGTGGGTGGGCCAATACCACTGTTCGTGTATGGGCGGATGAGTGGGCCAATACTTCTGTCATATATCATGTTATTATTTATTTATATGTTTAGGCCTAGTTATTGTTATTTATTTTTTTGTTAAGTGTATTAGGGGTGTTTTGAAGTGAATTTTTACTCGAACGGTACCGTTATATATATTTTTTTAACTTGTTTAATTTTTTTAATTCTTCACCAAAAGGGGATTATTATGCTTTGCTTAACTTCTAATTCGGAGCTGCCCAGGAATTCCGGCTTACTCCCTGGCCCCGGTGGAATCATGGGATGTGGGCTAAATTGCCGGTTTAATTGTTGTGAGCCAAAAGTTCTAAATTTTCAGTTTTATTTGGGCATTAAAATTTTCTTACGTTTTGGGTGTCTCTGGCTAGGCTGCAGATAGGCCATGTAGTTGTTAATTGTTAATTTTGGTATTTGTTGAGTTTGTTGTTTTTGTAGCTTTTGTGTATTATCTTGTTAATTTTAGGGTTTATTATTGTTAATTTTGGTTATCTTGTTATTTATTTAAGTGCGAATTGATATTGTGGCCTTCTGCCGTTTTTGACGGATTAACTTTTGTTCGGCTTTGATAATAAAATTAGTTTTGCTCAGCTGCCGAGTGTTATTTTGACCCTCCAACTGCCACCCGTGATCCCATCGCTTGACTTGTTTTGAGCTATCCCCCGGTTGGCACGCTTTCCAGCTTTGGTGGGGGGGATGGGTCTCAGAAGTTTCAATACATATATGTCAAGGTGTGTCCCCTAGTTAACATTGAATAGGGATAATAGAATGGAAAAAAGTGCTTTACACTGAAGAAAATTAAAATAAACGTTTCTTTTAGAGTAGTTTTATTTGGTAAAACAATTATAACTATGATATTGGAATAAAAAAAAATTAACATTATTGAGAAGTTTCAATACATATATGTCAAGGTGTGTCCCCTAGTTAACATTGAATAGGGATAATAGAATGGAAAAAAGTGCTTTACACTGGAGAAAATTAAGATAAACGTTTCTTTTAGAGTAGTTTTATTTGGTAAAACAATTATAACTATGATATTGGAATAAAAAAAATTAACATTATTGAGAAGTTTCAATACATATATGTCAAGGTGTGTCCCCTAGTTAACATTGAATAGGGATAATAGAATGGAAAAAAGTGCTTTACACTGGAGAAAATTAAATTAAACGTTTCTTTTAGGGTAGTTTTATTTGGTAAAACAATTATAACTATGATATTGAAATAAAAAAAATGTTTACATTATTGAGAAGTTTCAATACATGTATGTCAATGTCATATATGCATGTAGGAGTGGGGGAGGGGGGAGGGATTGGAATAGTTATCATCATCGTTTGTCGGCGAGAGGGCCGTCAAAGTCGTACGTCTGTGGTCGGCATCGATGTATAAATAAATGGATTGCTCGCTGAACTCTGTGAACAAGGCGACACGCGGTCCGGCATGAGGCGGATACCCCCACCACCATCCAGTCAATGACGCGACACTACTGTATAGCGCAAGCCGTAAACAACCGCTTTTTATACCTTTTTTTATCGTTTTACGGACTGATTTGAAACAGAAGACAATGCCTGATGTATGTTCTTCTTACAAATGCACGATAATCAGACCTCCTTTCACAGGTAAATATACAACGTAAAAGTAGTATCTATAGTACTCAGAATGGAACAGGGTAGGAATAAGTTTATTGCATTTAAGTTTAACATTGCTTTGTATTAAAAGGGATCTTTATTGCACTTCTGTGAAGTAATATTTATATAAATGATTTATAACGTACCTTTTCGAGTTTAAATAGTTATCGATGGAAAATGAGATTGCTTTTCATGAATGACTGACACAAACTGCATTGAACAATCCATTTTCTTATTCAAACCATAACATAAAACAATCAAATACATGAAAACAACATACATATTTTCAATATTTACGATTTTACAGATATCCAAAAGATGAGGCCCTGAGGAAACGACGGTTTATTGCTACAAAGAGAACCAACTTCAACCCTTCGGACACGGCCCTCTTATGAGGCAAGCATTGTATTAATAAGTGTCTGGCTAACTTGGATCAGATTAGAACATTTATATCAGTAAGTTTTTACATTAATGTTGAAATAGTCAATTATAGTATTATTGTACAGTCAAAATCTAGTATTTGTAGTAAGTGTCTTAATGTAATCTTCATTATATATATCTGTCATTGTTTTTTTTTAGTCACAGCTGTATTAAATAGATTTTATTTTATAAACTGAAATTATCTATACATTTAAAAGCCAAATACCAACGACTCACTCACTCAATCATCACAAATATCAAAAACCACCGAACGGATTTAAACGAAATTTGAAAGTAAGTTAGCTTTAGTATCGAGGGGCCTACTAAGAAAGGATTTTACGAATTCCATTCCTAAGGGGTACAAACAACCCCTAAAATTTCACTTTTTCCATAAGAATAACATTGGGTTGATATTAGTCAATTAATATCAGTTGTTTTGTAAATAAATAAACATATTCATTTTTTATATTTGACATTACACTATTGATGCATTAAGAGTTTAATCTTCAGCTACTAAACAAAAACAAATGAAATAAATACGTTTGAAATAGTCTAGGACTAAGTAATGCCCTATACTAATAAATAGGTATCAACGCAAGTAGTGTAAGTGAGATAACATAAACAAATGAAATATTGTGATTTTACATTATACAGATAATCTACTATTATTTGTAGTCAAAGTCACGTGCCGAGGCCGAAGGCGAGGTGTACTGAGTGTAGCGAGTGTCGGGGTTGGCACACGAAGCGTGCAGGAGCCCCAGTGCTATTATATAATTTGTTTTGACTTATTAGGTAATTCATGAGATTGTTCATGCAATCAGATATAATTCTGATATTTCAGTTTGTTTATCAAAGTTTTTTTTTATGTAGGCCTATATATATTTTTATATTGAAGTAATTAGTGTTATGCTTTCAAATGTTTGTGTAATGAGTAGGCCTATTATGTATAGAATTTGTATGTAAAATTCAAGAAAATACACTGTAACATATATAAAGAACCTGTTTTAAACTATGAAAATTTTTAATTGAGTGGGGGGGTTTTACCAGGGGACAGAACTCTCTTTGATTTTATCCACCCGCCCACCCTTACACGTACAGTGGCATTTGTCCACCCGCCCACCCATACACGTATGTTGGAATTAACCCACCAGCCCACCCATACACGTATGGTGGAATTAACCCACCAGCCCACCCATACACGTACGGTGGAATTATATCCATACACATACAGTGGTATTGACCCACCTGCCCACCCACACACCTAAAGAGGTATTGACCCACCCGCCCAACCATACATATACAGTGGTATTGGCCCACCCAGCCACACATTCACGCACAGAGGTATTGACCCACCCATACACGCACAGTGGTATTGACTCACCCACCCACCCATATACAGAGTGGTATTGACCCACCCGCCCACCCACACACCTACAGGGGTATTTCCATTGCATATGTACATTGCAGAGGATGTAGTCTGCATGAAAGCAACTGGAAATCCTTCCCTAACCCATACACGTACAGGGGTATTGACCCACCCGCCCACCCATACACGTACAGAGGTATGTATGTGTATGTGTACACATTACCACTGTATGTGTATGTGTGGGCGGGTGAGTCAATACCACTGTACTGTATAGGTGGGCGGGTGGGTCAATACCACTGTACATGTATGGGTGGATGGGAGTGACACAAACACTGTGCGTGTATGGGTGTGTAGGATAGTTATAATTGTTAAACAATTATTGTCAGCTGTGTTATTGTGGGCCTACGGGCTTATTATGATGCAATAGCTTTTAAGTATTCATCTCGTCTAGGTGTTTTTGTTTTCGATTTTAAAGTTTTTGTTGTTAAAATGTTTATTATGAATTAATATTTCAGAACTACAGCCCTCCTAATCTATGGCTCCTAATCTCTGGAAAATCGATAAAACTATTGTAAAGCTATTGTTTTGTTACTTTTTAAATAAATTCATCTACAGTTTAATATAGCCTATATATAGCCTGTATTTTTCACATTTTCATGCATGTGTTACATATTTATTTGAACAAAGGTACTAATAGTTCGTGTAAGTTGTTTTGTTTCATTCCTTTTTGGAACGATTTATTCTTCGAATGATTTCATTTCGTTCGAAATTAAATGCATACTAACATAGGACTGTAAGTGATGTATAAACTTAATTGCCTCAAAACATACTCTTATATGCTTCAAAAGCCTTCAAAACGCATATAGTGCCATATGACAGAGTGCTTTGGTTGACTGGATGGTAGTGGGGGTAACCGCTTGGTGCCGGACCGCTGTCCTGCCACATACCGCGTGATCCATTAGTTTATACATCGATGGTGGTCGGAAGGCAGGACGTATTTATTTATTGATTGTTGTAAACCTGGAATTATGCTGGTTAAAAATTAACAATATAAACTGTGCGTGTTCCTACATTGACATTTTCCCTACACAAATCCTCATTTCCACATCAGATTCATTGACATCCGAAGTCGTACACAAATGCTTGTTGACGTTTCTAAGCTGCGCGCCGCAGACGAGAGATGGAAGGCTATTAAAACATCGTATTCCAATAAACTCAATTTCCCCATCGTCTCGCGGAGTTGCTTCTTATGTAATACCTGGATTTGGCGCAGTTCAGATGGAAAGTTTTAAAAGTGAGGAATCGTTGTTCCATCCTTCCGATCCTGTTTGGAGTTCGCACTCGGAGATGACAATCCTGTTGGAGCCGCCATTCTTCCGTTGTAAGCCCTCCTGCTTTTTAAGGATCATTTCAGTTGTGTTTCTGTAAAAAGGAATCAGCCCTCAAGTGTAATTCACTTTGAAATGAAACTGCGGCAGATATTCTCTCGTGTCTGAAGTTTTAGATTTTTATACATTTAAAACTTAAGAGAACTAACTCATTAACACTGTTTGTGTATGAGTTAGTTGGCGGGTCATTACCACCGTACATTCATTTAGTTATTGAGAGTTATTCAATCGTTTTAGTACCAAACTGTCATTCATAATAAAGTCATTCATCCATGAGGCCTGATGTACTTAACGTAATTATGACTACCTAGATAAGGCCTGTCGTACTTAACCTAATGATGACTACCTAGATAAGGCCTGTCGTACTTAACCTAATGATGACTACCTAGATAAGGCCTGTCGTACTTAATATAATGATGACTACCTAGATAAGGCCTTGTAGTACTTAACCTAATGATGACTACCTAGATAAGGCCTTGTAGTACTTAACCTAATGATGACTACCTAGTTAAGGCCTGTCGTACTTAATATAATGATGACTACCTAGATAAGCCTGTCGTACTTAACCTAATGATGACTTCCTAGATACGTGTCTTACTTAAAGAATTGAGAATAGCTAAACCTGTATTATTCAACGTAATTATTTCGCTAATTATTTATTTGTAATAAGATATTAATAAACAAATATATGTTTAGTTAAAAAAAAAAAGGTTACCGTGGTACTTTTACTAACTCACTAATTAACATTTATATCATCCTAGCTAGTGCAAAGTACTTATAATTAGCTATAAGATTTTGTCTTGTATAGGATGATGATTTATACTAATTAGTAATAATGTTCTGTTTTTCATAAAGATTCTTACGTTTTTATTTGGCTTGTTTAGGAATTTCAATCTAAACCAAATGCGAAGAGGAGTTTACCCAAGAATCCTCTTGATCGAAGAAACTGAAAACTTAACCCCTCAGTCCTTCCCCGTTCTTAAAACAAGCACATCCTCGTCAATTCCAATCAATAATTCAATTTCTTTTAATTGGCCAGTTTAATTAAAAAGGAGCGTCTCAGATGGACGTTGACGATAAGGCTATTGCCGTTTAAGCACGCTAGGGGTGCTGGTGTCACGTACCATATCCCGTCTATTATCTGAGGCGGTTGGAGCGGACAGATCTAACAGGGGGAGGGGGTATCACACGTGACGTGGTTAAAGCTATGACGTAGACTCTTTCGTCTTGCCATCTTTAATCTTCAATTAACACCAGTGCCCACTGCATCACCGTTTTCTCAGCCCTTAAGCTCCTAAGGTAGCGGCGATTGCCTCGCTTGAGCCCTCTTCTACTTGGGGTGGCTATAAGTTTTAATTTGTGCCACTTTTATTGGCCACCTCACCAAACCTGAAATCGCCCTGGCAGTGGAAGATTGCCGTTATGGCGCCATTACTTTATGGGGTTAGTTCTTTATACTATCGAGTAAATTGGCTAGATACCGGAAATGTTATCATCATCGTAAAAAAAGTAGTTGACCTGTTGTTGACAGTTATTTCCTAGTAAAAACATATAAATAATAAATACCTATCCCGATAGGTTCTGCACTTAAAGAATTATTAAACCTCACTCATTATTTTTATCTTATTTGCCATTACCACAGAACTTCTGTTTGTTTAAAACACAAACCAATAATGTGTTCTATTAATTAATTATACAAATTAACAATGTAAATTAGGCATTACACTTTTGTTGGGAAGGATCTAAGAGGGTTCAGTAGATTCGTAAAGGACCCAAGTACGACGTACGACAAAATCAATTATTTTCATTTAATTTTTTGACAATAAATCTCCTTAGACCCATTAGTATTTTGACTACTAGTCTCTACCAGCAGATAAAGGCTCAAAACACATTTAGACAATCTACTCATACATTGTTAGACTAAACATTACATTATTTAGTATTATATTTTAGTTATCTGAACATTGTTAACATTATTTATCAACAAGGATTGTATATTAATTGTGATAGTTGTGAAGTATCTTTTTCTTTGTGTCAATGTGATCGTTAATAATGTGGAAATAGTGCAATATTGTTATTTAGAAAAGACATATTCAACTAAAATTAGGTAACATTTCACATAGCAAAATCCAGAGTACTATCACAATCAAATGAATTTAATTTAGATACAGAAATAAGATAGATCTCACTCTTCAATGTTATATAAATTATTGTTAGGTTTTTTTCAGTGTTAGTGATATAAACTACACAAATTTTAACTATTTAAAATTTAACTACAATTTATTAATACACAATATTAATAATTAAATGTTACATTATTGGAAGGTAATGTAATATTTAGAATAAGTATGCTTACTCCTAACCTGATACTATGCGTCTTAGGAACAAAATATAACATATTATAAATGCGTAAATACACAAAACAAAAAAAGAGAATACTATTTATTCTAATAAAAGTAATCAATAAAGAAAGAGTGAAAAGATTACGCTTTTCAAGTTCATTAGCGTTTACCCTGTGTAAATAAATAGCACTTCATATAGTATTGTGGGAGCAGTGTCGGAAGTGGATTGCGGTGACTGTGGCACGGATTCTGGCGGGATACTGTGACAGGTTCCGGCGGCTGTCACGGCGCTATCTGGAGCCAGATAATACACCTACCATAGTCAGCTTACTTCTACAACCGCACCAGATGACAGCTCAATTTACATCCCACCTTCCCTTGAGTCGAATTCAATCTGAGTCGTTTAAACAAGGGTCGTATTTCAAAATGAGGTAGTTTTATTACATTCACTGCATTGTAGATATAAGTTACTGTATTTTTAATTAGTTAAAAAAACCAAATGAGGAAAATGGATTAGACTAGATCATTTTTACTTGGTAGCAACTGTGAAATAATTTTACATTTTTTTACTCGGTTCTGAACTCTATCTTGATTTTAGTATTGGCGAAAATTAAATTTAAATATTAACTTAATTTTAAATTAAAATATATTATTATAAACTTTTAGAAAGGAAAGAAATTAAATAACATATAATTTTAAACTGTTATAATATCATTAGTATATTTTAGTTAATTTTACTAATTTTTTACCATTACAATTAAAGTGTATATCAATAAAAAAAGAATATAGCTGGTTGCCGTTAAAATAATCTAAATATGCTTCTGTCCACTCAAAACAATGAATCTAATTGAGATGTAAGAAATAATTAATATTCATGTAATTAATGATCAATTCTAATTTTATATGATTAAATTACTATTGATGTAATTTGTGCAAAGAAACGCTTTTGAAACAACAGTTCGAAATCTTAGAAAAAAAACACACACACAAACCACGCACACACACAAGTAAGTTTATCTAATATTTTAAATTGCTGACCCTTTTACTGGCAACATGAAAAACAGGACATTATATGAATACAAATACATTTATTTTTCTAAAATCTTTTCTATCTAATATTTTAAAATTAAAAATCTCAGTTGAAATATAAATGTTTGCTGTATATTTATATAAATAAAAGTAATCTAGTGGCAAAATTGTTACACAATATACAGTTAATGGCCCCATCCATGTATTTTAACCGCATGCACACAAATGGTCCAAAACCCTCTGTAAACATGAATTATTGTGTACATAATTTTAATGTGTACTTTGCTATTTTTTTCTAGATGCATATACGCAATTATAACTCAGGTAACATCAAATTGTATCTTTTAACAAACATATGTAGCCTAACGTTTAATACATTGATTTATTAGTCTTAAATAATAGAAGAAATGCATCTAACCCTGTGTATATTTGCATTAGATTTGTGAAATTTAAGAAATTTGTGATATGCGTTTTTCTTTTTTATCCAAATTAAGTAATTTAAGAAGTTAAATAACTCAACATGTATACATTTTTTGTTAAATTTCTAGTGTTAAGTTTATGTTGACTATCTATGAACATATTTAAGACTTAATGACCTCTATCTAGGGTCACTGAAATCCACAGAACCCAAATACGGACATCTGTAGTGAGGGGGAGTTATAAAATATACATTTTAATGTGTGCTTAATGTCTTGTCATCAAGACAGTTTAGGTTTTAATTTATTATATTATCTTAATATAATATTATTTTTTACTCAGAGTGCATCTACAGTGCATATTTATAAATCTATACTATAGTTACTAAGTTTATTCTAGACGTTTCATTCGTAAACCAAATCATAGGGGGTCGTTTCTCTTCAATAATCAGGCCAACGAACAAGGATTTCTATTTCAAAGATTCAGTTCATAACAATAGTCATTTCGCAACACGTGAAAATTCAATTGGTAGGTGACGAAGTAAATTAAGGGTTTATATATATGTTACAGTTCGATGTAACTCTTTACGAATTTAAATTGAAAACTTACGATGTCGACTTATTGTCTACTAGATTGAACCTTTGATAATCGTACAAAATCTACTATAACTCTTCATAACAATAAACACAAACTGTAGAGTTGAAATAGAACAGTGTGTTTTAGTCCGCTTTTAAGGAATAATATAAAAAGGAAATATTTTTTTAACAGCGTTAAAATGGAAAATAACAATCAAAAAAATAGAAATGGACATTATTAATCATAAACTATAAAGTTTTACGAAAAAATATTCGCTGTAAGCTCTAGATGCGTCCTGAGGAAGTATTTGAAAATATTTTCGCTCAAAGAGCTAAAATAATGGAGATAATATATATCCCAATACCAACAAGTCAGAGCCTTTGTTGAGATGGGGAACCCCTGACCTAGGATAATTGTTATTGGAATAAAAATTATTTTTTAACAATGTAAAGTAACGAATAGAATTTGCGAATTATTATATCGTATATATAATAATTTATAAATTATTATATTTACGAATGAATTACGAATTTTGATTGCATGGAAAAATATATCTGTCTTGGTGACATTTTGCATTAATTTTTAATAATGTTTACGTAAATGGCAAATAACGTTTACACGTAAAGTGATGTACAAAATGAAAAGTTTTAAAACAAAATCAGTCAAAAATATGAAATAAGACATTGAAAGAATAACAATATTTAATCAAGTGGAAGAATTCAAAATAACGTACTAGTATAACCTGTAAAAAAATAAAGAATAAAAAACAGTCAGCAGGATTTTTTAATATACTGGTTACGAAAGTTAATTGAATCAAGGGTGGAAAAAACGTGAAATAGGTAAATAGAAGGTGTGTGTTATAAGAATGTCAGAAACAATAAAACAGTTGACTATGACGATCGGAATATAGGAGTTTCAGTGGCACAGGAGAATCGTTCCTCCGCTGAGCTGCTTTACTTCACGGGTATGACTAACTAACACCTTCAAGTGTTGAACTTCCGCAACAGTGTTTAGCTGAAAAAATAGCTCTAATGAATTGTAAAAAGTTTGTTTAGTTGTTATTTATTATTTACATTATTATTCATCGTGTTATTGCTATTATTAATGCTTGATATTCCAGTACTAAATAATGATCTACTTTATTAATTATTTATTATAATGCTTGATACGTTGGTGTTAATCAAACCAACCAATGGTCATTGCTGCTAATGAGGTAATGGGTGGAGCTTGCTGTTGCGCCGCCAGCACGTGACCTTCCATCATCTTGGTTGTAATGAAATTTTAAAAATAAAATCTCGCAGAGGGGAAAAAGTATTTCTCTGTCTCACTCGCACCACTCAGTGCATCTTACTCGCACCGGTGCGTTCTAAAGATAGTTTTCTAAGCGGCCTATGTATAAGCTAGCAATATCACATGTTATGAGGTACAAATACATTCTAGATACACATAACAGTCGTGATGGCGTCCTATTTTAACAATAGAATAGAATGAGAGATATGATGGCTTCCAACACACCTATAACGCACAAGATTTTGAATCTATAAAACCATCTTCGGACTTGTAAAATCATAATGTTGTTTTTTAATGGTTGTTTACCAAAATGATCATGAATCATGATAACTTTCTTATCATACATGACGTTGAAATTTTTATTTATTTATTCGTACAATAATAAAACAAATACAATATAATGATAAGCATTTTCGATTGCTCAAAATGTTTCTTATGGCTTAAATTAATAGGTGTTTAAAAATAATATAAAACACATGCAAACGAAATAATAACACTAATTAACAATTAATTAATAACAGTATTATGAACAACTATAGAACAACTGACAAATCTCCACATTATCTCTAGAAACAGGAAATTAGGTAAATGCAAATTATCAAAGGACTGATTAAGGTAAAAAGTGTAATTATATGTGAGCAACAGTAATAAATAACAGTGCATATGAACTAGAGACTTCAACAACTCATTGCAGCTATATAAATGTGTAATGAAAACAATAATAACAAAATGAAAATGAAATGAAATGAAATGAAAAACGTCTTTATTTTCAGGCGAAGTTAGGACTTATCAGTCCTTTCTTCCACTTAACCTGATAACAAATATAACAATAAATGTAATATAAATATATGCACCATAATAACAAACAAAAATAGATGATGATTTAATTACAGAATAAATTACGAAAATATTAGGCTTAAAACATTATTAAAAGACGTTTTAAGATAGCAAATGGTATCAATGAAGAAGCTTTTCCGAGACCAGGTTTCCGATTCTCTGGATTGTTGGTAAGGTGCCATGTACCTGGTAGTTTCTGCAGTATGGACCTATCATGACAGTCGACTTCACCACTAAGACATTTGTGCAAAGATAGGAAATAAGGATTGGTACGTAAACAGAAATTTCGTATCTTTTCCGTTAATTCAATACCACTACATTTTTTTGTTTTCGTTAATTCATTACCACTTGATAAATATTCTATTGCTGTAAAAACTGTTCCCCAATAATTGTTACGTCTACTATGGTATTCCTTATCCGCTAGGAATCCGATATCACTGGCCATCTATTATCGCTTTCAAAGAACTTGCACATGGAGAGCGCATTCGGCGGCAAGTCAATCATTGGATTTACCAGTTTGTGATCAACTTTAGTAGCCACCTAACCAATCCTGACCTGACCTAACCTAACCTAATATAACTATAATTGCGGTAAAAAAGTAGTGGTAGTGAAGTAACGGAAAAAGATGTGTTTAGTAAATTAACGGAATAGGTCCGAAATTTCATTGCCATCATGACAGTATTACAGTTGACGTCCACTGGGAATTCCTCTTTCCTGAGACGCTGAGAAGATATTACTTCTACCCAAAGCAGGCCAACGTAATTTCAAAACGTGTTTTATCGTCACTAAGCGATCTTAAAATCGTGAAGTTACACTTCCTTAAAACAGTTAAGACTTTAATATCCCTGCAAAAAAATAACGTGAAAAAATTCGCCCCTCCAAAGATCAGGAATGCGGGCTTAAGTGAAATAAAGTATAAACAAAGAAAGAGCATATTTCATGGAGATCAGGCTTAAATACTCCGATTAACTAATTCTAGACGGTATAATGAATATGTAGGTAGCTGCAGGCCATGATTCATCGCTCACTGCGGGGGCGAGCTCAACCCCACGTCTTATCTCCCCCCCCCCTACGTCGACCAGTATATTTGCCTACCATGAACATTCTCGATCTTAGACTAACTGTCAAGAAGTCGGACCAATTTATGCAGGGTCTGATTTATTTGCAAGATCGTATTTCACAGAACTCAAATTGATGTTTGTCAATGCAGAACAAAAATAAAAATATAAAAAGCATATCCGTGTCAAAAAAGTCGAATTTTTAATTTTATTGTACGTTTACCTACGTTACAAAAATGTTTATACTTTGATTTAAGTTATTTCATTGGTTGCTGGAATAGCTGGAAGTTAATGCATAATGCGGACTCAAGCAACATCACCTCCCCAATCAGTGCTCATAGAAATTGGTTGATGTCCAACTTGAAAGGGTCTTGATGTCTGTAAGTCAATCAACTCTTATCTACTATGTTTATTTCGACTAACGTAAGTACGTAAGTATCGTGAGGTCAAAACCGACCTTAATTTAAAAATAAAAACATTAAAAATCTCAAAAATATTATTTTAAATCAAATAATAATAACTCTCTATCTTATCTTATTGTAAAAAGAACTATTTTGGGTATTATGTTATAAATAAAAGATTTTTTAATTAAACATTTCTTTCATGTACGCATTTATTTTCTTGAAAAACACATTTTACAAACAAAATAATTGTTTCCCCTTAGTAGAGTTATAAGAATGAAAAATATCTATTTTATTTTAAAACTAGACCAATATTATAAGAAATTATAGTGCATGGCCTCATAACTGCTAAAGTAAAAAAAATACCTCTTCTAAAGTTGGCGATTCTTTCTGTACAATATCCCTTATTGCCAATCTTCACACGTAATACTCACTTCGCTATGGGTTTTGCACACTGTCTTTTGCAAATAATGCACACAGTTGATCGTTTCTGTCATTTCCTGTAGCACATGAAAGTTTACATATTTTTCTTTTCAGCGGATTATCTTCACAAGGTGGAATTTCAGAAACTACTATCGTGGAGTCACTACTGACCCCAGAAACTTCCCAGCCATATATGGAGTGATCGATCAAGAAACCACCACATGCACCTTGTATTATTAGCTCAAAAGAGATTAGATAACGGGATAGCACAATCCTGCAAGTACAAAAGAGATTAGATAACGGGATAGCACAATCCTGCAAGTACAAAAGAGATTAGATAAAGGGATAGCACAATTCTGCAAGTACAAAAGAGATTAGATAAAGGGATAGCACAATTCTGCAAGTACAAAAGAGATTAGATAAAGGGATAGCACAATTCTTCAAGTACAAAAGAGATTAGATAAAGGGATAGCACAATTTTGCAAGTACAAAAGAGATTAGATAAAGGGATAGCACAATTCTGCAAGTACAAAAGAGATTAGATAAAGGGATAGCACAATTCTGCAAGTACAAAAGAGATTAGATAAAGAGATAGCACAATCCTGCAGGTACAAAAGAGATTAGATAAAGGGATAGCACAATTCTGCAAGAACAAAAGAGATTAGATAAAGGGATAGCACAATCCTGCAAGTACAAAAGAGATTAGATAAAGGGTGGCACAATTCTGCAAGTACAAAAGTATACAATAAAAATAGTTACACTCTGGGGTCAAAACTGACCCTAAGATAGTAGCTAAGGGTTAAGTTTGAAAATTCCAATTCAATTAAAATACACAACACATCTTTCGAAAATATAGGCCTAAACCTCTCCATACCTCAAGGTACGGCCATAGGCCCTTTAAAATTCTTTTGCCGTATTTAAAGATTTAATAAATCATAGTACATTTTTAAAAACAAAAAACTTACCGTTCTTTGCATGTATTCAGATGATATAAGCACATCTTGCTTTGGAAAATCACCAATGATATAAAACAAAATAAAAATTAAACTTTAACTAATACTAATTACTTTTGTCAACAACAACAAATGTTAAATTAAATTAAATTTACTTACATAAAAGTTTTTTTGAAAAAGATTAATATAATTAGAAAAGGAAATAAAATATCTAGGGTTGTACTTTGGTAGTAATTTGAGTTGGAACTCTCATTATTATTATTTTTTTTTCGGAGAGGCTGATCTCCTTCTTGCAAAAAATATACATTGCATAAATTTAATTCTTCTATATATAATACGAAATTTTTGTAAGGAGTATCAAGTAAGAAAAAAAAGTTAGATAACACTTAGAAATTACAAAAATCAGCAATCAAAACTATATTAAAACTTATTTAATGTCCGAACAAAACAAACAAAAAATAATGTTACATAATTAGGCGTATTGGCGATGTATAGATTATTTATATATATTAGAAACTATTCTTATTGTAAAAGAAGTGTGTATGTAATAGAAAAAAGACGATATAATAATATCTATATTGTAGGTTCAATACAATAATTCTACACAATAAACCTTCATTTAATAAACAACAAGTTTTTAAAAACATAAATTTTCAATATTTCAGTTAAAACTAAAACTCATACAATCTCTAAACCAAAATACAATTGTAATAATAATATAACAAGAAAATATTAACAAAATAGTATAAAACAAAGTAATTATGAAAAATAATATTATAAATGTGAATAAAACCTGAATTATAATTATAATTATACGCCAATACAACATCTATTGCCAAACCTACAAAACTGCTCCCCTAACAGATCCGACGATCCAATTATAAGGGTCGGACAAAATTAATGAAAATATTTCACATATGTCTGCAATGTTGTATATAAGAATCGACGAATCTTTTAATTAATTTATATTGATGGGAAAAAATTTTTGCAAACGTTATAGACCTAATAAAAAAAATTCTATATTACAATATATATTTCACTGCTATCACCAATTGAAGTAATTATCTGGCACGGACTTGTTGAAAAGAAGATTATAATAATACTCGCATTCTATAAAAAAAGCTTAAAATAAAAACTAATCTAAATTTAAAATAAATAAAATGAAAATTAAATATTATGATCTGTGATGTGATTTGAGATCATTCGATAAGCCTCATGCAAACCGCTGGACTCATATCTACATCTACCCCATTAGCTACAGAATTATATAATGCAATTGACAAATTCGGAGAAAATGAAGCGTGAGCAACATAGCTACAGGCCGATAGTTAGTAATATCTGATTCAACTCCTTTTTTATGAATTGAGGTAATTTTAGTTGTCTTCCACCGTTTTGGAAACGTTGCATTCCGCATTCCACAGACAAAGATTAAAATATGCTAAGAGGTTCCAGCAGGGAATCAGAGCAGCCCTTTACTGTATAGTTTGGAATGAGATCTGGACCAAATGAACATTTTGATGGCAGTTTCTTTATCACCCATTCCACATGCTGAGGTGTGATGGTCGGCACGATCAGGCACTGGATTCCAGGGATGACAGAACGCAGTGCGGTGGCCTCGTCTACCTGACCCAACTTCTCATATAATGAACTAAAATAATCACAGAAAGCTGTGGCAACCACCATTAAAATGCTGTCCATTTAACCTAAATTCAAACTCAAAATCAGAATAATTTTCCTTCTTTGATTTAATAAACCCCAAAAACGGTTTTGGGTCTCCCTTTAACTGGTATTTAATACTCCTAACATAATCATTAAATGCTCGCTTAGTTAGCCTTTTAACAACTCCTCTGCTCTCTTTAAACCGTGATCCATAATTCATCGCTTGTAAGACTAAATTTCTTTCTAAACCTCTCTTTCTGCTTGATTTTACATATAATTTCACGAGCATACCAAATGGGGTATTTCGGCTTCGTATTTTGTTTCTTCGGGACGAATTCATCTAATGAATGGTAAATCTGATTATAAAAAATGTCAATTGCATGATCAAAATGTTTCGTTTCATATAAAGCATGCCATTAAATATTGTCTAGGTCATTATATAAATTTATAAAATCAGCTTTCTGAAAATTATATGAGTGTTTATTTTGTTCCATAATTCTAAATTTACTTCTTTGAATATAACATGTAATTGACAATAATGAATTATGGCTGTCAATTGGCACCAGTTCCTCTGCACTTCCCTACAATAAACTCTAGAATATTAGTGATAACTAAGTCGATGGTTCGCATTTTATTGTTCCTGATATTATTACACAACCCCATTGCACTATAAGATATAAGGTTTTTCAGTGCTAAGAGATTTTTTGAATTATGATTAGATATGACTATAATTAAAAAAAATGTATACACAAAAAACCTCGTGGTGCAGAATTTCATATAAAATCACCAACATATATTGAAAACATTTTTATTGTAACTTACCACACAATGATTCTCTGTGCACATTTACGTCATCATTATTTTTCAAATGTATTGTAACTTAAATACGTTCACTTATGAATGTTTTTACATAATTAATGAAATAATCCCTGCTCCCCCATGGCTTCTAGTGTTGTGTAAAATAGCCAGCCCCCCTCAATTGCGGTGACAGGAGCTCTCCTCAGATAGGGACAGGACATCCCTCACAAGAAAGGTCAATTAAAATCACACAAACCTCCCCTATGTAGTACCTCCCAGCTAGGCGCATCAAACTCCTCACCCAATAATGTGATGGACGAAATAATATTCTTGTTGTAAATACAGAAAATACCGAATGGGGGATGAACTTCTCTTGCAGGGAGTGGACCTTGTTGCATAGTTTTCAAACTGGTGTACGCATATTTAATTACTGGAAATGGAGATTGACACCAGATCAGTCATACAACTACGGAGAACCTATTCAAACAATGGATCGCATAATCTAAGTGACCCCTGCGCTCGTTTAGAGAGGGATTATCTAGTATTCTCAAAGTAACGAAGTAGGTCTAAGGCGGCTTGTTGGATTGGATTTATATCTGTGACGGGATCCTTTTAAACTTTCACCATAGACAACTAACTCTACCCAGAAAGCTCATCGCCATGCTAAAGAGTATTAACATATTTTTCGTAGTGTGTGAACTGTCCGCTTTATAGCGCATCGAGCAGCTGTGAACTGGGTGGCGTTGCCAGATTTAACTCAGTCCGCGTTACGTTCAGTTCACCTGGTTAGAAGAGAGAAAGGCAGTTCAATGTGGCAACGTTGCAGCTAAAATCATGGTCTTGTAGCACCTGTTGCCTAAAAACAGCGCGTAAGCTTTCCCCGTAAACTGTGAGCTATCTGGGTAGAGGTAGATATCTATGCTTTTACAATTCATTTTTCCTTTTTTCTTTCAAGCTGACCTTTCCATGAATAACTCTATATCACATTTCACCTAAGGTGAGAAATTCGATGCGGCTAGCTGGAAGCAATACTTGTTGGGATGGTTTATGTGATTTTAATTGACCTTCCTGACGAGAGATGTCCTGTTCCTATGTGATGGGGTGGTGTAGAACTCCCTGTCACCTCATGTGCGGTGGAGCTATTTTACACAACCCTAGCAGCCGCGGAGGAGCAGTAACCGTGAGGTTGCCAGAAAATACTTACTTATTTTTACTCGTTATTTAATTATTTATATTAACAGCATACAAAAATGCAATTAAAATTTATAATACGCTTGAGATTTAGCAAATTTAATACTTTGAAAATGAGTGACATATAACAGACTGCATACTATTTATATGAATGGTATTAAGGTTTTTGAAAGCGGCCTTATAATAATTTTTCTACAATAATATTTATTTACTATACTAAGCTAAATTTTGGAATGATTTCATTTTGTCACCAGTATAAAAATGTATTTTTTTTTAAACAAATGTTTGTATTAATGGTAACAAAAAAGTTTCAAGTTTTCATTAATTCACTTTACAAGTGTAAATGAATAAAGATAAGATAACATAAACAAAATGTTTATGCTAAGATAAGGTCGAATGTGATAGGCGAACCAGTGTGTACTTCTTGTTACTACGGCTGGCGCAGAAATGGCGTGTACTCGAGTTTGAAGTTTGTTTACTAAAAGAATAAGAGGCCTATACAAATCCCATTTATCGAAGGCATTTTCAGTTCCCTTTAGTTTGGTGATTGTGGAGTAGGTCTGTCAACTTGGAATGATCCGTAGAAATTAAGTGGTTCTCCTTTCTAAATACCGATACTAAACCATGTATATGAAGTAAGTTCTTAACCCATCATAGTTATTGTGTAACGGGAAGCGACACTACTCAAGTTCCTAACGAGTTGTAAGCCCGGGCCTTCTGGAAGGGGGAAAGTTGTCCAAGAGTCGACCGACATATTGCCGAAGTAGGTAAGGCGGCTTACTTGGCGCACTGTAAACAATCGTGTGGCGCACCGCAGCTGTAAATAAAACAGCTCTAAGACCTTTCTAGAAGTTATAAGACTCCCTAAGTTACTAGGTACTTGGGCGCTCCAATTTATGTCTTATTGAAGATTATCGGAACAGCGACCCAATGAAGACACACTGCCGGGCTTACTCTACGATTAATAATTGCGTGGGAAAAAGTTAATGGGTGAGGGCCTTAAGACGTCGCTGCACGGATCTTGGATCGGTTTTATAGAGCCAATATTTCATTCTCAGTCGCTTCCGATAGTAAATTAGTGATCTCATTAAGGTGGGGTTTCTGGTGATTTAGTCGCCCGCAACCTGGGTCGGGTATTAGGACTATGGTAGGACAGGTGTTCATTGCATCTTAGCTTTAAAATTACCTGAGATAATTTTTGCAGAAATAAACGTGCATAGTCGTTCTATTAAAAAGGGGCATTACTATGTATAGATATATTAAGTTAAAAATCAAAATAACGTGTAAATACTTTCCTGGTTTTTATTTCAAATTATTAAACTATTAAACTAAAATCCGAAATTATACATACCAAAAGATAATGAATTATTTTAAAATATCTGATAAATAGCTTTTGCATTGCTAATGAGTAAAAACACCCACCAGTGATATTGGCCCATCTATACACATACGGTGGAATTGGTCCGCCCACCTGCCCATAAACGTACATTGGCCCATATTGGCCCACCCGCCCGATTGGCCACAATCGAATAAAATGTCTGTACTTATCCATTGAATAGTTAAAAAACATATTTTCTTTACGTACCAAACACTTATCGTCATATATAAATTCTGCTAGTATTCATTATGATGTATGAAAATCTCTGGATATATTGTTAGTTTAAAAAAAATGAATTTAACATTTTGGACATAAAAACAAATCATCCTTTGATGTTGCTAATAATCTAGTGGATATAGTTGTAGTTGGATTGGAGAAGGGAGAGCACGTTCTCAGCATATAACTTAACCTTTCTAAGGCCTTATGTGCGTGCATCATGAAACACTGCTGCACCAGTTAAAGGATAGTGGCGTCCGAGGACTGCCTCTTAAATGGCTTTATTCGTAACTTGAGAATTGAGGTGAATTTGTTGAAATACAAACTTTCCATTAAAAACTATAACAAGTAATCATAGTGTCCCGCAGGGATCCATTCTCGGTTCAGCACTTTTTATAATATACGTCAACAACACAAAAATGCAAAATGGAAATGTGGTGCAATATGCAGCTGATTCAACTATCTCCACTAATTCAAAGTCAAAAGACGAACTATTCGTCAAACCATTCGTACTATTTAGTTCTTGCATTAAATACTTTTCACAATTAAACCTTACAACAAGCAGTTCGAAATCTAACGTCATAGACTTCTCCCTCCAACAAACAGAAAATAAAATTGGTCATGATTAATGAAGACTTCCTAGAAGTCACAGAATCCACTAAATTACTAGGGATACGCCTGTATATCAAAGACTGGCCTAGGATGACTAGATTGAAAAAGTTAAGCGAAGGATGCGCCAGGCATTTTTGTTTTGCGTAAACTTGCAAATAATTGCTCACCAGTAGCCAGATTCGTACCGATATTTCATACGGACAGACTGTGAGGAAGCTGTGCTGAAAGTAAGTTTGAGGGAATTTACAACTTCAAAATTAAATTTAACAATCATCTCAAATTTATGTTTCAGAGATGATTTTTGTAGAGATGATTCATGTAGAGACGTTTTCAGGGAGCAGGACATATTGACTACCTTGCCTGTATAGTGTAGATGTTAGATAGTATCTTGCATGTATCTTAGATGCAGCCTATTATTATGTTTTGTTTAGCAGCCAAATAAAGTAATTTTTAGCATTTGTTATAGGTGGCTCTGTACTATCCTGTTAAGTGTAATATGATACAGGGTAGTGGCGTCAATCGATATGTGACTAGATGTAGGTATTCATATCGTACGGACAAACTCATAACGAGTGCTTCTGAGGGCCTACCGCCTCAAATTGGGATGAAGTTGTTTTTAAGCTTCCAGACAACGTAAAATTATTATTTTCAATAAATTTCATTTTCAATTTAAGAAATTTACTCAATGGATGACTTCAAGGATAGCCGCTGGGAACAGACAGGCTGGTTCTGGTATGGTTGATAAGGAGCCATTGTGCGCATGAGTCTGTGTGTATGCATTAATTATGGTTAAATGTTGCCATTGTAAACAAAAACTAATTTATGTCTTATTTTAAAGATAATTTATATAAAATTTGTAACTATGTTGATTATAACACGATTTCTTTTGTTGTACTACTAAAATAAATCAAATACAAAGAAATAAATTCAAAATCATGTGAGTAAAAAAATTGCATAAATTATTTACAACTTGAGATGTGAATATTCTTTTTACTGACCATCGACAAAAGTTTGCTAGGTTTCTATTTAAATTAGTTTAGTGTGTAATAATTAAGGTTACTACACATCACATTATAAAATATACATAACATCTCTTTGTTACTTGGATTACTAAGGCAATAGTAATGATAATCGAATAAATTAATAGAATGACTGAGTACTATTTTGTATTGACTTTATACTCCGTCTTCATGGTTACTTACACTTCATTATTATATTCTTCTTTAAGTGTAACTACCCCAGTTTGATATATTCCGTTATTTCACTACCACTACTTTTTTTGTTTCTGTTAATTCACTAATATTTGATAAATATTCTACTGCTCAAAAAACTCCTTTATCGTTTTTACGTCCACTGTGGTATTCCTTATCCGCTAGCAATCCGATGTCACTGGCCTTATCTTATCATTTTCCAAGAACTTGCACACGGAGAGTGCATTCGGCAGTAAGTCAATCATTGGATTTACCAGTTTGTGATCAACTTTAGTAGCCACGTAACATAACCTAACCTAACTAACCGTAATTGCAATAAAAAAGTAGTGTTAGTGAATTAACGGAAAAGGTCCTGAAAAGGTCCTCGCAGTGTTTCTTAGTCTGCTTAACATATGATTGCATTATTATATCTATTTTTAAAATATTCATAATGAACTTACTAACAAAGATAAACATGGTATGTTTGCTTATACGTGTTTATTTACATTTTTAACTTAATTTGGATGTTGTAAAATGTTAGAAGCACAGTGAAGATAAACTAAGGATTTAAAATGAGTTGTCGAATTATACAAAAAGGGTACTTATTAATTATATTAATTTATTCACTTACACAAATAAATAAATATTTTAGTGTACACCTGCTCAATTTCTTTGTAACTGTTGCTACCGCTCACATTTATCGACAAAATAAGTATTTGACTAATATTTTCTCCTTTTTTATGTTTAGACACGCGTTAGACAAGTATAGAGATATTTTGAATGTTGAAATTCATCTCAGGCCTCCTAAGTAAAAAGTTGAGATATTATTTTAATGAACATTTTTCATTTTGTTGTGTTGACAGTTCATAGGGGTCTTGATGTACATTTAATTAATAATTTACATGCTTCTAAATCTATAATCATAAACATTTTAAAGATTGGAATATTTGTGTATTAGAACATACAGAATTCATAAAATGTTATTTAGTGTGTTTTTTACATCCGAATCACCAGGAAACGCTCATTTTTTTATAAACATTTTGTCTCTCGTAGCCTCATTTTCCCTACAATATATTACTTGAAGTATCAAATGTAATACCTCAAGATTGTATTACTTATCTTCAAGATAACTCATGAATCTCACCTGTGTGGATTGGAAACATGGATTTCAAAGTAAAACTGAGCTCCCACGACGTAATCAAGTCAGTAGTTATGCAACACGTCAATCATCATTCCTCGCCTCACAGAGTGTGAACGCCCGTCCATTCATGCACCAATTCCATTGATTACATGAGTACAAACATTCAATACATGTAAACACTACTGTGTTTTTAATTAGACATGCCCTGTTTTCCATATCTACTTTAGTTATCTCTCAAAAAGGACTTAAATTGTGAATTTAAAGCTAACATTTAATAATTGTTTGATTTTTTTTTTAAATCTTCACTGTAGTATTTTTGTCTTTAAGAAAAAGTAGCGTTGTTTACTCATTTACGCTGTTTAGGTACAACGTATCAAACCCATAAAACTAATTAATTAATGAATAGTCTTGTCAGCCATGTTGGTTTTAATCCCATAAGAACATTGTTATTTAAGAATCCATATTTTGTCGTTATTTATTGACCAAAGCTATGTATGAGGTGTCATTTTAAACGTTATCATATTTTGAATTGGATTTACTTTTGATATTTTGAATACACACGCCTAGTTTGAAAAAAATAGGCGTAAATAAAAACTTCAAACTAAATATTTTGTATATTTTTCTATAAAACTAATGGGATTTTACAAAGCAATTCCAAAACACACTTTCATTGTTAATCAAATGCAATTTGTTTGGAAAAAATCCTTTTGAAAATAACTGTTTAATTTGGATACGCATGATTTTGTGTCCGATTTGCAAATAGCATTGTTCTTATGGGATTAAATCCAACATGGCCGACGACCTCTGCAGACTCTTAAGTATCGGGTTTCCTGGATTTGAATCCAAGACTCCCTGGAGTGATTCCATTTATCTTAAGAGTGCTAACCAAAAGCCTAGAAGGAAGCCAGAAAAATATTTACTAAGCTGGGATTCGAACTCAAGGACGATGTGTTATACCGACATATGTTTAATACACGTTTGTTTTATAACATTTTTTCCACGCCTTTATAACCATTTCCATTCCAACCAAGTATATATAATAGCCTTTCAATGAATTTAAGTACACAGTGTTAAATATGCTCTTGTGTCCAATCTATGTAAACAGTTTTCGATACATGCGAAGTGTCAGTGTTCGATAGCCTAAATGTACCTAGGTGTCCGTTAAATATGTTACATGAGCTCATCATCTCTCTCTACACCCCACCTTTAATTCAGCTTGCGATCATAATATGTTAAAAAATTTACCTCTAGGATAATTCGTAGAAGTAAAACTCACATAACACAATAAACATTAAAAAAGTATACTTAATGCCTTTCGAAAACAAGGGGTTCACTTCAAGAGAAACAAAACACTAAAATAACATTAAATGTGTAAATAATATATTAATATAAAAGTTAAAAATAAATAACCTGATATAAAATAAATATAAACCTAAAAAAGGAGAAAAATATAAATTTTTGGTTCGTTATACACTAAATTATTTTCATCTTCACTTATGTAGTATGTCTTACTTACATCAAGTTAATTTGGTTTTACAACTTCTTATAAAATGGCGTCTGAAAAAGAGTTTGGGTTCTAAACAATATTTGGTAATAGCTAATTTTTCTGGATGGTTAATAATCAAATGTCTTATGTGTTTATTTAATTTAGTTTTCAAATTCCGCTTAGTTTTAACCATGCCTTTTTTTGTCACAGTTATTGAATTTAATTTTACATATTCCTGCTTTATCTACATTTTTAATTTATCTGAAATATATGGAAGAGTGTGCTTCAATTAAGTATTTGAATACAAATATATATATATATTTGTATTGTTATGTATTAAAACTGTATTTTTGATTTAGTACTCCAAGTAGTATTAATTCATCCAAGATTTGCTTTTTTCTTTGTTAGTGCTAGGGTTTGGAGGTTCAACTCCCTGATGCTAGGGATGAAAACCTAGTATCAGGCTTGTCCACTAGTGCGCAGTGCTATAACCTAACTACTTGGGGACAAAGTGTTGAGGAGATTGTAGGAGATAGGTCAAATACTCGGTCCTTATAATACCAATATGGCATCAGCTCAATGGTTCAGAAGTTCAAAGTTCAGAAATTGTGTAGAGAAGAGAATTCAGTGTCAGGCTTGTCAGTTGGCTGAAAATCAGACCAATACTAAGTGGTTCAGATTCCACCTAAATCTGTAGCTCCCTTAGCTAGTTAGTTGATATTGGGGCTATTAATAAAAAGCTCTTTTTGGGGAACAGTCGACCTTAGTAAGTAACAATGACTACAGACGTTCATTTACACTCATCACACTCCTTCGCTTCTCATATTTGCCCATATCTTGACGATCGGCGTCTTATTAATTAATAATGAATGAATAATAATAATAATGAATGAAAATCAAACCACTGCTACATGGTTCGGGTTCCACGTGAATCTGGAGGTCCCTTAGTTGTCTATAAGACTATTAATAAATGGCCCTCTCTGAGCATCTAGAACTCAGTTTGTAACTAGACTACACAGGTCACCTACACTTATGTGTCAGCGTATTATCAATATCTACTCGATGAAAATGACGATACTCTCCTCTAACCTTACGCAAAAGTATTGATAAACGGTCGTTTCATCCGTCTTGTCTAACACACAGTCTTATGGGATTCCACCAATTGCAATGTTTTGTTACGACAGACCTCCCACTCACCCTATGCGTGACCTTTCCCAATTAACAGTTAGTACAAACATCGGTTCTCACTCCGTTCAATACGCGAAACCATCCGGTATATTGCGTGACCCACTTCCTCGACGAAACAATAGGATCCTTATTAACCCGATGATGACATCTCAAGCTCACGAAATTGCCAACATTTTTCTCTCAGAGCCGTACAGAAGGTAGTAAAACTGTTCTTGACGTACCCCCAAGCAAGAAGAAAGTCTTTCTCTAAGTTTGAAAAATTGAGGAGATTTAAATACTAGGTAGGCGGCAGCAGTGTTGTATATAGCTGTATAAATCAGCCGAGCGCCTTGTACCTGAGATAAAACTGAGGGAAATGTTTTGTTTAGAATTTATTCGCCGGTAGTTGATACTATTGCCAGATAAACTATGAAATATTATATTAATAACTCGGAAGGTGTGATGGATTAAAGTAAGGTGGTATTTTTATCACAAACTTCTTGCTCGCGTATCTCGTAATAAGATTCATGAAAAGCGCGGGAAACCGAGGGCCATATTTTATTCTCCCGCCAAAAAAGCAAGCCGGAGTGTATAAAGCCTCATATACAGACTGGGAAGATAAGCTCGCTCTCATATAATAACGATTGCTAAGTCTTCTATCATAATAACTCGTGCACCTCGGCAACAATATAATTCCGTCGCGGCAGTAAATCTTAACTTTTAGACGAAGGGGTTCCGCAGGATTAAAGATTAGTAATCTTAATGTTGCTCGCTGTGAGTTATAGCTTTCTAGCTTTATATTATTATTTGGGGCGCGCTTCTCGCCACAACCCCCGAGACTCCCGCCCGACTCGCAGTCATGTGTCTTTCGTGTATCTCTCTTGAAATATCTCCCCACCGCCACCACTACTTCCCTAGATGTTCCTACTTAACTCTTCTCACATTATCAGACCTCTTTCAATTCTTGTCTTACACATTGACTCCATCACTTTTCACGAGATGAAGGGTTACATTTTATAGTCTCTGTTTTTATTTGAAAGGGGCTTTTGACATGCATGATGTATGGTAACGTTTCGAACTGTTTACCATCATCATCATCAGTTGAATTCCATTATATAATGACAATTATTTATATAAATGGTTTAAACTGTTATCGATTTTATGATATTGTATTTGAATAAATTATCAACAATCTTGGTTGATGACAAATAATTAATTAGATATACAACCAACCATTCATAATTAACACAAAAGAAATATATTAAGTTAGTTTATCATCTAATTAGCATTCATTGAATTATTGGACTTTGTATTTAAGTTATTTAAGATTGTCTAGTACCATCGCAAAATGATTGCTTTATAAATATAAAATCTCTGTTAAAATGTGTCCATGTTGCATGGTTGGCACAAATAAGGCCCTAGTTAATCATGATTATGGGTAGAAATTGACATAAACTCGAAGTGAAAATAAATAAAAATAAAGCGTGGGGGTTTTACATTCTTAGCCTAAATTATTTTATACAAAGTTTTGGTTTTCGGAAGATGACGATGTTAAAAAGTCCTGCCCAGCGAACACATACTTATGTTGTGTAGCTAACGTTTCGGCCTTGATACACTTTTCATCATCAGGGACAGACTGAATAGACTCATTGCCGTGACCGGAGGTAATACAGGCCCGTGTTGTTTACCATCTCGGGTCACGAATATGAAACTCCGGCCACAGCAATGAGTCTATACAGTCCGTCCCTGATGATGGCCAACTGTATCGAGACCGAACATTTTGACTACCTCTCTACATACTGTAGTACAAGGGATTCTTTTGTATATGCATACCCCGAAGACTACGAATTTATATGCAGTATTGTTGACCGAGGAAGCCTATTAAAAAATATTTTATTTTAATAATTATTTATGCAATACCATTCACTTAAATTGCTGAAAAGAATTTGTGACACATCAACGATTTAAAAATATTATTTAGTAAGACATTAGTTTAATTGGTGATACAATACCCATGCTTCAATAAGGTAATTAGGTTGTTCTAGATATAAATAACATATCCTTTAAATTGGTTACTCATAATGGTTTTGTTTAAATATTATTTTTTCTTTTACTTTCATTCCAAATTTTCAATGATAATGTAGTAAATATATAACAGGGACCTTGTCGATTTTTTGGATGTACATTTTTTCTATAGTAGATACATAGCAAGGAAACGATAATATGATCTTTTTTTCAGCGGAGTAGCCGAAAAAGTTATGAAAATGAGAAAAAACGGGAAAATATTTTTTCCATAAATATAGCTATCTGGATACTCAAATCGTGTGTGGAATTTTGTCCTGGTTATGAATATGACAAGTTATTTGCAATAAAACCACTATCAAGCCGTGTTAGCGCCAGAAATGTGCCGATTTTAGTAAGGTTAGGTTAGGTTAAGTTAAGTTTGAGTTTGTAAGTTTAGGTACGTGAACTTAGTTTAACCTAACATATCCTAACGAAACCTAACATAACCTGCAGCTTATAAATAATATAACACCGCTTACACAGTTGGTGTATTCCCCAACTGAGCTAATGTCTTTGCTGATGAGGGAGCTTATTTCACTCGTTGAATAAAGTTTACGCACAGGCCTGTGGTTCACGTTAACCAGTGAGTTTAAATAAAAAAGGCAAAATAAATACTATTAACGGTGAAAATATTCCCTAGAATTTCAAAATTTAAAATAAACACAACACTACGAATTCGTAATTTTTAACACCAGCTAAAAATTACAAACATAAACAGCTGTTATATGTATTAAGAAAAACTCTGTACTAATAAATAACCATTGGATCTTTTGGGGCCAGTGCGGTTGAGCTCGGTGGTTTTTTTCTTTACATATATGATATTTTTCTACCATCATTGGCCTATATGACCAATACACCTGCGGAATTAAAATATAATGCAAAACATGAATTAAGATCTAGAAAAAAATCGGACGTTTTGTATCTTCTAGTTGTAAAGTAATTAGCGAGGTTCAGTTGGTAATCTTGGAGAGTTAAATAGTCGTTACGATTGGTTGCCAGGTAAAGCCCTTCAGCTGAATGCAAAGATAGCAGATTAATGCTGAACAAACGAAAGTATTATCTGTTTTGCAACTCCTTGAGGCCGTAAACTTGGAGCAACTCCCTCCTCAACAACCGTCAGCTGGGCTACTTTTATTGTTTCAGCAATTAGAGAAATAAATGAGAATGTTTTCTTTTTATTTGTCAGCTTCATAATGGTTTTTGCAGCATAGTGAGAGGGTCAGGAAAACTGGCGGCGCAGTGATTTAACCCAAATAGTTGGTGACAAAGCATTGAGGAGATTGTAGGCGATAGGTTAGATTCTCGGTTCTCTTAATACCGACATGGCGTCCACTCAATGGTTGCCACCCACATGGCCACTACTATACAACTATTGAGTGGAACAGTTTTAAATGACTGAGAACAGAAACTATATCCTAAAAATCTTAATTCAATCCCAAATATTGCAACATGCCATAAATAGTCTATTTTTTTTAATAATTGACATAAATAGCATAAAACCCACCATTTTAACAACTATTTTTTTATAAACTGTCAACGCTTACTATCGAAATAAAATTGTAATAAATATTCTTTATATTGAACGTTATAAATTGAACAGAGTTTTCCTTTGTTTATCTTTCAATATAATAATATAAAACAATATAATAATCTTAAAGCATAGAATATGTTTTAGATTTCGTTTAAAATCTATTTCATCCCATGAACTTTTATTGAATAATTTTAAAAACATATGAAAGAGGGTTAATTTGTAGGTTTATACAGGTACAGATACTCGCCTCATTTACTGATAAAGAGAGACTAAAACTTTCAAATATATTATTTGAATAGGCGAAGAGAAGGAAATAATAATCGATTTGTTTATTTACTATACAGAAAAGACTTTTCAAGTTTACCTGCCTACTACCAGTATAATATTTCAATATAAAAATATCAAAACCATGGAATAGACATTTACTAGCGTCTTCAAATTGGTGGGTTACAAGGGACCGTTTTAGGCCCTTTGTTATTTTTATCTCCAGCGGACACGTGTAGCAGTGAAATCCTGAATTACGGACCACCGACACCCTTAAAGCGCACAATAATTACATCTGCTGGTCTAAGTCGCCAGACAAATCTTGCTTACTCGATACAATCTGTCATGCAAGCTTAGACACAACATTGCTTCCTAAGTAAGCTTATTTGATATCGTAGTATTACCGTTTAGTGTTCGTTTCGTTTGAACAATATAATTGGAACAATGAAATCAAATTTTAAGGGCTTTTTATTTATTATAATTTTCGTTTGAGTAGTCTGCTACTCCCTAGAAATGTTAAATCCCATTATATTTTTAAGTGTTATGATACAAGTATTTTATCATAAAATGATAAAAATAAAATAAATGAAAACAAATTTTAATAAATACATTTCTTTATGCCTTCGATCTGACGGGAGGGGATTTTTCAACGTCACTTTAATCCGCAAGCTTAGACGTATTGTATATTTTCTTTCCTCTGGAAAGACTTTCTTGGTTTGATTCATTTTTGGGCAAATATTTTCAACCGAATGAAGATGTTGAGGTCTTAACTTTAAATGAAAACATTAAAATTCTAATTTTATTAAACTAAATTAACTAAAAGTTATCGTGGAGTAATATTTTGTATATATTCTTTACAGTCAAGATAATTACAAAAATTTATATCTAATTTAAGTATAAAGCGAGGGCATACATATTAATCGTCTGTTTATTAGTACTAAATATTTTGAAGTACTGCCATTTTTTTAGAAAATGTCTACTGTTAAGTATTCTTGCCAGTGTTAATTCATTACGGTAGTGTTTTTGTTTACAATGACGATAATTCCATAATTTGCAAGGGTAATAAATTAAAACATTATTCATAACTAAACATTAAAAATGATTGTTAACTACGTTTCGGGCAATGTAATCTAACCATAATAAGGTGAAGGTAATCCTAAAAACACGATGGTTGGACTAATTGCAACATACATAGAATAAACAATATACAGTCTTAAGTAATATTAGAAATATTTAAAAAATGTAAAATAAAAACATAAACGTCTAACTTAAAGAAAAAACTACATAACTATAAAAATAAGTGAAGTGGGACTAGTGGCACATTGTTGTAACCCAGCTACTTGAGGACAGAGTGTTGTGGAGATTGTAGGCGATAGGTTCTATGCTCGGCCCTCATAATACTGACAAGGTTTTCGCTCGATGGTTGCCATCGACTTTGACTCTGAGATGGCCAAACCACTCCATGCTGGGTGGTAGCCAGTGTCCCCGGATTTTGTGTAGGGGAGAGTATCAGGCTTGTTAATTAGCTGAAAATCAGTCCAAAACTTCGTGGTTCAGATTCCACGTTAAGCATCTGAACCCACCCGCCCACCCATACACCTACAATGGTATTGACCCACCCATTCACCCCTACACGTACAGTGGTACTACGTACATGTATGGGTAGGCGGATGGGTCAATACCACTGTTCTAGAATGTGCAGTCCATGTGCGTATGCGTGTGCGTGCGTGTGTGTGTACACATGATACTTCATATTTCTACGAAATATCATCTAGAGGATTGAGGTCGGTGAGGGGGAAGGCCGCGGCCTTGATTGGAATGCGGAAAGCTCGTCACTAGGTTATCACATCGATGATTATCAGTCGTTTAAATGGCTTAAAGGGATTTAAATGTCCACGCACAGTATTATTACATTATTATTTTATAATTAATAGAATTATTAAAGAGATGGTTAATGTAGTGGATACATTGTTGGTTAATGTTTTGTGTGCATGCGCATGTATGAGTGGATGGGTGGGTATAGACGTGGTCAATACTGTAGCGTGTTTATAGGTGGTTAAATACCACTGTACGTGTATGGGTGGGCAGGTGGGTCAATATCACTGTACGTGTATGGCTGGGCAGGGTATGTAAGGGACAGACAAACGCAATAAAAGTCTGTCCCTTATTTCTCTGGTTATTGGGCTATTAATAAATGGCCCTTTCTGATCAAAAGTAGAAATTCGACAAATCTCAAGAGACCGGAATTGTTAAATTAAACAGGGAAAGTTATTGAAAAAGTTTGGTGAAAGAAGATGTTGTAGAACATAGACTAACATTATCTCAAAATCAATAGCGATAAAACCTATTGTATTTTGTATAACCTACAATGTATTTTGTATAACTTAGTCACAGAAAACTTTTATATCTTAAAGTTATTCTAACAACTTGCTCTATTTGATCTGAGCCAACTCTTTCAGTTAAAAAAATTATGGTCTCTTAAGATAGCTTAGTTGAAAGAAAAACAAACAATATTGCATAGATTAGAGGCAAGAATGGCATGTAGGAAATAAAACTATTACTAGTTATTTCATAAATACACAAACTACTTGAGCTATGATTTAGGTACATGGTCAAAACTGCTCAATTCAATAGTATAGTTCAATACAAACTGGTAAGTCCTCAAAGTTCTCCCAAGTAGACTCGTAGAGAGCGGACAGACCAAAGAGTCAAGGTGGGACCTGCTACACAGGCCATTGACTGGTCGGTTTACTCATGAAAGCCACATCACAAGTCTGTCCCAAGGGTATCGTCTCATAGCAATAATTCTGTAATGACCAATTACCGAATATTACGGCAAAGGGCTTCTCTGAAGATTGAAGGTGAAGAACTTGAGACAAACTTGCCGTACAAACAGACAAACACAGTGACGCCAAACAGCTACTACGTGGAATTATCTGTACAGGGTTGTTACAGTAAATATCAAATGGACATTAGGCAGCTGAAAAGACTTACTTTGAAAAATATTCAAACTCTTTTTAGTATGAAATTATTTTAATGTATGACCTAAGTTTTACTAAATAAAACTCACAACATTCTGTATCAATTAGTTTTTTTCTTAAAACCAACAAGTAAGTATTTTAATGTGACATCAGAAGTTATTCTATCTTTTCATTCAACATATTTTAATCTCTTCTTTAATTTATATAAACTAGTATAACGATAGCTTCGCTCGTGATACTATTAATTGTTATCGCAGTTTATTACAGTTTATTTCTTTTACTCTGAGTATGCGTAAACTAAACGGAGGAGCCCGTTTTATGACGAGAGATCGTAGACTAGATGGAGGAGCCCGTTTTATGACGAGAGATCGTAGAATAGACAGAGGAGCCCGTTTTATGATGAGAGGTCATAGACTAGATGGAGGAGCCCGTTTTATGACGAGAGATCGTAGACTAGATGGAGGAGCCCGTTTTGTGATGAGAGGTCGTAGACTAGGTGGAGGAGCCCGTTTTATTACGAGAGATCGTAGACTAGATGGAGGAGCCCGTTTTGTGATGAGAGGTCGTAGACTTGATGTAGGAGCCCATTTCATGACGAGAGGCCGTAGACTAGATTGAAGGGCCTCAATCTACGATGAGAGCTCGTAGACTTGATAAGGGGTCTATTATGGATTGAGTTTACTAGAATATGTGGTAAGATTAGATAGCTAAGTGCATTTAGGAAGGATAAAAACTTATAGCCCAGGGAAAAACGAATAAACAGAGCTAAGCATTGTGTATATCTTTATGTTTTTTACTCTGTTTGATCGCTATGCTATTAACCTAAAAAGAAAATGGAGTGAGTTGTACGTGGGAATTCAGTTCAGAATTATAAAGCATGATATCAATAAGATCTATTCGCATCTGATCAATTACTATGAAACAGATAATTACTATTTTAGGATTGGAATGTTAATATAAGACGAAGTCTGTTCACTTTAAAACTAGACGACTTCAATCTTGTAGTGTTACGTGATATTTTTAAATAACTCAAGGTGAGTTGTTAAAAACTACAATAATCTTAAGCAATGGATTATCTGTTATTTAAATTGATAAATCGAACCTCTTTTTAACCACTTTATAATTCAGAGCATTATAGAGTATAAAATAAAAAATCTCTCAAGGGATGTCCGACAAACATATAAGTCAAAAATCCAATATAACCAATCTGAGCAAGTAGGAAATACGCTTACGTTCGAGATGAGATATTAGGATAAAAGAGGCAGTAAGAGGCTAAGCAAGGAGTGGAGATGGCGTTATGCTGATACGGAAAATGTATGTCCATACTCCAATGTCCAGTCCCCTCAACCGGGCAATCTATTTCCATCTGCTCAGCGTTTTCCGAACCGAAGGCCGTTTGTGAATAAAAGTGATTTCATCGAACTCACTCTAAATACCACTTAAAAAGTTCGTAACTACGAGGAAATGTTTTTTCTTATAGTAAATACGAGTACATCATTGTTTAAAATAAAATCATGAAAAATCACATTTAGTCAATAAATTAAATCTTTGAAAATTTACAAAAAACACATTTTGCTAAATATACTAGCCATTCTTAACTATATTAATTAATTCGCTATTTAAGCTTTTTTTGTTTAAGTAAAGAAATAAGAGGGAATCTTTCATTCGTGATGTTTATTTTTACTGTAAAAGAACACTCCTCGATACGATAGTAAAATTTTCGAAAAATTAAAAATTATTTGATTAGTTTCTTGGAATTTTACTCTGAAGCAATATTTCTTAAGACATTAGCCAAAGGCTCTCAAACCTTTTTGTAGTGTACCACTTAAAGCCGCTTGAGTTTTATACATACCACTAAAACACCTCCTAGTATTGTATATATTCATATACTTGTATGTAACTTGTATAATATAGTTGTTAATTCATATATTTTTACTGTAGATATAATAGCAATTCCACTACATCAGTGCTTCTACCTCACATGGTCATCGAACTGAGGCTAAAGCGTACGACTGTCCTGAGCCCAGAAGAACCGCTGCATTAGACAAAATAGCCCTTACAGGTTACAGGTACAGTAAAACTACCAGACTGTGATAAAAAATAAAACAAATGTAAAAACACTGGGAAGAAAAAGAACACAGTTGACCGACAATGTAAATGAAGGAGAATAGGAAATATGGAATAAAGAAAACAATAATAATAATAATTTTTGGATTGGAATCTGTAATAGAACAAAAGGTATATAATATTGTTTATTTTTGGGGTAGTGAATAGCACAGCCTTATCTAAAAATACATTTTTAAGTTTTTAAGCTGAAATTGAAATACAATGAGCGAATATGTAACATATACACACTTTTATATGTAACATACACGCACTTGTATATGTAACGTATAGGCACTTGTATATGAATATATACGCACTTGTATATGTAACGTATACGGACTTGTATATGTAACGTATACGGACTTGTATATGTAACGTATACTCATTTGTATATGTAACGTATACGGACTTGTATATGTAACGTACAAGCACTTGTATATGTAACGTATAGGCACTTGTATATGTAACGTTTATGTACTTGTATATGTAAAGTATACGCACTTGTATATGTAACGTACACGCACTTGTATATGTAACGTATAGGCACTTGTACATGTTACATATACGCACTTTTACATGTTACATATACGCACTTGTACATGTGATATATACGCACTTGTATATTTTACATATACGCACTTGTATATGTAACATGTACGCACTTGTATATGTAACATATATGCATTTGTATATGAACTTATACGCACTTGTACATGTTACATATACGCACTTGTATATGTTACATATACGCACTTGTATATGTAACATGTACGCACTTGTATATGTAACATGTACGCACTTGTATATGTAACACGTACGCACTTGTACATATAACATGTACGTACTTGTATATGTTACATATACGTACTTGTATATGTTACATATACGCACTTGTACTTTTTACATGTACGCAATTGTACATGTTACATGTACGCACATATACATGTAACATATACGCACCTGTATGTGTAACATATAAGCACTTGTACATGTTACATTACGCACTTGTACATGTTACATTACGCACTTGTACATGTTACATGTACGCACCTGTACATGTTACATGTACGCACTTGTACATGTTACATGTACGCACTTGTACATGTTACATGTACGCACTTGTACATGTTACATGTACGCACTTGTACATGTTACATATACGCACTTATACATGTTACATGTACGCACTTGTACATTTGTGTGCTAAGAATGTATAGGTTAGGTACACAATTAAAATATATAATTAGTATCTACTGCGGCTAGTCTTTAAAATTAGTCTGGTAAAAAATTAGTAAGTTAAAAAAAATAAAACGTAATAGAGTGCTGTCAGCTGTTTAATCTAAATCCTCGTTTATCACATTCAATATTTTAATTTTCAGTTAGTATTTAATTTTCACTTTAGCTCTAATTTAACTGCAGCTATTTTGCATGAGGGTACGTTTTTGTTTTGTTTTCAGGGTCTGATCAAGATAATTCACTTAAAGCTATTTTTATTTTGGAAAATATTGCTATCAAGAAGAGATAAATAATTTCAATGTGTAGTAAACTAAAAGATGGTTTATTTATTAATATTC
Source organism: Stictocephala bisonia (assembly GCA_035578905.1). NCBI lineage: Eukaryota > Metazoa > Arthropoda > Insecta > Hemiptera > Membracidae > Stictocephala > Stictocephala bisonia. Next base: position 1,444,176 of record JAQJVL010000038.1, on the reverse strand, counting down.
AATGTTAATCTCATTATTTAGGAACACGAGTTGTCTATTTAAAAGTCTACTTCCATACTTCTTGTACAGGCCGAGTCTTAAGTCACTTATCCCGTAGAGTTTGTCAACAGTTTATAAGATATTTGCTTTTTGAGTATGCCACTAAATTATTACTAACCCACACTACACTTTAAGGTGGTGCAATTGGTTTTCGGTAAGTTGATTATTTCACAACTTTGTAATCAAATTTAGTAAATGTACCTTCCCTTGAGACTGAAAATTTATACAAAATATTTTTAACAGCTACATTAGAATTTGTGGCCATTTCAAGACGTGACTTTAGCTGATTTAAATCAGCGTTAAGACAAAACCATTCAAAGTATAAATTTAATTTTTTATAACTACGTTTTTTACTCATAACTGAATGGATTAAGATGTTATTCATTTTTTAAAAAATGTAGCGATATTTATAATTTTAAATGTGAAAATACCCTTTTTTACCTTAAAAATTATAAATATTTGTTCATTTTTTAAAATGAATAACATCTAAATCCCTTCATTTATGTGTAAAACAATAGTTATAAAAAATTAAATTTGTACTTTGAACGGTTGTGCTGATTCACCACTTCATAAGGCCACAAGTTCTAATGTAGTGGTTAAAAAATATTTATATATTATTTTACCTGTCTCAAGGGAAGGTACATTTACTAATTTTGACAATACAATGGGAAAATAATTAAAAATAGTTTTTTAATTAGCATAATACGTGTTGGTACATATACAGTACAAGTAAACGTCACACAACATAAAATGTAATACAATATAAGTACAAAATGCACAAATATATTGCAATACAAGTAAAAAATGCACAAATATAATGGTGATCGATTTCGGTGAACCACGCTCACCTTCTCAGATCAGAGGAATTCACAAAAGAATGGATAGTGGTGTTCAACAACTCAATTTATAGGCCTATGATCACGTGACCCCATTGGCTGGAATCGTCAAAATGGCGGTTGTTGCGATACTATTGGTTAATTCCTATAAAATTAACCTGTTATGTATTTTCAGCTACTAAAAGAACACAAGTAACAGCCAATCAGAACTAACCAATAGTATTGCAACAGCCGCCATTTTGACGATTCCAGCCAATGGAATCACGTGATCATAGGCCTATAAATTGAGTTGTTGAACAGCATTTTCCATTCTTTTGTGAATCCCTCTGGTCTGAGGAAGGTGAGCGTGGTTTACCGAAATCGTTCACCATAATATTTGTGCATTTTGTACTTGTATTGTAATATATTTGTGCATTTTGTACTTGTATTGTAATAAATTTGTGTTGGGTGACGTTTACTTGTACTGTAAAATAATTAACTCACCGAAAACCAATTGCACCACCTTAAAGTGTGTCAGTGTTATTAGGGATTCCATGGGATCAAAGATTTAGGCATCAACTTCAACATTTAAAGTGGAATGGTCGTCATAAGATATTAAATTTAACACCAAACACAATTTAAAGCTGGAAATGATAGCGCAATCAGAATTTAAAAACTATGAGTCGTTATTTTGTTATTATTTTTTTTTTAATTTTATTAAATTAGTTTTCTCCTATGTATTTTACTAATTAAAACTGAAAACAACTTTACTCTTTTCTAAGTACCTTTAAAACGCAAAATAAAAAGTAACTTGGTTTTGTTTTAGCGCAAATTTTGTCTTAATTGGGAAAACATATAGGTGAGGATCTATTAAAGAAAATATTTCGCAGCTAAAAAGTGAAGCGTCCTTTTTCAATTCTGATTGGAACCGTTTTCAGTTTGAAATGGTACTTGTCATTAACATACCATATGACCACATCCTAATTAAAATTGTTAAGTCGACTTCTTATACCTCAAGTGATTCTCAATAACATTGAAACACTATATGTATTCTTCAATTTTTGTTTATTCGGTTTTTTGTATATATTTATATTATATTGCAGGAATATAATTATAATAATTTAGATGCACTCATAATAGTTAATTCATAATTATTTAATTAATTAATGTTTGTGATAGTATCGTTATTGTTATTTTAATTTCAGATCAAGTCATAAATAATAATTTATTATTCGCATATGGCACTTAATGCACAAACGATTGCTAAATTCCTCAGAAATAGTTTTGTTTTTTATGATAGTTCGTAGGAGCCATCACGTTCCGTTTTTTGTTATAATTTTAAATCAATGTCTATAGTTGTAAATTTCGGTATGTGTGAGTGTGTGTATGTCGACCTGTCATCCTCTGGCCCTTGTCCGCGGCTGGCTCACGGACTCATGGTTTCGTAGTGGCTGTACTTGTTGCCGACTGTGACGCCGAGCACGATTGCTCGTCTAATCTTCCAAACACCGCTGACCTCCTCGTCTCTTATCTTGCTCCCTACCACAAATCTCTTAAGTCCTGTCATTTTAATGCACAATCCTTGCTGTGTCATATTGATGAGGTTAGAGCAATTTTTGATCATTCAAATTTAGACTTAATTGGTGTTTCAGAAACTTGGCTTAAGCCTAGTTTGGACTCATACGAAGTTGAAATACCAGGGTATATTTTAATTCGAAATGACAGAGTGAACAAAACGGGAGGTGGAGTTGCACTTTATGTTAGGGATGGGTTAAAAGCTAACGTATTACTTACCTCACCACCTGATTACTCTGCCAAACCTGAATATCTTTTTGTTGAAATAACCTCTATTAGTAAAGAAAAGCTTCTCCTGGGAATTTGTTATCGGCCGCCCAGGACGGGACTGTTAACTGAATTTGAAAATGCTCTCCTGCACCTTATGCCAAACTACGCTCATGTCTTGGTTATGGGCGATTTTAACATTAATCTTCTTATGACTAAACCCAATTATGAATATAGACATTTGACTACAATGTTTGAATCTTGTAGCATGACTATTCTTCCTATGGACGCCACACACCATACTGCTGATTCTCACACTCTGCTCGACCTATTGGTCGTTAGTGATCCATCTGAAGTCATTCGCCATGGGCAACTTCCAATCCCAGGAATATCATGCCATGATCTAGTTTTCTGTGTCATACCTATCAAACAATTGAGACAAAAGGCAAACTTTATTACATATAGAGATTTCAAAAACATTGACGAACATCTGTTTTTTACAGATCTTGCACGTATCCCTTGGCAAACTATTACCGGACTACCAACGGTTGATGAAATGTTGTCCCAATTCAACTATTGGTTTTTGGATCTCTACAACAAACACGCCCCTTTAACCACAAAGAGAATATCTAAAAAACGTTCCATACCCTGGCTTACCAATGAAATCCGATCTCAGATGAGTAAACGGGATGCTATATACCGTAGAGCTAAAAGATCAAGAGACCCAGAACTTATGTTACAGTATCGACTTTTACGTAACAAAGTTAAGCAGGAGCTTCGCAATGCTAAGCTGCGATATATACATAACTTATTTCCAGATCGAGGAATTTCATCAGCCTCCATGTGGAGAAATATAAAAAGTCTTGGTTGTGGGAAACAAAAAACCACCCTTCCAGTCAATATTCCTTTAAATGATCTAAATGAATTTTTTATTTCATCTTCCATTCCAAACGACCAAGACATTGTTAAATCATATATAGAGGAACTATCTAACCAACCCAATCCACCTTTACCTTTTGAAAGATTCTCTTTTAAACATGTCCTTGAAATTGATACTCTAAGGGCTTTTCGTAAAGTTACCAGTAATGCAACAGGAGTGGATGGTATTTCGATTAAGATGATAAAAAAAATACTCTTTGCTGTTCTTCCTGTCATTACTGCTATATTCAATAAGTCATTGGCCACAACTACTTTTCCTAGCTTATGGAAACATGCCCTTGTTCTCCCATTAAACAAAGTACCTGTACCATCAGAAGCCAAACATTACAGGCCAATTAGTATTTTGCCCACCATTTCTAAATGCCTGGAAAAGATCGTCCATTTACAAATAAACACATTTCTGAATAATAATAATATTCTTAATACATATCAATCAGGGTTTCGTTCCAGCCATAGTACAGAAACAGCTCTTCTCTGTGTCACAGATGACATTCGAAGAGCCATGGATCTTAGAAAATGTACAGTCTTAACTTTGTTTGATTTTTCTAAGGCATTTGACTGCGTGGATCACTCCCTTCTTCTGGTTAAACTCCAGAATTTAGGCTTTTCAGATAGCAGCATATGTTGGATTAGATCTTACTTAGCTGATCGTCAGCAGTGTGTGCGTGTGGGCGATAGAACTTCAATTTTCAAATCTGTTTCATCTGGTGTTCCTCAAGGCTCGATTTTGGGTCCACTGCTATTTTCCCTATATATTAACGATATTAGCTCAGTCTTATCCTTCACGAAACATCACATGTATGCTGACGATTTGCAAATCTATGCTCACTCCTGTATTAGTACCTTAAACGAAACAATAACTTGTATTAACCTAGATATTGAAAATTTAGTCAAATGGACCAAAAATCATGGCCTTAAACTTAATGAGGATAAAACACAGCCCATTATTATTTGTTCTTCTCGCCTTCACACCAAATTCAGTATAAACAACATCAAACAAATTCTAGTCAATGGCAACCCTCTGCCTTTCTGTACCTCAGTTAAAAATTTAGGTGTTATTTTTAACCAGAATATGACTTGGGAAGAAGAAGTGCTTAGTGTTTGTAAAAAGGCTTTTGGTTCTATCCATTCCCTCAAACAACTTCAATACTTTCTCCCAGTAAAAATAAAGCTTCGTCTTGTAAAAGCACTTATCTTTCCACATTTCATCTATTGCAACTCTGTGTACAATGACATGACTGTGGCTTTGGCTAATAAACTTCAGGTTTGTCAAAATTATTGTATTAGATTTATTTTTAATTTAAAATATGATGATCATATCTCTCAATACTATATTCAAAATTCCATTCTTAAATTGGCCGACCTTAGATTATTAAAAATATTGAGTATTTTGTTTTTAGTACTTAATGATGGGAATCCGAAATACCTCTCTCAAAACTTTCAATATAACTCAAAAATTGGTGCAAAGGAGACACGCTCAGCCTCGTCAATATTACGTATTCCTCTTCATAGAACATCTTTCTACACAAATTCATTTTCAGTAACTGCCTGCAGAGAATGGAATAAACTTTCTTCATATTTAAAGAGATATGACAGTCGGGCTCGGTTCACAGCATCATTGAAAACCTTTCTTTTTGAACGGATGAGTCTGTGATGGTAGCTGGGGATGGGGTCTGGGATTAGGGTCGAACGAGTGTATGAGTGAGAGAATGGTAAAGTTGATAATATGTTAGTAGTTGATTTAGTTTATATTATTTGCTTCTTTGTAATGTTATTATTATTATTTTTCTTTAGTTTAGTTCTGTATTTCATGTTTTAGGCTTTGTTATATTACTATTTTAACATAAAAGGGTTAACTGTAAGAGAGGACTTATTAGTCCTAAGTTCGCCAATTGTATAAAACACTTTTGTACAATAAAGCCATTATTATTATTATTATTATGTAGTTTGGGTTAATTTAATTGCACATTCAAAATGAAAATATTTTATAAAGCGTAGAAACAAGTTAGGAGGGGGTAACTGACTTAAATATTACCCTTAATAAATTTTACTAGGGCAATTAAATGATTGAATAATAATAGGTGGTTTAAAATAATTTGTTGTCAAGTAGTTAAAAACTGAAATTAAAACGTATTATTCAAAACCATTGTTAAAGTAACAAAAACTGCAATTGTTAAGTAATGTAATGTAAATGACGAGTGCAACTCTGCTCGTGGTGTGAGCTCGTATAATCTCCGAGACGAGTGTCTGCCAAGCCAGCCGTGAGACCTACCCTGTTTAGCGGCATTTTATGATTCACCTCTGACTTTACGAAAGAAAACATCATCCTTCTCTTAGATCCAGAACGAATAAGGAACACTTTTGTAACAATACGAAAGATGCTTTTTGTTTAAGGGGCGTCAGTTTCTATCAATAAAATATTAAACATAAAACTATACTACATGAAATTTAAATTATACAACTTGTATGTTTGTGTGCGTGCGTGTGTGCGCGTGTGATGTTTTTGGGGAAACAGTAACAATTACTGATTATGTATATTTTATTCAGGGTGACAATTAAGTCTGGAACCCATTTTCCAACCTTAAACCACAACAGAGAAAACCAAGAAAGCTCACACACCATAACTAGTGACAGTAACCTACATATCTGTTCAATTACCGACCGTATGACGCCTTTGGGGGACGGCCCACATGGAGTGAGAACAAAATATTTAATGATAGCCTGTGTCAAGTTGTACATCAATTGAAAGGTATTAGTTTACTGAAAATAACGCCGCAAACTAGACTTCAAAAAGCCCATCCAGTCAGAAGAAATTGATGTTTTAATTTTAAAACTATTCCAAACTGTAAAACATAAAGAGTGTTACAAGTTAAAACAATATTTAATTACCTGGGATCAAAGTAAGTATTCAAAATCTCCTTCTCCTGTTGTTTGACATGTGTTAATTTAAATCAGGAAGAAGCCATCAATAACACTACCAAAACATGACCACGGTTAGAAATTGAAAGTGGGCTGTTTGGGTTTACCACGAATTGGACCTTGAAACCAACGGCTGTTATCTTTATTTTGTAAGTGATTGCACTGAAGCTTTCAGCAGTTTTGGAAGAAGATTTAAATTTTGTTTCAATTTTTAAAATCATGTACTTTTGTTATTTACCGTTATGTCACTTAGTGAACGCGGAATAATAACACTGATAATGATGTGTGGATGGGGAGATAATGTGCGATCATCCAAGTCATCAGTAGTTAAAACTGTTGCTCGTTTTGAAGAGACTGGCTGCGTTAAGGATCGTGTCAGAATTGGACGACCAACAACATCATTTAGAACCAACTCACATCATTAGATGTCCTTAAATATTTTGTCGAAAATCCCACTGAATCAGTTAGAACGTCAACTCAAGAACATGAAATGTCTCAGGAGTTAATCAGAAAAGTTTTAAGAAAATCAGGTTTTAAGGCGTACCGAGTACATCTGGTTCAAGAACTCAACGAAGACGACTTCTATCGGCAGCTCGAATTTTGTGAATGTATGATGGATAGAATTGACCACAACCAAATACTTCTAAACGATATTTTATTTTCAGATGAGGCAAAATCCCTTCTAAACAGCATTGTTAATAGACATAATTGTCGGTATTGGGAGAACAGCAAACCACACCGAAAAGATGAGACTTCCAAACAGCACCCACAAAAACTTAATGTTTTGGGCAGGTATTATAGGAAACCACATTGTAGGCCCATTTTTTATCAACGGTAATTTAAATACTGTCTTGTACCTAGAAATGCTCCATAATGAGATAATTCCCACCCTACTAGCTAGACTTGGCCCACAATTCCAAACAATTTATTTACAACAAGATAGAGAACCACCACGCTATGGCGTTGACGTTCGACAATACTTGGATACAATATTCTCTCCAAGGTGGATAGGAAGAGGCGGTGCAGTAGAGTAGCCTGCTCGTTCCTCCGACTTATCTCCGCCTGATTTTTTTCTTTAGGGGTACCTCAAAGATAAAGTTTATCGTACTAGGCCTCAATATTTGACGCACCTAAAACAACTCATATCTCAAGAAGCTCAAGATATTCCCCGTGACTACCTTCAAAATGTAGCGGGAGGCTTTTACAACCACTTAGGACATTGTCAGACAACGGGAGGAGGACCTTTTGACCACTTAATTTGATCTCAGGTAATTAAACGTTGTTTTATCTTGTAACACTTAATGTTACAGTGTTACAGAAAACATTTAAACAGCAATATCTTCCGACTGGATTGACCTTTTGAAATACGGTTTGTGGCATTGTTTTCAGTAAACTGCCAATCACCCACAGGAACCAAAAATCCCACTCAACCAAACCAAAATCCAAACAACGCCTCCACCCCCCCATAGCCCATCAATCCAAAAAAACTTACACCACAAAACAAAAATAAACACACAAAGCTCCTCCACCTTAACATCGGTAGGGGACTCCAAAATAAATTAGACAGACTTCAAATAGAATTAGTAAAAATAAACCCAGACATAACTATAATTACAGAACACGGCCTACCACAGAATAAACTTAACTCAACAAACCTTAATGGATACAACTTAACCACCAGCTTCTGCAGAGAAAACAACAAATGGGGCGGAGTAGCAATCTACACAAAAGAAGACCTACCCATAAAACACAGAGTAATAGACACCACAAAATATTCCTCAGAACTAATATTTGAGACCGCCTGTATGGAGTTAGACACAAAGCAGGGCAAAATTGCCATCATAGGATTATACAGACCACCTAACCACAACCTAGACGATTTCATCCTTAAATTGGACTCCCTCCTTTCGGAAAAATTCGCAAAAAATCAATCCAAAATTATCATGGGAGACTCCAACATTAACATCCTAAAGACAGAAGATCAAAATTACAAAAAACTTAAACACCTTCTAGAAGAACATAACATACAAATAATAAACCTCCCAGAGACCAGAGTCACTCAATCAACATCATCAAGTATCGACTGCTTTTACACAAATCTCGACACAACTCAACTGGAACTCACCGTGCACAAGAACTACTCCGGTATATCAGACCACCACGGCGTTGCATGCCTCCTTAGAAACAGTACACAAAATCCAGGACCCAAGAAGAAACAAACTAGGAGCATAACAACAGAAAAATTGAACGAACTCCAAACCTATCTTTCACAGCAAGACTGGACAATTGTCTACGAAGCCAAAACCGTAGAGGAAAAATACAACAACCTTATCAACACACTACAAACAGCTATAAACCAAATCGCACCATCAACCACAAAAACCATTAGGCCTACTAAACCACAAATCTTTTGGAACAACAAAATTACCGAAATGCGCCAAGATCTCCGCAAAGCACATAATAAATGGAACATCTCCAAGAAACAAGAAGATATGCAATTTTACTCAAACATTAAAAAACAATACGACACAGAAATAAGAAAACAAAAATCAGAATCACTCATGACAAAAATACAGGAAGCTCCAAATCAAAGCAAAGAAATCTGGAAACTCATAAACCAAGAAAGGAAATCCTCTACACCCTCAAAAGAAAATATTACACTAAACATCGGGGGAAACATAATCAAAGATCACTACCACATCAGCAATTATTTCAACAAATACTTCTCACAGATAGGACACAACCCAAACAAGACTACTCACACACAAATAGACACAATCCAACAAACCGAAACAGACCTAAACAACCCCCACCTTAGGGAGTTCAGAACAATAACCAAACCTGAATTAGACAAAATATTCAATAACTTACCACCTAAATTCTCATCTGGAATAGACGAAATCCCCAACAAGGTCATAAAGTACTGCAAATCAGCCCTCATCATGCCAATGCTGGACGTTATAAATTCTTCAATAGTACAATCTAAAATACCAAACAAGATGAAAATAGCCATAGTCTATCCAAAATACAAAAAAGGAAGTAAAGATATACCGCAAAACTATCGACCCATATCCATTCTCCCAACAATATCTAAATACCTCGAAAAAGTAATTTACAACCAACTCATAGAATATTTTGAACAGAATAATCTCCTATCTGGAGAACAACACGGTTTTAGGAAGAACAAATCCACCAACACAGCAGTAAGCCAACTCTACAATTCAATAACAACATTTTGGGAAGACCGCAAGCAAGCCTCAGGAGTATTCCTGGATTTAGAAAAGGCATTTGACAGCATGGACCGGGGCATACTACTAGTAAAATTAAAAGAACTTGGCATCGAAGCCAAAGCTCTACAATGGTTAGAAGACTACCTCAAAAACAGGGTACAATACACCGAAATACAACACATAACGAACAATATAGAAATGAAAACCAGATCATCTACAAGACAGTCAGATAATGGAGTGCCCCAAGGGTCAATTCTCGGACCACTACTATTCCTAGTCTACATAAACTCATTCCCCCAACACCTAGAACACAACGAAAACTGCATCATGTTCGCCGACGACACTACAATATTATATTCAACAAAAAATGAACACAACAAAGAAGAAAAAACGAATCTCAAAATTCAAAGAGCAATAAACACCTGCAAAGAATTAAATCTCAAAATTAACATGTCAAAAACAATAAACATAAACTTCAGAAACAACAACAATAACACAGGCCCCGAACCTAACCCAAAAAACAACGCAACAACACTCATAGCAACAACACCAAGCACTAAATTTCTAGGGATAACAATAGACAACACACTAAATTGGCAACAACACATAGATAAACTACAATCTAAACTATCAACCGCTTCTTACGCAATAAAACGAATCAGACAGCTAACAAATAGAAAAACAGCCATCATAGCCTACCACGCACTATTTGCTTCCCATTTGCGTTACGGTATCGTCGCATGGGGATCAGCTAGCGAACAAGAAATTCAAAAAATACTGATTATCCAGAAAAAAACCATCAGAACAATAAACAAATTACCATTTAACGACCATTGTAAACCCTATTTCATAGAAAATAAAATTTTAACTCTAATATCCACATATATTTATGAAACAATAATCCTATCTATAAAGAACCCGCCTCCAACCCGAAACCAATGCCATGACTATAACATCAGGGCAGGCAAGAATTACAACTTACCACAACATAGACTATCAAAAACAAGCAAAACCCCAACATACATAGGATCTAAACTATATAACTTACTCCCACAAGAACTAAAAAATACATCAGTTAATAGCCCAAAACTATTCCCGCAAAAACTAAAAAACTATCTAATACTCAACCCATACTATTCACTATCAGACTTCTTAGAAGAACATAACTCATTGACTTAACTCACTAACTAAACTATTACAACCACATTCCCCCGAAAGGAAGAAATTTGACGTTTCCCCAATCTCAAGGATTGCGGAGAAGAAGAGGATGTAAGATGTAAGATGTAAACAGCCACATAACTTTTTATGTTTGTATAAACGCACGGGATGGGTAAATAACGGAAACAGTTTCTACAAATAAACAAGAAGAATAGTAGAAGGTCGTTCGGAAGTAGATTAAGTCTATGTTGTATACAAATGTCTATGTGTACGTTGCATAATTTTATCCGTCACAAAACAACTTTTTATTTCGAATCAATACTGATATCTTGAGGCCTTAGTGGATGCGTCATTGGTATTTGTAATACAGGTTCAGCACGTTATGTTTTATGAATAGAAAGTAATTAACGTAGTTGGATGATCTTGTAAGCATATGTACATTACGCAGCAACAACGCTAATCAACAAACTAACTTAAAGTAAGTGTTCGTTCTCTTCTGTCAATTACACAACTGTGTAATATCAAACTATTCACCTAAAAGCCAATAATTGTATTAATTTGATTGATTTAGTAGCCCCTTCAATTTTTTTGCCGCAAAGATTGCAGTACACAACTGTAGCCATTTCACGGTAAAGGAGCCGTGCCTTTTCTCTCTACAGTATTTAACGGTATAACATTTTCTGTTCTAACCTAACACGTTTTTACGTGTGATGTAGGCTTTATAGAATGATAAGATTAGGTAACTTGAATACCATGTAGCCTTAATGTTTACTGTGGCATTGGTATCATACTGGACATGATTTTGATTTGGGTTTATATATGAAAAAAATTAAAGTGAAAAATGTCGTTTCTTACAACTTAAACATGGGCTAATACCTGACATGTAAGGGTTCTTATTGGATTTATCAGCAAGGAAACGCCCTGCATCTTCAACCGGCTTAAGTCCCTTGGAGATGAGGGGGGTTAAAGCCAACTGAGATATTTTAGGCTAAAAAACGTTTCTGGCCATCATCTAAATCACCTGGGAACTACATTTCGAAATTGATATAACGATGTTATGAATACTGAAGCAATATTTTGTTTATTAATTTATTAAAGTACATTAATTTACTCTGAAATATTTGTAAAAAAGTTAATAGTTCTTAAGATTTATTAGTTTTATAAATTAAATGTTTGTTTATTCATTTAACTTTTATATTTTAGAAGTTTATAATAAGATTCCAACCAAAATAAAATAAATTAAAAAAAATAACAGGTTAGGATATTGGGTTGATTTGTTGCTAAAAAAATCATTAAAACTTTATGGTACATACTAATAAGTGGTTAGTATAGGTTTGAGAAAAAAAACTTTAACCTTAATTGTCAAACTGAATTTTCTTATATTCACGATCATATTCAGTGGAAGAAAGATAGTAGACATTGCTCTTGATAAATGACAAACTATTACTCATTCAAAAATTAATTACTATTTCAAAGTCAACAAACATTTTAATTTAGAAAATGTTATTTAGTATTACTAACTATTATTCCTGGTCCCATTTCTGTCACTAATCTAGTCCGAAAACGTAATATCTTTTATATAGTTTATTGAATATATTTGTAGAGAATACTCAAGTTGATTTATGAAATTTTGTTGTGGTTTAAGATAGGACTATAAAAATGTTTATAGAGATATTTAGATTAGAACAGAAGGAAATATTTTTAAATAAATGGAAGATTATATAACATCTATATATAAATCATTTCACTATTTACCATTCAATTTTATTTTGTTGGCCTATTGTACTTGTATTAAGGAAAATATAGTTTACCAGTGATTCTGAAAATAGGTACAAATTTAGTACTATGCCATCTGTAACCAATGTAGTTATAATAATACTAATTCACAAGCCCTGAAAACTCATAATACTGTATAACATTTTATTTGGCTAGCTAAAATAATGCCTTACATGTACAATGAAAAGACTGAAGTCTGCATATAATTTACCATTAATTCACTTTTAAAACTTAAATTAGAACTTGTTGTAACTTCGTCCAGCTTCCACAAAACGGTTGCTGTAGTTTGGACAAGTTTGTCCAGTAATAATTTGACCAATCACGTCCCTGAAATTGCCCAAAGTGAAAGATTAATGGCCAATAACATCGAGAGGGTTTACCTAAAGATCAAAGACGTTAGAAGTGTCTTGGGAGCCCACGTCGGCCAATTAGTAGAGAGCAACCAACACTAAGGAGCTTTCATATTGAAAAGACAGACAAGTCAAACAGTCCTGGACAGTTAAACATAGCGCGGGCCAGTGATACCAACTGTCGCTAGACAAATACTGATTACATTTGAGTGTACTGTGTGTAGTACAATATTGACCTGATGGTACATATGACATTAAACAAACTAAAATCCCCTTCACAAACTAACTCAAGAGGACAATTAGTTCGTCTATAACCACACAGATTGATTTGAAAGAAGAATTACTTGAACATGGTTATTTTGTCCCTTATCACTGTGATAGTAAAACTAAGAACTTACAGTAAAGGGGCAGAAAAATATCAAAAAAAAAAAAAAAAAATATGTTATATCTATTCCAAATGTGGAAATATCATAAATTTATTTCAATGTACAGAGTGTTTTTCATAAATGTAGTTTTAAGATTTTATTATACTTGGATAATGTTTTGTATACCAGATTGTATACGAGTTAAATAGAGCCCAAGGTCTTATACAATACAGTCAGTTGTTAATTATAATCATGCCATTTTGGAACATAAACAATTAATAACATATTAATTTGCAGTATATCAACAATTAATGTTCACTGTGCCAATTATTCTGATTTACCTACCATATTGTTTTGTGAGGTTTTTGTTTTGGATTTAAAAAAATTAACTGTAGCCCCGGTTGAAGTGTAATTTCTAAATAACATACACTGTAGTATAGAAAATATCGTATATCAAGTCAGGAATTCTATTAGACATGGGCCAAAACATAGGCATTTCAAAAATTATAAAAATCATAAAAATTTATTAAGTTAGGTAGTAACTATGCAGTTTCAACTTATATAAAAAAATTAATGGTTCAAAGTGGTTATCATTTAGTTAGATTACGAGAAGAAACCATTCCATAGAACAGAAAACCTTTTTGCATTAAGAACTAATTTCCCTCATATGGAGATATATCATTTTTCAGTTTTTATATATATATATATATCATTCGACAACACTTCTTATTCACACCATGAAAAAGAAGTAAAACAATATACTTTATAAATATACTAGGTGACCGTTCTTGCTCGCTAAGGGTGGTTCTAGACGCTTGCTTACCCTTCTCCCCGTGACTATCTCTAAACCATAAAAACAATAAAAAAGCTCAGCCTGCTGTGGTTAACTTAGATGACAAAGTTTTACTGTCTAGAAACCCCACAAGTCTACTTTAGGAGGATGCAAAGTAGTGCAATCATATAAGAGAAATGACTTTAAACATTTAACAATGGAAACCAAATTAATCAAGCTTTTATGTCATGTTAGTGTTTTTCGTATAAGCAGTTTGGAATAAATTATTATATTAAATGAATACAATATTACTCCTATGGAAAAGGAAAAGCTGGCGGGATGTTTCTACCCCTTATAAATGGAATTTTGATAAATACTTTCTCAGTGGGTCTTTTTGAAACAAAAGCTAACTTTTCTCCAAATTTCATCGAAACTGTTAAGTTGTACCTGGGATTTCTTGACGGGTGTAGAATTATATACCATAAATCCAATAAGTGAGTTCTCTTCACCATGATACATCATTATAACTTCAAAGTCAACAGCCCTGCTACGTTCCCTACCCGTTTGGGTTTCTCTTATCAATTATTTAAGGCTATGAACTACCTACTTTATCACTTTTACTGTGCCTTAACCCTGTACCCTGTAGAAGGCATCCATGACATCCACTAAACTATTTCGATAGGTAGTCAACTTATCAACTTAAGATTGGGCCTCTTGCCAGCATAGTGGTTAATACTAGTATCTTCAATGCAGGAAGTCATTTAAAATCATGGGAGGTACAAATCAGTTGAAATAGATGGGTTAGGATCGTTTCCCCATAACATTTAAACACTAAGTAAAAATACCACTAGCGAAGAAAACCTGTACTCCCCCAATAGGTTAAGGAGACGTTTAGCTTATTGGTGTGTGCCTGTAACACGTTTGATCAGATAAACCAATATCTACAAATTATGTATGATTTAAAACTGTCAAAATTTGTATTAGTTATAGCAGTAAAATATTTAGGTTTTGTAACAGATACATGTAGATGTACTGTTACAAATAAAGAATGTTGATTTGACATTTACAACAGCCGATAGGCTTGGAAAATATGGAATTTCAAGATGCTTTGGAGTAAAATAAATTAACCTTAACAAGGAGACAGGTTCAGATTTGTCTAAAGCGTAGTTGTAAACTAAACATGTAAAAATATAGTTAGTTAATTATTAAACTAAATAGAATATTTTTTCAATAGAAAACAAAATTTTCCCCAATGAAAAGATTCTTAGCAAATGAATTTGGTAACATCATTTATATGAAGGAAAAGTAAAATTTAGTCTGCTTATAGGCATAGCCATTGTAGAACTTTGGTAAATAATTCACAACGCAGTAAAATGTAATATGCGTACTACATGCAGTAAAGGATATAGCAGTTCACTCAGATACAGAAAGGTAGCAGCACCATGTGGAGACCTAAAGTGCTAATTGCCTCTCTGGGCTGTAGCAGTCCTTGTTTTATTTTAATAAGATGATACAAAAACAATTTAATATAATAATCTTATTTACGTATGTGCAGTGACGTATTATTTATAAAATAATTGTAAGTACTAATTTAAAATCTACCATAGTGTGTTGCCAACTTAAATGAGACCAAAAAGCAAAATTTGATTGTACTTTGTCTACCAAAAAGATTTTTTTTTTAATTTGTGAAAAAAACAAGATTCTTGAATTAAAATATTCCAATAACGAGTTTTCGAGCAGTAAAAATGTTACTAAAATTTGAAGAAATAATAAAATTTTTATAAATTTATAGTATACATTTTTGTAGTTCTTACTTCGTTGGAAATAATTAAAACTGAAAAAGGCTTGTTTCTGTTAATACCTTATGTTAAATTAGAGAGAAACACAGTATGATTAGAGGTTTTTAGGTTTATTTATATCATTACAGTTACTACAAAATGACACATCAAACATAATTTTATGACAAAAAATACATAAACTATCTATTTCACCGTTTAAAATTGGTACTATAGAAAATATATCCAACACGACTTAGTTTGATTCATTCGATAATTTTTGTCAGTAGCATTCAATTATTATCTTTTAATACTAGGCACCTTATTCAATAAAATAAATCAATAGTAAATGTAGAAAACATACTAAAGTCTCACTCAGTAGCCAAAACTAACCACCGCAGACAACTGATTTTTATGGGTAGTAGTGGTTGCGTCCATCACCACTTAGTAGATATGTAATTTTAAGTGATTGTCTTTTGGAGTTTTTTCATCATTGTGTACTATTAAATTCCTAGCAACTGTATCTATTGTAAAGAACCGCTGGGTGGGAATAGAAATGTTGGACGTATTGTGAGGATTAAATAACGCGTAACCAGGGACTCCAATTCAAATAATGTTGTATAAATTCACAACAATTCATCAATAATTATTGTGAAAAATATTAGTTTGGTTATAAAATATCATTTAAATAGCTTGTAAATTCTAAAGCGGTAGTTACCCAACATAATAGAGTCATAAGAGTGGCACTCTCATGGCATCTTCACTTCCTTGGAATTGAGACTTTTATATTTTTTTAAACTAATAAATGGTAGCTTATAAAAAAACTATACAATATATACTTGTGGGAAGCACCACAAACGCCGCTTCGTGTAATATGTTTAAGAGGACGTGACATTACATACTTCCCCTAGTTAAAAGCATTAGACAGTTTAAAAAAACACTAAGAATCCGTTGCCTATTTTAAAATCCATTTGACACTATCTAGACCAGTCTGGTGACGGTGGATGACTGATGTTTCAGACTTAAATCCAAAGTGACCCTTAGTCAGAATCTTCTCTTTCTTTTTTAGAAAATTATGTGAGATAAGTTAAAATACTTTTTCAAGACTTTGCTTTTGCCTGATAAAATATATATATCGGATGACACTATTGAAGACCATCAAGTAACCCTCAAATTAGTACAACCCTCCCTATTTTTAATTTTGAAAAATAAAACAACCTATTTATTTTCCAAAGGATAAGTTTATTATTTTATTCAAATGTCATGGTAATACTTTTAGTAAACTGCTGTTAATCACCAAGTTTGAAATACCATAGACATTTTTATATGAATTTGATGGGTTTATTTTTATTACACAAGCCACCTCACTCACAGAAAGGAGTCATTATGATAAAACAAAAGACAAAAATCCGTCCGGTAGTGGCTTTATTTCGTGCTTTGTAACTTGAGCTCTTTTGGGAGCATTTAAAAATCAGCTGGATTCTGTATTAATAGTTCTGAATCATCTTTTATATGCCCTTCAATTTTCAGTTGTTTTTCCTATAGATGCAATATTTTACTTTCTCTAATATTCTAAACGAATATGAAATTTTTTTTATTACTATAAAAAATGTGGCTGACTTAAAGTGATTAACATGCCTTTATACATGTTTATGTTTTCTTTTCATAAACCACAAATATTGTTGAAGTAATGTTATTTGAAGTCTTTTGCTAAAACTGAATGGTAGATACTTATCCTTAGGCTATTTTTTAATTTGTTTCTTGAATACTGTTTTTGTAGAGTGCGTTTTAAAATATGGTAAATTAAGCTTTCATTAAATATCATGTACATTGCATGTAAATTGGGCAAACATGCAATGCTGACACATTAGTCTAAGAAATAGGTACTAATCTCCTATCTTGAGTTGATTTTTTTAAACAAAGTGACGCTATACGAGTGCGGTTGAACATTTTCCTGAATGAAACAGTGGGCGTCTTCACCTGAAGATAGCATCCTTTATTAGCTGCCTCCTATACTTAGTTTTGGGAAATGTCTGTTTTAAAAACTGATACTGATATATTTGATATTCAATTGTTAGTGTTGGTGCTCAAACTATCACCCTCGGGGACAAATTCATCTACCAGTTAATCTTTGAGACTTTAATACATCCCAAAACATTATCATCTTACAATCTGCTGTTCCAAAACAATTACACGTAATTCGCTTTTTGCGAGTACAACATGATTAAGAAGCAAATAAAGACTATAAAGGAGTGTGCTATTGATTTCAGTTGGAGATCAACATAGGCCCACCGCAGCAACCATCCCGAATGAATCCATAAAAAAAACTTCTTCACCTGCGGAAAACAAAGGAAACTTAAAAACGTTCGAAACGCTCAATACTATACAATTCCTTTAACTGAACCACCAGAATTCGTTTTTCAGTTTTAAGTAACATGCACATTTACTCTTATTTTTATACACACGTTGATTTGGTGGTTTCTATGAAAAAAAGGCTCTAGCTGGATTGCCTTGGGCTTTAGTTTCCATCTGGAAAAAATATATCTGTCAAGTGTCAATTTGATTGTCTGTCAGTCGGCCTTTTCGTAGGAGGATAAACATCTCGCAGTGCACATGCGCGAGGAAACTGTTCCTTAGATCTGTGACGAACACAACATTGCTCTTTATACAACAGTTACAAGGAATTAAACAGTTTAGTCACTATCCACCATTCTCTCAATCTTTCAGTAACGGAACTGAACCAACCAACAACACATTCAAAACATCAGATTAGATGCCTGTCCCGGAATATTTTGTTCTTTCTTATACCAAACCAATTAATTGATCTAATCTTACCTTCACGACATATCGCTTCTTTTTCTGGTTGCTTGCTAAGTGAATTCCACTGTACCTTAAAACGAATAAAATACAGTAGGATACGTTTGTTTTAATTCGTTAATTTAAATATATGATTACTTATTTATTTATTCATAAGACGCCGATCGTCAAGATATTGGTGAATATGGATTTCGAATGAGTGTGATGAGTGTAGATGAGCGAATGTAGTCATTGTTACAAACCAAGGCCGACTATTCCTTAGAAAGTGTCACTAATTAATAGCTTAATCTAATTTATGTTTATTGAAAGAGACACAACTGGATAAGCTATTTTTAGGGAAAAACTTTAGTATGTAGTAATGGATTTAATGTTGAAATAGTTTGAACATTTCTGTTCAAAGCAAATCTTAGGAAAGGAAAAATTAATTTAACGATATTTTTCTTAAAGGTTTTCTGTAGGCTTTTCTTTACAATAGGCTTGCACAGCCTAAATGCCTTGTAATAAGTATGTGAAGTGTTTATGGATGAAAACTATTATAATATACCTCCAAAACTAAAGAGTCAAACCATTGATTTTATACACAAATAGATTTCCCATCCAATGTTAAATTTTGAGTCTCAAAATATCAGCTGTTTTTGTGGTCCATTGAGGAGCGCTAGTGTAGCTCCATGTAAATGTAATGCAGTTTAAACCAGCTGTGGTTGCGGGCCACACTAACTAACAAAATTACTGCCACAAATATTCCTATTAGATGGTTTATCTATTGTAGGTGTATATAATCACGGGTCAAACTACCCCAACACTTTATGGTACTGCCGTTATGATTGTAATTAAAGTAACTATTACAAAAATTTGCAAAGAACTGTTTACTCTCAAAACTCCACAGGTTGCGTAGTAACGTTTATTATTCAAGTCATAGTTATATGGAACAGTTTCCTCGCGCATGCGCACTGCGAGAACGTTCATCCTCCTACGAGAAGGCCGTTCTGTCACACTGTCAGTGGAGGAGGAATGTCGTCTGCATTCTGCATGTTGAAAGAATTGGGAAGTGATATTTGAACATTGATTACATTTTATAAAATCAAAATGCTTTTATTTATGAAAATTGTAATTGTTAGATAATATTCAACATAATCTGTCATTTACATCCTAAATTTTTTTCAATCATCAATGATATGCGCCATAAAAACTTAAAATAGTCGAACATCACAATTTGTAAACTAGGCCGCCTGCAATATATTTAAATCGGCGTGGGTTCTAAGAAGCAGCATTTTACAACTGACATTAGTTTTAACAATACGTCAGTTGCCATTATATAAAATGGAAGATTTACTGTTAAAAATAGTGAGTGAAGCTAACGGTCAAAAGTTTAATGATCTGAAGAAAGCTGCACAGGAAGCATATGGTAAGAAATATATTTAAAATTTATTAAAAGGATATATAACATATACCTTCTCTAAGGTGTCATTAAACTTTATCTGAACCTTCTCTACCGGTTTTTGCTCAACAGTGTGCTTTTTGATTTTGGCAGTCAGATTGGATTTGAAAAAAATATTTTTACAGTAAATTCCATGTTCAGCTTTGTGCCGAGTATCTAAAGCACTTGATGAACGCAAACATGTTTTTGATATATTTTTATTCACCTTAGTAAGACGTTCGATATGGTTAACCATAAGCTGTTGATTAAAAAATTAGAATATTTGGGAATAAGAGGTAATGCATTAATATGGGGTTTTCCCTATCTGAAAGACCGATAACTTGAAATCCCATACATGGAAAATAAATGTATCTCATTCAGGAAATCATGTGCAAATTCTGTTTCTTGTTGAAGTACCACAAGTCTCGATATTGGGACCGATCCTTTTTTTGCTCCTTATAAATGAATTTCATACTAGCGTTTCCAGTATTAAATTCTGTCAGTTTACTGATGACACTTCTCTGAAGATAAACAATTTTTTATGAAACAATCTTGACAATGAATCTTTCATACAAAGTAATTGATTATTTCAATGGCTGGTTAGCAACAATCTCTCTGTAAATACAGATATATTTCTGCATTCTCACAGTGTCCATTGAACTTTATGGATATTGCATCTATTATACTTTTGAGTCTTGGACCTAGACAAACTTTTTAGGTTCAACTATAAATTACTGTCTCAATTGCAATGTCACATAGCCAAAGGATCTACCAAGGTCAATAGCAGTATTTTTATCTTCCTTAGACTGTCAAAGTTTGCAGACACCAGTGTTCTTACAGTCTTACGGGTGTTAATATCCACACTTAAGTTATGGCATTACAATCTGGGGAGTTGAAACTACAAAAACTAATTCCACCCACCCGCCCATACACGTATAGTGGCATTGATCCACCCACCTGCCCATACATGTACAGTGGCATTGACCCACCCACCCGCCAATACATGTACAGAGGCATTGACCCACCCATACACGTACAGTGGCATTGACCCACCCATACACGTACAGTGTCATTGACCCACCCACCCCGCCCATACACGTACATTGGCATTGACCTACCCACCCGCCCATACACGTACAGTGTCATTGACCCACCCACCCGCCCATACACGTACAGTGTGTGTGTGAAAAGTTGTTTTCCTTAAATAACCAAATCATATTTTTTGATATTTTAAATTCTTGCGTTTATAATACAAGTCATATAATCCCAGTCAGGAATAGTTCTAGCAATGAGTATCACAAAAGTATAATCGTCAATCAACTAACTTGTGTAGTGTAATATTTAAGGTGCAATCAAGCAGTTGATTGATTTTTGGGCTGGAAAAAACTGACACATGTGGGTTTTTTTAAGAAATAATTTACTGTTTTCTTTTGCTTGCACATTTACTAGTCATTATATTTCTTTTGTAAAAAATAAACACTTATTTAAGTTTCGAAATAACAATCTATTTATTTATTTCAATGGTTTCTTCATTTTTACATATATGATTAAAAAAAGGAACATTACAAGATAACGTTATTGCGTAACAACAATAAATAAAGCTTAAACATCAAGTAATAAAACTAAACATTTAGAGAGTAGATAAGCAACAGATAAATAAATTATTTACAACAAATGCATCATGAACTGTGTGATCAGTAGGCAACAGATAACTACAATAATATAGCAATTTGTTTCTTGAAACGCTCTTTTGAGCCACAGAATATCACTACAATCCTAGACATGCCTCCTCCATTCTTAATATATTTCAGCATAACACAGCCTTTTTAGAAAAACAGTCATATCTTACTATGATAATACTGTTTAATGCTTTGCCCTCAGTAATATAAAATTTGAATGTGAGGAGGATAGATTCAGAAGCAAACTCAAGTCAATTTTATTAAGCAAGGAATAGGCCTACTACAGTGCCTAGGAGTACTTTGCTAAGAAGAAAAATATTTTTGTTAGTATATAGTTCATTTTATTATATTCACCACATTTTTTTACTCCTGTGACACAATTATCCATGCTATATATATATATATATATATATATATATATATGTATAGTTTTATGACAGTAAGCATTTTTTATTGCTTTGATGACTAATGAATGATATGTGCAGAAAAAATCGTTAATCAATGGCGATTTAGAAAATAAGATTGAACCCTAATTAGTAATTATATTCTTTCTTTCCACCAGGGTCTAAATCAGAATGGTCTTTGCTCAGAATAGTATAAGTATATTTTCAGGACATACCTGTGGTTAGTCCTGTATAAATCTAATTACCGTATACTTTGGAAAATATTTTTCAAAAACCACACATTTTTAAATAGGTTTAGGTCCTTTTTAAAGTTATGTGTTTTAACTTATGTTAATCGCATATATATTACATAAATGGTTTTGTGACAAAATTATTATTTTAATGTATATAACCTATGTGCTTAGCTAGTCTAGGTTAGCCTAACCTGTCCGAGGCCCAATCGTTAATAGGAATAGCCTACAGTAACAAACAAATTATTAATTATTTTGGTTAAGGGAGCAGTTTTAGTTTGAGAGTTTTGTGAAATGATACATGAGAACTAGAACCAACCTCCAGTAAAGTAAAAAAAAAAAAAAAAAAAAATAAATAAATAAAACAGAGGTACTTGTACTTGTGTACAGAGGTACTGTACTTGTTTCTGTCAGACATAGCTGACAGAAACAAGTACAGGAACAGAATTGCGAAGTGGAAGCCAGAACCAGAGAATGAGAAGAAAAAAAGAGACATGCCTAAATGGACAGAAGAAAGAAAGAGAGCATTCAGTGAAAAGATGAAGAAATGGTGGGCAAACAAGAAGAACACGAAGCTGAATTGATGTATTGCTTTGCGTGATCCAACAGGGTCTATACGCACATAATAATAATAATAATAATAATAATAATAAAACAGAGGTAAAATAAACGTTTGACCATAATTTATTTGGTTGCAAAACAAAGTAACTTGCAGTCTAATGGGATTTATGTAGAACTGTCCTCTCTCGCAGTGGAAGAACTGTCTGTATGGCAGCGTTCAAACTGCATATATAGTGTGATGTTTTTTAGGCTAGGAAACTGCCTGCATTTCAACTGGTTGTGTAGCATATAGCGGTAAAAGGGAATATCAAAACCAGTGTATAAAATGCAGCAATATAACTGACTGTTTAAAATGGTCCTTAATAGCTGTTCCTCCTGGTTACTTAATTACTTCCATGGCCACTGATACCCGAGGTGGTATTTGGCCTCGCCAACAACTTGTGTCCACTTCATACGATCTCCTGCACCTTCTTCATTCACCCTTAACTTACTAGTGTCAATGTCTTTTATTCTTCAAGATGGCAGAACTTGTTATATCAGCTCTGATTATAGCGAGATACTTACGCTCTAATTTTGTGAATTAAGTCTTTCAACACTAATTAGGCCACTTTCAATGGCTGTGAGTACTTGATGTCGATGATGTTTTACAGTTGTCGCTCCAATAATCTCAATTACACTAACAACGACTGTCTTTGTTAGAATAGCAATCCTGTCAGTTTGTACTTGCGATCCTGGATCCACTAGCCAATACACATACGGTGGTATTGACCCATCCACCTGCCCATCCATGTACGGTGGTATTGACTCACCTACCCTCCCATACACGTATAATGGTATTGATCTATCCAACCGCCCATACACATACGGTGGTATTGGTATTTCTGCATTGATATCATCTGCATCGATATCATCTGCATCTGGAGCTTTGTTATTTTTCATATCCTTTTGGCCAAGATGAACGCCCAAGACTCTAAAACAAATTCCCCCTGGTAATAAAATATATATAAATTTGTGTTTGGTTGGTTTTATTATTTTATTGGTATTTATATATAACTCAAATATAGTTTTTATGTATATTGGGGAAAGAAATTATTGTTATAGAGAAAAATAATTTTAAAATGTGTGTTTAGTGTGAAAAATGTTGTAAAAATTATCTGAAATAATAGAAATATATAACTTATATTGAAATGAATCTCATTAACAAAATTAGGGTGTTTGATTTTTTTTACATAAAAACATGTTTTCTAAGGAAAAAGTTGTTTCCATTAGAAATAAGCTACAGCTTAAAACCCCTTTTTGATCCATGGAAAATCGCTAAAATAACCTTAAAACCAAAGTATTTCTTATTCAAAATAATTAATTTTTGATCCAATATTTAATAACAGAGCCAAGGAAGAGTCAGCTTCAGTAAAATTGTACAAGTAAAGACAGACAATGCTTTCTATCAGGTTTGTTGGTATGACTGTTTCAAAGATCATGATAATTTTATTTAATATTTATTTTGTTTTCAGATTTCCTAGAATCTCAACAGGGTCTTCTCCGAGATCCTGCTCATGAGTTGAGAGCTAAATGCTTGTACGCATTTAAATTGGCATTGGAGACAAAACGAAGCAAATTTGTAGCATTTGGTCTATCAGGACTGCATGTAAGATTTGATTACTTAGTAAAAAAATCCTAAAATAAGATGTTTAGAGTATAGTGTTTTAATATCCACTAAATAATTGCAATTTTAAGATCTATAAACAGCCTCCATTAGTATTCAAACTGTCTGGTGTATTGTTTAGAATATATAATATTACTTCCACTCCCAGATATTTTTTTGAAATATTCCCAGTGATTTCTCTATTTTATACCCAAAATATAATTGTATGTAAAATACACTAATACAGCAAATCAAGCACTTACTTTGACTGTTGTCATTTTTTGGAAAAGAATTAAGAAAAAAAGGTTTTGAAGTAGAAAATAACTCCTACTATTGGTAAATCTTTAAAGTAATTCAACTATATATATATATATATATATATATATATATATATATATATATCAGTCAAACTTGGTATGTTTGTGTACACAAAACCCTAAAAGTAGTGAGTAGATTCACTTGACATTTTTATCGAACATTGCACATACATATAATAGTTTTTATATACTCGTACTTAGTTCCCAAAAGTATAAACGGGAGCAGGGCATTTCAAGCATTTCCCGACCTACCTACATTTCACAAATGAAAATAAATTTTAGTGCTGAATAAGTGCTACTGTGACAAGCTGATTTATATGCATATTATATCTAAACCATATCATGTACGTTTATGATTGTTTATTTATGAAAACAGCTGTAAGTTACTTTATTTTAGATGGAATCAAGTAAACAGTTGACCTTTATTTTTATAACAACTATGATCAAAAAATAAAAACTAATAGTTATTATCAGAGTAAGTTACAGCTAAGTTTGGCTGGGTTTAGCTAGCGTCTTTTAAAAATCCTATTTTCGCAAATTTTTAATATTTTCAGAATCTGTATTGGGCTATAATAGGTAGCCCTATAAATTATTTGGATTAAAAATATAAAACATTTAAAAAATCAACTTATTACTTACACAAATATTCAAATTTCACCATGTTTTCTTGAAAGATTAAAAATTAATGGTCTTGAAAAAAAACAATTATTTCCTGAGTGTTAACACTTGTAAATAGTAACCGACTATTTCTATATAACCTACTAAATATTATGTGTTCATACTATTAAATCTTCATGCACACATTTTTTTGTGATTACAGATTTCTTTGTAAACAATTCAATACAGCGAAAACAAATATTACAATTTGATAATTATTTTTCCAAACATCTATAAAACCAGGTCATTCAGATTTCTGTAAAATATTTAAAATGGCCCCTACAGGCATTTATAGGGTTACCATATAGTCTGGATTGAAAAAGAGGACACCCACCCTACGGTTAGGCTGACCTCTAAATCAGAACTACACCCCTTCCCCCACAATATTGATTAATTGTGGAATATGAGTATTAAAAAAATCTGTTTCCAAATATCGAAATAAAATCAAATGACCTTCAATTGGAAATAAAAAAATTAGTGTAAAAAACAACATAGAAACTAAACTTAAGCAGCTAAGCTATGTTACAAAAAACCTGTTAGGCCTACTACTGTCGGTGCAGAAATGTTTGACGTTTCTGAGTTCGGACGTTGTTTCCTAAGAAACAATGTAACATTTATATTGTTTAGCCAATAAACAACTACTTTTACATTTCAAATTGGCATTTCATGCGTCATAATTCAAATTCATTTCGATTGACAACGTTCGTGTGTTACTGTCAGCGCATAAATGATCTGTTTCCGAGTTTGAAGTTTGTTAAATAATAAACAAAAAGCCCTATGAAAAATCCAATTACACCATTGATTTCCTTGTTTAACTGTAAATTATGACAAATACATTTTTAAAGGTTACCATATGTTTTAATAATGTTTAACTTAGTTGAAACAAAAAAGTACCGTAATTCTAACTACTAGTTTTCACTGTTCATCAAATTTACAGTTTTTACTAAAAAACCCTGTTAATATAGAACATTTATATTTTAATATCTGGTTGATAGAAATGTTTCCTATAAGTTTCAACAATTTTAGTATTTGAACTTTTCAAGAAAAAAAGTTTTTATCAATTCCATGAAACAAAATTTTGTTGGCTTATAGAGGTCATAACATTAATTACTTGATCACGTTATAATCCTCATGACATTTTTTTGTTACGATCCATTAAATTTATATGCATAGTAAATGCAATGATTTTATATTGATTTAGATCAATTTAAATGTATAAATTGATTTAAAAGCACAGCATTTACTTATAGGTATGAAAGTAATTTATCGTAACTATACATGTCATAAAGATTACAAAAAGATCAAATAATTAATTTTACTACTTCTGGAAGCCAAAAAACAATGTTTCAGGGAACTAATAGGCAATTTTTATCTCGAAAAGTTAAAATTCTAAAATTTATGAAACTTATAGGAAATGTTCCTCTCAACCACGCATTAAAGTATAAATGTGATACATTAACAGTTTTTTTTAGTAATAATGGTGTAGATTTTATATACAGTAAAAACTAGTTAAAACTCTGGTACTTTAATAGTTCCAACCAGGATAAAAACTATTAAAACTTCAGCTTGAATGAGAATTAGAATAGTATTTTTGTCCTTTTGCCTATGTGACATAATGGTATATGAGCGTGATACCGACAGTATTCTATTCTAGGTACCATGCTCACAGCCTCTGTAGAACTCATAAAAAAAAAAAAAAACACAAGATTATGTGGCATACGAACAGATATTATTGTTACTACTACACGCTCAAAAATGTTGAAGACCTGGTTAAATTAAAATTTAAACTGAAGCGCTACTTAGTCTCTAAGGCTTTCTACTCAGTGGGAGAGTTCACTGCAACAGGCCACTGGGAGAGTAGTTAAAAACCTATGTCGGCCTGAGCTGGCTGTATAGCTGGATGTATGAAAGTTACCTTTGTGTATGTATCAATGCTTATTTTATTTTATTTTTAGTCATATTTTAAACACAATGAACCATGTTGACGCATTGTATGCAACAATTGTTGTAGTCCACAATAAAGATCTTGAATTGAATTGAATTGAGTTTGATATAAAAACCATACTTTCGCCGCTCCTTAAAACCCTGGACAAATAGGGGGCTTCTAAAAATTCTGCCCAGAAGTTTTCACAAGACGCTAAAAGAGGACATGTCCGGGGAAAAGAAGACGTATGGTAACACTATAGGCATTTAACAATATATGTACGGTTAACCAAATATTTTGTCTGACAGTATCCCCACCCCTCATGTTTGATTTCAGATTCAGTCAATTTTTTAAAAGAATCAAATTGTGGTATCAGTAGATAATTTGTCAATCTAGTATTGAAGAATGAAAACAGAAAGGAAGAAGCCACCCTTACCTTCTAAATAACCAAAAACAGTTGCTCACTCATATTTGTCTCAATGTTGTTGGCTAAATTGTTTTTAATAACTATCAGATCAATATACAGCCTTCTCTTAGTACTTGAGGGCTCTTGGTATTTTTCTTGTGTTTTATAAATGAGTATTGAACAAGAAGTAACAAGAAGTAAATAAAATGGGAACATGCATATTGAGTTGAAATTACAGCAGTCAAAATCGGTCAATAAATTATCAGTTCTAATACTTAATATCAACACAAAGTTCAGCAACATTTCAAACATCATGGTCTTTTTCAACAAAAGTGTAAACTAAAAATAATCAACATTCATTATGATCAATTAGTTCCACTGCTGAACCCAGTTGGAGAAATTTGTTAACGTTAGTACAAGAATGATGCAGTATAACAGGCTTGAAAACAAATTATTAAGATCAATAACTTTTCCTTTAGTCAATAAACACTAGCAAAGTAATGTTTTTGCCCTCGTTTCTGATTGTCTATCTTTTCTTCAAGAGATGTAGCTATGAACAATTAGGGAATTGGCATTTGAAGTTACGTTTCTTTGTAATTTAATTTAATATTAACCAGCAATAAAATGTCAAAATTATAAAATGTTAGTTTAAATGGATTATTTTAAAACAGCGAACATACTTCTTATATTTCTTATCCTAATTGATATAAGCTTATCATTGTTTTATCATTTTTTCCTTTTCCTGCTAGAAATCTGTTCTCTAAATTCAAACTTTTCTGTTAACTACATATACAACTCTAATTTCTAGGGAAAATAATTGTTAAGGTTTTCGGTATATGCTTTCTTTCTTTCATTATAAAGAATGCTCCCTTTTTTCTCATTACTTTTATGAACGAAATATATTTTCTCTGTTATCTATGAAACTTGCACTAGTTAAAATATTTATAAGTAAATAACATTAATTTTATGAAAATTACCATGACACACTTTAAATACCGTATTTGGATTTGAAGATTAAATTTGGGAAGATTTTTACTAAAATTCTTTCGATTTTGAAATAAGACAGCAGTAGAATAAGGAGTGAATCTTATAGATAAGTTTTAAATTGCCGGTATGGAGGCTCAGTACCTTAGGCTTCAGACTGTGGAGTCTAAGGTCCAAAGTTCAGATCCCTAACTGAGCTAAGAGTGGTCAGCACTTCACTCGTTGAATAAAGTTCATAAACAGACCTATAGGCTCATGTGAAATAGTGAGTGAAGTTTTTTTGTCAAACAAAAATAAAATTAATATGATTATTATATTGCAACGGAAATTTTATTATTTTGAATACAAACATAAAATAGATAACATTGTTGAAAAATAAAATGTAATACATGTTTTCAGAAACTGCTAAGAGATGACCGCTTTCAGTCAAACTTTGAACCAGAAGATGATTCACTGTGGCTTCCGTCTCAGTTACTTCATGCAATTTCATCCTTTTCCTTCCAATCTGATGACACACAAGTTGATATGCTTAAGGTAAATATGGTTTAACAAGTGAATTTACATGGGAATTTGAAGATATTATTTTATAACCACCTTAAGGCCTTGGATTTTAAAAATATCCTCTTGTTGAGTCTTATTTGGAGCAGGTGGAAGGTCTATTCATATGTGGGTGGATGGGAGTATCCATCAAATCCTGTGTATAACTGGTGAGAGGGCCATTCAAGAGTCATATGTAGAGTGGGTGGGAAGAACAGTCGGATTGTTATGTAGAGCAGGTGGGAAGGTCATTCAAGAGTTGTATGTAGGGTGGGTAGGGTTTTTTTGTTGTTGTCAGTATGCTCTTTGTGTATTCATTTAATTTGAGACATGCATGTTTTAATTTTAAAACACCTATCATTCTTCTCATACTAAAGTTTAAGAAAAGTCGTCATGCTCCAAAAACTCTACCGCATCCTAAACCATAGATCATGCTTATAAGTCATACTTAAAAACTTGTTGATGAAGCTGGGGTTTCAACCCTTATCAGTAATTGAGAACTTAATCGGTGAGATCCAATAAATGATGTATGGTAAAGAGAGCTTTGGGAAAACCACACTATTGCATGTACGCCAAATATTGTGACTGTCAAAGTAATTAAAAAAGTTGCTTACAAATGAGTACTTTTATGACCTAAGATAATATTGGCACAATGTTTAAAGGCCTAAAATTATACAAGTGATCACATTCACCCTTCTTATAGCTGACAAAATTTATGTATTTAATGCATAAGGAAATGCACCCTGAATTAAGCACATATTGATAAGTACATTAAAGAAGATTAATTACAAGCTATTATTTTTTTCAAAGGAACATATAAAAAACCAAAAGTGTCAAGACTCGTTTTAGGCAAAATGCACTTTACAACATCCATAAGATTCTTTTTAATTACCAGGCTAAAACTAAAGTTACTTATACTATCAGAACTTTTCTTTTTTTGAAAAAAAGGGATTAAGTGTATAGTTATTTACAAGACCATTTACATATTGTGATTAAGCTGAATTTGAAGCATTAACTAAAATGGAATTGAATTGGCCAGTTGTAAAATGACATTGTTTAGAAGTATACTTATTATTACTAGGTCACAAGAGAATTAAATGAAATAATTAAAGTTAGTGATTGACAAAAATTATTTAAGGTGCTGCTTAATGTGGCTTGTTCATCTTACTGGACAATGAATGGCCGCATCATTATTCAAATACTCACACTCTGCAATGAGGCTTACGAGTCTGGAAACCAGGCTATTCGCACGGCTGCTCAAGCAGCCACCAGTCAGACACTACGTTCTTTCTGCAACATGCTTGGTACGTACCTCACCTTATTTTAACAACTACCCATCTAACATTTAGTTAATTAAAGAGTAGATTAAGTTAGAAGCTTAGTCTGAAAGTATTCGAATAGAAACAATAATTTCTAAAAAAATGTGACCTGTGGAACCATTGCTTAGCATGTTTCAAATCAATTGACTATAAATTATCTATGTATATTTTTTAATGTTCATCTCACACATATTTTCTCATTAAGTAACTGCCATTTAGTAAATACTAGATGATAGGCCATGTTTTGTAAATTATTACAAAAAATGATCACAGAACAGTGCAACTGTAACATTCTAAGCAACTATTGATAACATAAGTCTTGTAAAGAATTAATCATAAAATTGTTTATACAATAGAACACAATAGGGTGTCAACACAAAATAATAGATAACAGAATATGAATGATAAAAAGTATAATAGTGGTTAGTTTTGTCAGTCTTTTATTCTCTTGTTCTCTTGTTGTTTTATTCATTGTTGGACAATGGTCCAGGTTTGTTATCATGGTCTAGAAATTTGTTGATTTTGTAATTGTTACTCATTAACAAACCAACAATGTAGTTCGTTTTTGATCTTCTTTCTTCTATTCTCTTAAGCTGAATAGGTAGTGTATTATATAGCCTTGTTCCAGTGTATGACAGCTTTTTACTAAATAGGGCAGTTCTGTGTGCAGGTAAGTTAAAATTAACTCCATTTATTGTTGTTTGGTCATGTTGGCTGTTGCGGGTCAAATTTAAGTTAACAGCATGCATGGTGACTTTGAGAATGTAAAGAGATGTGATTTGAGTATATTGTGGTATTTGTATGCTTCTCTACAGCTGTTGTCGTTGGCTGCTCTACCGCATGGCCATCGGGTGACCCCGTGATGGCGTCTCACTCTTCCTCCCCCCCGCCACCCTTAATTTTGCAATCAGATCACTTCACCAGCACTCTTGCCCCCTACTCCAGATTTCTTAAGACAACCCATGTCAATACTCAATCTCTTCTTGGTCATATTGACGAATTTTGTTTAATTTTTGAATTTTCTTCTTTGATATAGTTTTAATTTCCGAATCCTGGCTCAAGCCTAATATATCAGATAAAAGTGTTGATATGTCTGGATATACTCTTTGTTGTAATGATCGTCTGTCCAAAGGTGGTGGAGTAGTTGCAGCTTTTGGGTCATTCCATGTCAAGTCAACCAGGTCATGACACCCATCTCTTTAGATTTTGATGAAACTTGGCACAATTGTTGCATTTGCTATCCTATTGATAAATACCAAATTTTATTTCTCTATCTCTTATAGTTTTTTTTCTACAAATTTTTTAATTTTCTTAATTTAACGCGATTTTAGGCCTCGGATTTCGCGTCTTGCAATGTAACTTGTAGCTTAAAAAATTAATATCTTGAAAACTATTTGAGATATCACCATGAAACTTTGCATAATATTTAATTAATATATTTAAAATAAAGAAAAAATACATTCACTAACCTATCTCAACTCCAAAAAATAATAAAAATATTATAATCAGAATTTTTTTTTTATTTGAAAACCGTTGTCGGGATTTACTTAAATTGCAATATCTCAGGTCTCAGACCTGGTAGAGTGTTCATATTTTTTTTACATACTCCTAGATACATAGGCTAACAGATAAACAAAAGAGATGTATGGCTTTTTCACATGTTAGACTGATATTCAACATTATTTATGAGTAACAAAATTACAGACCAACTAATCAATAATTATTATAATCAATAAAATCAATTAATTATTGATAGAGCAAGGGGTCAGAACTAAGACATGACAAAGATTTATAAAAGAGAAATTATAAGCACTAATATTTACACAGCTTGTATGACTCATCTATCTTGTCTCAACAGGATCCTTTCATGTTGGTTCATGCTCCTAGCTCTACAGCTAACCACTGAACACTGCCTCAGTTTAGATCTTGCTTTGAGTGAGTGAAGACCTATAGTGCAAACTTCTTGTGCAGTGATTGTGATTTTTAATTTTATTAAGTGAAAAGTGAAACATAACAGTTACAGTATATAACTATGTGATTTCCATTAAATGTTTTAATTTAATAAAACTATTTAGTTTTGAAGTAAAGATGCACCTTTTAATTTTGGAAATCAACAAGAGTCAATTTTCTCTGACTCAGTGATTGTGTAAAACTAAGTGAATAGGCTAGTTACAGGTTGTATCTATTTTTCTTCTTGGACTTTAAAATGGGGTAAGCGGAAATCAAAATGACAAATCCTCAAGCTTGTAGCATTGGACTATTTAAACAATCAGACTGTTTTCAGACAACTTATACACCTTCCAAAAAATTACAATCTGTATCAGAATTAACTGAGGAAGAAAAAGAATTAATTCAACTTAGATCTGGAATCAATTTAATTGAATTTAAAAATGTTTGTTCCCATCACAGCTACTACTTTCTCAATGTGTTTGAAAAATATCAAACAGTATGCATAGATCCATTAAAAAAACACAAAAAGCCAATAAAAAAGTCACTAAGAAGTGTATCTTTAAGTTTTTCAAAACAATTGTGTGAAAAAAATATTTTAATTAAACCTGGACAAAAGATATGCCCTTCATGTCGAAACTTCTGTGAAGAAAAAACTAAAATCACTGAAAATGAATCTGACGACGAACTAATGATTGAATTGGATTCATTTGAATCTAGAAATGTCTCCCTTTCACAAACAAATGCAGCCTTAGATGATTTGGGTTTAACTCCAATTAAACTTCATAATTTGTCATCACATAGTAAGGGATCGTATTACAAAAGAAAAGTTGAAAAAGTAACAAAAGAAGTAAAGAAAAAAATCTCCAAAGCTCTAGATTATGACATTGAAATGTCAGAAGACGAAAAAGAAGATGAAAGAAATGTTATCAAAAAAGCAGAAGATTTTGATAAGCTCGTGGGCCTTTTAAAAGAAAAACTTATGTCTGTTGGGAGATCCCAAAAAGTCCAGATTCTGAGTTTGGTGCCAGAATCTTGGAGCCAGAAAAAAGTTGCTACAGAATTTCAGGTGACCGAATATATGGTAAAACAAGCAAGGAAACTTAAACGAGAGAAAGGTATCCTAGCTATCCCTGACCCTAAAAAAGGTAACACACTCTCCGAAAACACAGTTAAACTTGTGACAGACTTTTACCAAAGTGATGAGAATTCAAGAGTTTTACCCGGAGCAAAAGATAAAGTGAGCATTAAAAAAAATATTTATATGCAAAAAAGACTTATTCTCAGTAATTTGAGAGAGCTTTACTCTTGTTTTAAATGGGAATGCCCCGACTTGAAAATAGGATTCTCGAAATTTTGCAGTTTAAGACCAAAGTGGTGTGTCCTTGCTGGGTCAGCAGGTACCCATACAGTATGTGTATGCAGCATACACCAGAATGTGAAATTGTTACTAGATGCTGTAAAAATTGAAGAAAGTTACAAAGATTTGATCAAGATGTTGGTTTGTAATGTTGAAAACAGTGAGTGTATGCTACGCCATTGTGACAACTGTCCGTCTGATGATGCACTGATTGAATACTTAACTGCAACATTGAGCGAAGATTATGATTTAGAAGAAGAAATAATTATAAGCCAATGGGTTAATACTGACAGGACAGAAATGGTTAAGCAATCAATCAGCGTTGAAGACTTTATTTCTTTACTGAGCAAATCTGTAGAAAACCTAATCCCACATTCATATATTACAAAATCACAGTCTAAAACTTTCAAAAAACTGAAAGAAGATCCGCCTTTGAATACAGCAATTGTAGTAATGGATTTCAGTGAAAATTATTCTTACACCATTCAAAATGAAATCCAAAGTTATCACTGGAACAGAGGTGGATGCACAATTCATCCAGTTGGTCTCTACTTGAAAAAGGATGATAAAGTTTTAATTTCCAACCACTGTTTCATAAGTGATGATTTACAACATGACACTTGTTTTGTGAATTACGTACAAAAAGAAATTTCGAAATGGCTGAAAGAAAATCATCCCGAAATAAACCAAGTTCATTATTTCACTGACGGCTGTGCTGGTCAATACAAAAATAGAAATAGTTTCAAAAACCTAACAAACCATCATGAAGACTTTGGAATGAAAGCCGAACATTCATTCTTTGCAACAAGCCACGGGAAATCAATATGTGATGGCTTGGGAGGAACTGTTAAGAGAATTTTGAGAAAAGCCAGCCTTCAACTTTCAGATGAAAATCAAATCAAGACAGCAACTGCAGTTTATGACTTCTGTAAAGTCAACATTGAAAAAATAAATTTTCACTTTATTGACACAAAAAATGCTGAAGCTTTCAGATTGGAGTTAGCGTCACGATTTTTAACCACCAAGACTATTCCCGGTACTAGAAGTTTCCATTATTTCAAATCATTAAATACAAATGAAATTGAAATAAGGAGGACTACTGATAGTCCTAATCCTACTCTAATGTTTTCTTTTGATTCTGCTACGGATTGGGTCTGCATTCAACCATCTTTAAACAATTATGTGGCTGCAAACTACGATGGAAAGTGGTACTCGTTAAAATGTGTTTCATGAAGAAGAAGATGCTGAAATTCTTTTTCTTCACCCTCCAGGACCTGCTGCCAGCTTTTACTGGCCTCAAAGAGAAGACTTGTGCATAATACCTGTGGAGCACATTATCAGTACAGTTGATGCACCGCAATCAAGTAGCACTGGCAGAATGTACTACTTCAAAAAAGAGTTTATCAGAAAAACAGAAGAGTGTTGGATGAAGTGGAAAAAATATAACAAGCAGAACTAATAATTGCTATAAAAGATATTGATTCTAGACTTCAGTTTTTATTTTATTTCACATTTATTAAATGTAAGTAAACCGCAAATTTATAATTTCTTAATAATATTCTACTTTTTGGAATATTAACTAAACATGTGAAAAAGCCATACATCTTTTTTGTTTATCTGTTAGCCTATGTATCTAGGAGTATGTAAAAAAAATATGAACACTCTACCAGGTCTGAGACCTGAGATATTGCAATTTTAGTAAATCCCGACAACGGTTTTCAAATAAAAAAGATTTCTGATTATAATATTTTTATTATTTATTGGAGTTGAGATAGGTTAGTGAATGTATTTTTTCTTTATTTTAAATATATTAATTAAATATTATGCAAAGTTTCATGGTGATATCTCAAATAGTTTTCAAGGTATTAATTTTTTAAGCTACAAGTTACATTGCAAGACGCGAAATCCGAGGCCTAAAATCGCGTTAAATTAAGAAAATTAAAAAATTTGTAGAAAAAAAACTATAAGAGATAGAGAAATAAAATTTGGTATCTATCAATAGGATAGCAAATGCAACAATTGTGCCAAGTTTCATCAAAATCTAAAGATATGGGTGTCAAATTAATTATTTACTGGGTGATTTGACATGGAATGACCCATTTGTCAAATCTAATTTACCCACTATAGTATTGTACTCCTCTGACACCAGCAGGCGACCTGAGTATATGTTTCTTGATATTTTTGTTCATAATATACATGTTTTAATTTCTGTTTGTTACAGGGCACCTAATCTTGGCTTTCTCGTTGGATCTGAATCCATTCTTCTTGATCTTATGGCTCGTTATAGTCATGTCATTGTAACTGGTGACTTTAACTCGAACCTTTTGGGCCCTGTTAATTACGATCAGACTTACTTAACAAGATTGTTTCACTCTTGTAATATGACTATACTGCCTGTACAAACAACCCACCACACTGCTACTACCAATACATGGCTGGACATCATTTCTCTCTCTGACCTGTCCCATGTCTTACACCACGGTCGGCACCCTGTCCTTGGCCTGTCAATACACGATTTAATATTTTTTTTATATCGTCTGACCACCCCTTAATGTGAACCCAAATTCATCTCGTACAGGAGACTCAATAATATTGATTCTGATGCACTTCTGGCTCATGCACTCCTAATGTCTTGGCGTGATATAATCCACGCTCCTGATGTCAATATTATGGTAAACATGTTTTACAATTTTACAATTTGTCTCCTTGATAAGCATGCTCCCTTGATCATTAAGAGGCTCACCAAGAAACCAGCTCCATGGATTAATGACTACTTACGTCAACTGCAGAGATTAAGGGACATAGCTTTTCGTAGTCATCTGACGATAGGGCGGAGTATAAAAGACTGAGGAATAAGACTCGGCAACAATTTCGCAATGCCAAAATAGGATTTTATCATAGACCTTTCTCTGGTGCCATATGTACTAAAGGCTTGTGGTCTAAGGTCAGGGAGCTAGTCATTGGTAAGACCAATAGTGACAAACCTGTTTTCCTTGATTATAATGTCATAAACAAATATTTCTCTACCATTCCAATTTATCTGTCCAGAGCTCGTTACTTTGTCAGTGAGTGTCACTTCTCTTTGCTGCCCTCGCCATCAGTTCTTCTTCACTCCGGTGACTGAGGCTGATGTGCTTGATGCTGTGATGAGAATGACCAGCAACACAGTCGGAACTGATAAAATCCCTATTAAACTTTTACTTCCAGCCATACTGACTGTGATTACAGCTATTTTCAATAAATCCTTAACCACATCTACCTTTCCGTCTGAGTGGAAATCTGCCATTGTGCGCCCTCTACAAAAAGTTCTGAAGCAACTTGAGGTCAACTGAAGGCTGACCTATCACTATCTTGCTAGCGTTGTCAAAATGCCTCGAAAGGTTAGTCCACTGTCAGATGTCATGATTTATGGAGAGTGCTGGATTATTTTCCAATTTCCAATCTGGATTCCATTCAAGATTCAGTACTGCCACTGCCCTTCTTAAAATTACTGACGATGTCCGCTCTGCTATTGACAAGTCCCTACTTACCATCTTGACCCTATTTGATTTCTCTAAAGCTTTCAACTGCGTTTAATATCCCCTTCTTTATATAAAAATGCTCTCTGGTGATTTTTCTGATGGTTGTATTGAATGGGTCAGGTCATACTTGACGGACCGTCGGCAGTGTGTAAAGGCAGACAACAGAGAATCTAACTGGGAACTGGTGACTAGAGGTGTGTCCCAGGGTTCTGTGCTTGGGCCACTCTTATTCTTACTTTACATTAACGATGTTACTACTGTTAAAACTTTCTGCGAATTCCACTTATACGCTGATGACCTACAAATCTATACTCACTTCACTCTGAAAGACTTGCTTACTGCGTAACTAACATTAACTGTGATATCCAGTCTATTACAAATTGGGCTGTCAAGCATGGCTTAAAGCTCAATGAGGCCAAACCCCAAACAATATTGTTGGGCTCTACTAGACTCACTTCTAACAATGACCTGACAAATATACCAAAACTCAAACAATACAAAATTACCGTTTTGTGACAAAGTTAAAAACCTAGGACTTATTATGAACAAAAACTTGAACCAGACTGATCAAGTTGCTGTAATGTGTTTTTGCTGCTATACACACTTTGAAAAGATTTGCCATGTGTTTCCCTCTCAATGTCAAGGTTTTGTTAGTAAAGACTCTAGTTTTCACTCACTTTAATTACTGTGATACTGTAATCACGCGTCTGATGATCTCATGTCTGATGAGCACGCGGAAAGATTACAGCGTGCCCAAAACTACTGTATCAGAATTATTTTCAACCTGAGGTGAAAAATGGAGGGATCATGTTCCTCCATTTTTCTACAAATTGTCCATCTTAGAGTTAAAAAATCTTCGACAGTTCCATATCCTGATTTTGTTGTACAGTATTCTTCAAAACCAAATTCCTAATTATCTGTTAGAGCAGTTTGTTTACCTGTCACAAGTTGATGTGTGTAGAACCAGACGTGGTGAGTCAATGTTAGCTATTCCAGTTCACTGCACCACCACTTTCAACAAATCATTCATTGTATCCGCGTGCAGGCTCTGGAATGCTCTGCCTGATAATATCAGATCCATCAATAAGCGCACTCGGTTTGGGGCGGAGGTGAGGTGTCATCTACTGCGGGCCTCGCGGGAGTAGTGGCTGGTGGCGCTGTGGCTTGGTGGTGGCAGTAATGAGTGATTGTGCCGAATGAATGTAGTTTTGAATAAATGTAATGAATAACTGTAGTTTTGTTTGAAATAGTCAAAATATTTTTAAGTTTAAATATAATTTTTTACATTTTTTGACTTTATATGTTTTACTTTGTACATTGTTATTTCCTTGTAAATTGTTATTTATATTTCAAATAATATCTTATTATGTATGATGAGGTTAGGTGGTAGAGAGGGCTTTGCAGCCCTAACTTTGCCTCTTGTAATATGAATAAAGACATTTTAATTTCATTTTTTCATTTCATTTCAGCTATTCTGTTGTGCAATATAAGCCATCAGTCTTATTGCTCGTTTTTGTAGAACGAGTACTTACTGGAAGTTGTTATTTGAAGATCCCCCTCCAAATTATAATTGCATATCAGACTCTACTTTCAAATAGTGTAGACTCTACTTTGACTTCTGGAGTACTTATAGATTTTATCCTTCTTAGGGCAAACAATGCTGCGCCGAGCTGATGACACAATTTATCTACCAGCGGTGTTGCAGAAATAATTGTTGAGCTTTTCTGCCTTCCTGAGGCATTCATTTATCTCCCTTTCTGTTGTAACTAGTTTAAGCTGGTGCATTGCTTTCTGACCCCTTTTGGATGCTTTCTCATTGTTTATGACATCCCATTAACTTTGGGTCTATTGTCTGTCTGACATGTACGTTGGTTTTTAGCTTCTTTTAATATCTCTCTGAGTCGTAAGTCGTCAAGTTTTTTTTGTGAGTAATTGTTTCTTTGTCTTTTTGCTGCTCAGTCATCTTGTATGTGCTAATGATTTGGGAAGGTTTTCTTTTAATTTATTTACTCTCTCATCATTATACTCAGCTACATGTTTTTTTCCTGATGGCGAAAGTAGTATTCATCTCCATTGTTACGGCTCCTATTAAGGAATTGTACAAATTTGTCGACTGTAAAAATTTTGTCGACTGTACAAATTAAAATAAACTCTACTAAAATTGTTAAAACGTTACAGATGAGGAATCTCAAGAGACGGTTCACAGTCCTCAGTTGCGGGAGGTGGGTAGTGGTGGAATAGACTGCTTCAACGAAGTCATACCCATCCTTCAGTTCATTTGTAGTAAACTGGATGAAGCGCAAAGGTACAGTGCTATAGTTATCAAGCATTTATGAGTAAAAATATGAGAAACTTTCTCTTTATCATTTAATTCACACTTAGTTTGAAGTTAACATGAATCTGTAGGCCTGAATGTTATCCTGTCAATGAAGTAAAGACGATGACTTATGTTTAAATGCCCAGTGGGAATTTAATTAATGGACATTGAACTCCGTAATCCAAAGCTTTAACCTAACCACTTAGCCGCCGCATTGGCATAATCGTGTTTCAGAAGATTTATCCAATGAGTGAGCTGATGATTTTTTTTAACAGGACCTGGAATTTCCTTTACATGTTTGAAAAATTAGTATTGTGATAACACCAATTGCACATTCCCTGATAAAATAATAACCTGCCAGAGATAAATGGGTAAACTAGGGTTATAACACTAAAACTCTGTAAGTTTGATCATCAAATCATTCAATAATCAAATGAGTGAGCTGGTGATTTGTTTAAATAAGACCTGAGATTTCCGTGACATGTATGAAAAATTAGTATTGTGATGCTAAATAATATTGCACCTTCCCTGATAAAATAATAACGAGAAGAGGTGAAAGGGTAAACTAGGGTAAACTAGTAACAATTTTAGGATTCGAGTCGGGGGTTTTTAGACATAATTTTGAGTACCACTATCAAAAGAATATTTACACAAAATAACTTAGTACATGTATATTTGTAAAAGCTCCAGTTTATCAAACTAAGTTATAGTTGATGAAGTTGAGTATGTTACAGCGCTGATCGTAGCAGTCATAGTGTTGTATTCTTACTGGAGTGCCTGCACACTCAAGTGTCCAGCCTTCCTCAAAGTATCCATGCCAACCGCCACTTCACTGCATTTCTCTGGCAGAAGTTATGCCCGGCTCTGATCGCTTTCCTTGGCTCTCCACGGGTGGACAAGAAGATTGTGTCCCGCCAAGATCGACAGGTGGGAGGGGAAGTCGAAGTGGGCCGTGGCTCAGGAGGATTGCCTTCCGCACCTAGCTTTGATACATATCAAGCAAAAACCATTTATAGGTTGGTTATTTTTTAATTTGGATTTAAATTATAATGTATTTATTACTGATCAAAATGTTTGACTGTGTAATATTTTATGTTTCCAGTATTGGGAGTCAGCTGGTGAGGCTGGTTGGTTGTGTAGGCTCTTTGCGACCTGTGCTAGAATCAGTATTTTATCGTATGCTGCTTTATCCTCCACCACAACATCGGCTGGAAGCGCTAAAAGCTCTACGAGAGGTAATTGTTAAGTGATTTTGGATACATTAGTGGTGTGTGATAAAGAATTTCTTTTAATTCGATTCATTGATGCAAATCAAAGAATTTTGACTTGAATTGAAACACTTTAATTCTATGGTTACACATAGAGTTAAAGTTGTTATCTAAGTTTTAAAATCGCTTTACTAATACCTAGTCTTACATTAGCAATAATATCTTGTTATACAAATTATAATACAGAAATGGAGGATTTAAAATTGAAATCTATTAATCTCAAAAGTTTAGCAAATGAATACTATTATTTAAAATAATGGGATTATGAGAATACTGGTAATATAAAAGTAGCGTAGTTGAACACCAATTTCATTCCTTTGTGAATTCCTGTAGTCTGAGTAAAGGTGGTTTACTGAAATCAATCACCATAATATTTGTACTTTTATAATAAATTTGTGTTTTGTAGTGTTAGTTGTTTTGTACGTCTACCAATGCCTAATACACTAACTAATGAGTCTTTTTTTTTCTTACTCCTGTTGTTTTGTGGAGATCACTATCATTTGTTTTTCAAATGTTTATCAATAAACAAAAAACTAAAAAAATGACAAGTACAACTAGAAGTAACATACTGTGGTGAAAACATTTTTAAGGTCCACCTGAAGAAGCAAATATACAAAATAAATAAAAAAAGAAAGAAAAAACATAGAGAAACGAATGATCAGAACACGGATAGACAAGAAACACGGAAGAGGGATGGAGACTATCAAACAATATAGTTTTTAAAGAAATAGAATCATTAACAGACTTCATTTGGAAATGAAGAATATTATACTTTACTTACTTCCTAAGGATGCCAGAATATAGAAGACTAAACATGAAAGGAAATATCTCAAAGGATGAAGGAATATTGGAGAAAACAAGAAAACATTACTAATGGTTGCTGTGAAGGTTAAAATGTTCACCTTAAATTATAAACCTTATTTCTCAAAAGTAAAATTGCTTTATAAATAGTTAGCTGTCATTGAAAGTAATTTAGAAGTGAAGCATCAATTTCCTTTTACCAGTTTTTGTTACGACTCATAATTTTGTTACAGCTCCTTCGCAGCCCCAGCAGAATGGTAGACTTTGCAGGCCCTATTCTTGCTGAGGATGAAAAGGGCTGTCAACAGAGTGATATGGCCCTGACCAGATTGTGAGTTATAAAATTGTATAGGAAAATTTAAATTCATTTAATAATATCTGGACAAATTTGTTACCAATTTAAGAAACAAGTTTAAGTTGCCATCAGAAACAATGTCCCAAAAATGTACATATTTTAAATTTTGTTACACCAAACAATAGATTGCAATAATTTTAAACGTTTGTTATTTATTGGCATATGATTAAATATAAGATGTCTTGACTTGCATATAAGGGGTCGTGCGTCTGTTTTTAATGATAGTTAAATTATTGGTATGCTACTAAATGAGATGTAGTTTTGAAGTGATATCAAGCACCAAAAAAGTGTTATTGTATCTATATAATATGTATTATTGTAAAAGTATAATTTTTATTATTATTATGTTTAAATTCAATATTAAATTCATGTTTTTATTAATAACTAGCTGACCCGACAGGCATTGCCCTGTCTTATTCATGAGTATTCAATTTAAATTAGAATAAATAAATATAAAAAACATCCCAAATACAAATTCTTTATTGCAATGCTTTTTTGTACACAACATTTTTAGTTTTTTTCTGGAGCATAAATAAACAATGATGGTTTTCCAACTCAAGAACAGGCAACATACATACAATTGTCCATGTGAAAAACATGGATTTTCAAGATTTATGCCATATACACATAACGATTGCCCCTGTGATTTATTTATTGACATACCAAATGCATGTTGGATAGGAAATTGTGATCGTTTAAAATCAAATGGCACATCGTTAGGAATCATGGGAATACATGGCATCAAAACGGTTTCTCCTTTGAAATTTCCAATCAAAATTTTGGCACTGATCAAATTGTTCATTAATTTGTTCACTGTAAGCCTAGTGCCATTACAAAGCCTTGGTGGGTTAATATTCCGCAGCATAATGATTACCGCACCAACCTTCAATTGCAGATTATGAGGTGGTAAAACGGGCAATTCAAGTGAATTTAAAATTTTTTTGGGATAGTAGACAATATCATCTGAGTTGGTTGCAGAATCAACCAATTTGTATGTTATCAGATCTCCAGCTATCTTAGTTTGAATTTGAAAATCTATTTCTTTAACATCACCGTTTTTTTGCAGCCAATATAACACGTTCGCTCAACCAAACGTGATCATTGCAATTCTGTGCAAGGTTTGGAAATACCATTTCGATGAGTTCATCCTTAGATTCAGTAAATTGACAAAAATTGTTAGGGAATGTAATGTATCCAGATGATGCGTCAACAGGAATTTTACCATTACCAATGTTTGAAAACATCTCTCCAGATAGGTCATTCTGTAATTCTACTCGCATGTTCATGTTTAATTCAAGTGTTTTGACATACTTCCATAAATTAGATGATTTAAAACACACATTAAGTTCATCGGCTGGTGTTGATCATGGAATTACTGGTAATGTTTGTCGAAAATCAGCTGCCAAAAGTATTATAGCACCACCAAACAGGTTTTTGTTGTTTCGTAAATCTTGCATTTTGCGGTCTAATGCTTCCAAAGATTTTTTGTGTGCCATTGTGCATTGG
The DNA here is from genome assembly GCA_035578905.1 of Stictocephala bisonia. Classification (NCBI taxonomy): domain Eukaryota; kingdom Metazoa; phylum Arthropoda; class Insecta; order Hemiptera; family Membracidae; genus Stictocephala; species Stictocephala bisonia. Next base: position 1,400,287 of record JAQJVL010000038.1, on the reverse strand, counting down.
TCCCAAATGATAAGTTTGCTTTGCTGCAACACTGTGGTTATTGTAGAATTCTTTGAAAGATTGCAAGTTGGAGTTTCAATTGTTTGCAAGTTTAAGGGCTTGAGTGCTGAATGAGCTGTTTGACCGCCTTCCAATAATGTAGCTGCAATACCTGATGAGGCAAGTGCAAGTACAATTTCATTTTGTGATCGAATTGTTGCCAAAACCAATGATACTAAAAAACGTTTTTCCAGTTCAACCTAGAGCATCTAAGAAATAAATACCACAAGTTTCTTTGTTCACTCAAAAGAACATACACAAAAGAAGCATATAATCACACGAATTTTCAGTGCCACTGGGTTTTTCTTCAGGTGAGTAGAGAGAGAGAGACTCATATATATATATATATTAGTCTTTCTCTCTCTACTCACCTGAAGAAAGTGCCAGTGGCACTGAAAATTGGTGTGATTATGTGCTTCTTTTGTGTATGTTACTACTACTCTGGTGTTAGTGAACTTGTGTTCTAAGATAAGTTTGCTGATGTCCCATCTCTCCAATATACTAATTTCTTATATAATACTGTTGTGTATTCTGTTGTGTAAAAATACTGTTGTGTATTCTGTTGCGTAAAATAATGCTTATTTCTACATCTGGTGGAACGATCTCTCCAATAACTTTTATATATTAAGATTAAATCTTTCAGAGAACAAGTCAAGCTTATTCCAGTATCATTCATCCTACAGGCTTGTAATAAAATGTTGTAAAAATTCCTGTGGCTCATATTTGCTTGAAAAATAAATGAATCTTTTTTTGTCTCTCATATATGAGAATATATGTATCATATGGTTTTTTTGTAAGCTACCATTTGTTAATTATAAAGCTGTGATGTATATTTGGATAAATATCCAAAAGTCATGATTGTATGTATTGATTATAAAATGTAAAGTGATCTCCTGTCACACAGCTAAGTCCAATCAATCGAGCCATCTAAGACCTGCCTCACTAATTCTGTGTATGCTGACCAATCCCTCCGTAAAAAAGAGCAAGGGGTACTCTGTAACTATGTGATCTTGTTTCGATAAACTCCCCGCAATCGCATGACTGATCTAGTGCCAATCCCCATTTATTCTTCCAGTAATTGCATCTGTCAACACCAGTTCGGAACCGATTCAAGAATGTCCACTCCCTACGAGGGAGGTTCATCCCACCTATAGGTATTGACGGATTTCAAAACTGTTCCACGCTACGGCCCAGCTGGTATTGGGTAAGAAGTTTGATCTGCTCAAATGGAAAGCAGTACGTAGAGGTGAGTTTCGAGATTTTAAGCGACTGATCTCAAGTGGGAGATCCTGTATAATGTGTAGGTGTAGGGCACTCAACATCTTATTGAATTCTCTGAGTAATGCCTCCTGACGTCTTGTCTCTGGAGGAGCTATATTGCACAACACTGGGAGACAAGGATGTGGAAACATGAGAGTGCCACTGATAGCTCTATTAAGTTGGACATCGACCACTTTAGTGTGAACACTATTTGGCCATACAGGAGCACTATATTCAGCAGCTGAATAGACCAGTGACAAAGCAGGTGTACGCAGGACGTGTGCATTGGCTCCACAGGTTGTTCTGGTAATATGATGTAATACGTTTGCCCTGGTTTTAATTTTAGCTGCTGTTTTTTTGAAGATGCTTTTAAAGGTTAGCGATCGATCTAACGTTACTCCCAGGTACTGTAGGTGGTGGTCATTATGATTAAGTTTTACACCATTTAGGAAGATGTTCAGTTTTCGATTAGCCAGTCTGTTACTTAAGTGAAAGCAGGTAACTTCGGTTTTTGATGGGTTAGGATTTAGCTTCCAGGTTCTAAAATATTCTTCGAGGGCTGCAAGGTCACCAGTAAGTGTTTCTTCAGTAGTTGTGAAGTTCTTATGTTGGTATGCTAAAGCTATATCATCCACATATATAAATGTTCTAGACTTTGTGATTGGGATGTCAGCGGTATACAAGTTGAATAAAACTGGAGCAAGTACAGACTCCTGTGGCATCCCAGGGGTGTGATGTTCGCGTCCACAGCAATTCTTAAAAGTTGTACGTGCACCCAGGGTATTTCTAGACAAGCAAGAAATCTGGTAGATGGACTGTCATGGTTTTGTGATCTCCCAGCTTTGCCAGCTACCACAAAAAATCTGAGAACATATAATCATAAATATATGATCAGCAAGATATAGGGAAGTATGGATATTGAATGAGTGAATATAGTCTTCGTAAAAAACTATGACTGATAATCCCTTGCAAAGTGTCTTTAATTAATAGCCACTGACAAATGAACAGTCAGTGGTTGTCAGTTTGTGATACCCCTTTCAAAATAGTTTTAGCGTTGATAAGAATTGAATTCAGATTGTTTAGCTAATGAAGTTTGGCTTCAAGTAATCACACCACCTACTATTTACAAAACACCATGTAGCCCCTCTGTACTAGATTCATTGATAAGAAATTAACAAAGCAAAGGATTTATCTCTTTCAAATAATTATTTGATTATGTTTTTCATCAAAGAAACAATCAAAATGAAATGGTTACTTGAATTCAGAGACTTTGGGCATGTCCATTCGACAGGGATTCATCATACGAACTTGTTGATTGTTCAGAGTGATGGATTCTATAGAAGAATGCAGTCAATGCAGTGATCCGGCTTTGGTGTACACCAGCGTCTCTTGTATAGTGGCAATGTTGACTACCCTGCAGGAACTAGCTGTTGGGAAAGGAGTTACTACTAAGTACATGGACAAGATTAACACCCTCTACCCATCCTTGAGGAGCTGTGATTACAAAGGTAAGGTCAGATGTTCTGATAACCATGTGTTTGTTATAGGTGTTACTGAAGAGTTTTGTATGAAACAGGTACCCTTATTCTTTTCCTAATTTTTCTATTCATGTCCACAAATCACATAATTAGTCCTCTAGGGTTGTAGTTGATGGATGTTTTGTGATGTGATGTAAGCTTACAGATTTGTGATATGTATTTTCTCAGCCTTAGTGGCCAGTGAGTTTTAAAACATATTAAGTGCTTGCATTTCAGATTCAAACTTAGTCCAGAATGATGGTTTGTCCAAAACAACCTGCTCAATGCCATATTGTAAACGACACGCTAATCACATTTGGGCATAGAACTTTAACTTAAGTAATATATCAGTTGAGTTTCAGCTTATTTTAAATGTTTTTCCAATACATATCAAAAAGATGTTTTTTGTTTTCTGGTAAAACGATTTGAATCTAAAGAACAAAATAAATCTTGAATGTAAAGTTTTTGATGATTAAATATTATTATGTTTTAAATATTATTATTAGTGAGTGTTTTTGTCTACAGGGCCCAGACAAATGAGTTTTATAAAATCAAGTCTTTTACTTTGAAAAAAAAAAAAAATAATAAATAATAATAATAACAACTATCAAAAACTAAGTTAAAAGAGTGTCTTAAATATTCCCTAGGAACCAGTCAAATAGCATAATAGGCTTTGATTTATTTCCATTATTAATTATAATGTCTCTATAATAATAATAATTATAATTCTCTACTAGCCATTTCAACATTCCATCAATTGTATTTGATTTTAATTATTATCAACTGACTTTAGAAAAACTTGTGAATCTCATTCACCATCAACCTTTCCATTTTGTAGAATGATATCAAACTACTTACAAAAAACTGTAACCATAAAGTAATTCTATAAGTAAGAATAATAAAACAGTTATTAGACATCAAAACAAACAACCAAAACAAACAAAACACTGGTTTCTAGATTTACTGTGGTTTCTATCAACTTAGATCGACTGTAGAATGGTGAACAGGCAGTCAAAATAACAACAGTTCTGATAGTTCATCCTAACCATTGGACACTTGAAACTATAAACTGTCTAGGACAAAATGAGAACCAATTTAAAATAATACTCAAGTGGGCTGCTACAGCAGTAACAATACTATTTTGGTTATGTTACCTCTTTTGCATATGCTGCGTCCATACTTGTTGTGGCCACACCGGCTGCCACCATTACAGGTGCGGCTCTACTAATCACGAGTTTAACGGGCCTGAAATTAGTTGGCTATAGTATTCTATCATAAAAGTATTGTATTAATAATAGCTATTTTTTAACTCTTCAATGTTGCTGATTTGTATGATCATACTTTCTGTCATACAAAAAATCTTAAAATATCCATCTGATCTTGTAATCAAATCATCTGTTTTCTCTAATTTTCAGTTCATCTTCTACAAGAATTTACTAAATAAATTCAAGTTTGTAGTATAATTATGTGGCCTTTACAGTGATATAATGCACTAAGAGAAAGGTTGTTCTTTACTAAAATACACATTTATATATAAAATAACTTGATACAACTGTCAACAACACTTGTCTTAATGTTAGTAAGCAAATAAATAACTGAATAGCTATGGTAATCCTGGAAAGAGCAAACTTTCCACAGAGTATGATGCAGATCAACAGAGTATGATGCAGATCCACTGAGTATGATACAGATCCACAGAGTATGATGCAGATCCACTGAATGGGTGCATAGCTAGACAATTAGACCAAGAAAAGAACTATATAGTTTGTTATACAGCTATGATTAGTTTACAGCTAAAGTTATGACAAGATAAATCAAATAAACATTCTCGTTCATTGTAACGGTATTTTAACAAACATATTGCTTAATTTTATAGCGCTACGGTATATTCTGCTTAAAGCATTTTGAGGTATTTACATAATTATGATGTGTGTCCAGGAGCCTTGACCTATGAGAGCATGGCTCGACTGCCTCACCTGTACCTGGAGAAGGAGCTGAGAGTGGATCTGAGTGACACCGAGGGTGGAGGCAGCAGCAGTAGTAGCAGCGGCCACTCGTCTGGACTCACTGAGGGACCTGAGGACGACTATCAGATAGACTCTGATGTGAGTACTTGATGAGCAAACCAACCATGGCTGCCATTGGTCTAGTATGGAAGTTCTCTCAGAAAAGTTTGGAGTGTTGTGTTAGGAGGTTGAACTTTAAGAGCTTTGGTTTAGTGGGGGAGGGGGTTGACAAGACATGGTGGGCGAGTAAGAGAGCCCAAGAAGATACACTTTGGGCCAGCGTGTTGGCCTGTTGAGATTTATGTGGCGCGGGTATGAGAGCCCATAAAAATTTGTAATAGAACTGGTAGGGTGTAATTCTTATACATATAATACATGAATCCGTTTTTTGTCAATGCAACTCTTCCCTTATTTCTTGACCAATGTAAACGGTTAAGGTGTCAAAAAATGTACCTCTATTCGTAGTTGTGCAATAACGTCTTAATTCTTCAATATTTTCACCCGGAAGGGTGTGGGAAGCCCTCAAAGTACGTTTTTTGTGAGAGATTTAAATGAACTGAACCGAACAGCTGTTCAAATGTAAACAATGGTGTTTGTAATATTGAGGAGTTAAGATATTTCATCATGATAAACCAGGGAAGAATATTAGCATGGTTTTATTCAGATTCAATTGTAGTATTCTGCTATACTGGATTTGAAGGTTTCAATTGTAATCTAATGCAGTTATTTAATTAATTCTAAGCTGTTAAACAAAAACTAATGAAATGAAGACGTTTGAAATAGGCTTATTAATATCATTGGGTGTTTTTACTAATAAATAGGTAGCAAGGCAAGTAACATAAGTGAGATAGTATAAATAAATTTAATATTGTGATTTTATGTTAAACAATTAACCTACTATTATTTGTAGTTAAAATCCACAGCCCAAGGCCAGAGGCCGAGTTGTAACAAACGCAGCGAGTGACAGGGCATGTGAAGTGTGCAGGGGTGTTACCTAGTCATTATTATTTGCTATCTTATGAATAAAAATAGGAGACTTTGCACACAGAATGTTTAAAATCTGAGTACCACCATTTACCAATGATGTCTTCACCACAATCCGTTGATTGGGAAGTCGTCCAGATTCTTCCCTTGACAGGGTTCTTGAAGTGGCTAAATGTCACTCGATATCAGGGCAGTATGTTATTTAATGTATCCATAAATGTATCCTCAATATATTCAGAGATGGTGTAATATGGCTATCACTTAAGTATTGTTTTAATTTATAAATGAAAATGCTAGTTTTTGTTATTGTTTTTATGTGATCTGGCAGTTTGTTATAAAAGTTTGATCCTGTGTAGAGTGGTCTATTACTGAATTTTTTTAACTGGTGTTGTGATAAATCAATATTGTTACTATTGCGTATTTTTTTAGTTTTATCAATCTGCTTTAAGATCGGGTGTAGAGTTATTAACCAGGATATTGGTCTCCAGGATGTATTGTGATATAACAGTTAGGATATATTTAGTTTTTTGAAATTAGGTGTTCCATTGAATCAAGCCTAAGAATTGATCTGATAATCTTTTTTGCATAATAAGAACTCTGTTTATATTTTTTGGAGTTGCTGACCCCCAAGCAGCAATGCCATATCTCAGGTATGAATGGAAGAGCAAGTGATAAGCTACCAGTGCAGTTTCTTCATTTGTTAGGGTTCTCAATCTTCTAATGACGTATTGTGCTGAGGTCAATTTTTTACAAAGGTAATCTATGTGGCTCTGCCAATTGAGGTTTTGGTCCACCATGATACCAAGAAACTTGGTAGGACTGGCTGTAGGGATGTCGAGGCCAGTCCATTCATCCTCTAGCTTGTTTCTATTGTTTGGAGTGAAGTTTATATGAACAGACTTGTTTTTATTAATGTTTAGGCTAATTGTATTGCCGATGTGTTACTTTTTCCAAGGCTGTATTGACTGAGTTGCTATTGTTGGGTTGATGGCGGCCTATTGGTATTATGATAGTGGTATCGTCTGCAAATAATGTACATTTTTGTTCCAGGGGAAGTTGTTTAGGCAAATTAATTATGTATACAAGGAAGAAAAGCGGACCAAGTATTGATCCTTGCGGAACGTCTCTTAAGATCTTTCCAAACAATGACCTAGTGCTAATTATTTTGCTTTTATTTTGATGTTCAACTTCAACAAATTGTAGCCTGTCTGAGAGGTAGTTTTTAATACAGCCTAATGCTTTATCTTGTATATTGTTTTGTTTAGGTTTATTTAGTAGAGTGTCCCAGTCAATTGTGTCGAACGCTTTCTGTAAGTCAAGAAATAGGCCAGATGCACTCTTCTTGTCTTCCCAAATTTTTGTTATGTCATCACATAGTCTTGCGATAGCTTTATTTGTGCTCATTCCTTTTCTAAAACCATGCCAGGCATATAGAGAGTATTTAAGTTTTTTCCAAGTGTTCTACTATTTGATTGTTGACTATGGGTTCCAATAATTTGGAGACTGAAGGTAGGTTAGAGATAGGCCTATAATTTCCAGGGTCCTTTTTGCTGCTCTTTTTATATAATGGCATAATTTTTTAAATGTTTTGGAATTTGGTATTAATTTCTGTTGAAGTGATGAAGTGAATTTAGAATGTGATGTAGCGGTTCCTGGAGTTCCTCCTTTCAGTACTTTAGCATTCTTCCTGTAATCTCATCAAAACCAGCTGAGTTCTTAGAGTTGAGGTTTGTAAAAAGTCACCTTGTAAAGATTGTAAAGTTGAGGACTTTGAAAGTCACCGATTTGAATGCTGGCCTATTCATATAATGATTTCCACAATATTATAGGAATTCAGGTTCATAATAATATTAAATTAGATACATTTTTAACCATACATTCTATGGTTACAGATACCATACAATTATAGTACAGCCTAATATAATTGTCCATGTTTTTCGGAGTGGAGGGGGATTACTCAGTTTAGAAGAAGAAAGTTTATTAAACTAAATGGAAAACCTTGACATTATATAGTTTAAATTCACAATATTTTATCACTATAATTTTGAAAAACAATGTTTGTTAAGAATGGAAAATGACAACATAGTATTATTGGTCCAAATATGTATTATTTTTATCTATTTCAAAATTTGTGTCCAAAATGAATTTTTTTAATGAGGATGGATTATTGAACAAAGTATATTTTTTGTTGACAAGCTTTTAATGAATTTTACTATGTTAGATGTATAACAGCTACAAGTTACAGAATTTATCAACTGGTATAATTATTATTATATGTTTTTTGTTATACTATATACTTGTTTTTATCTGTTACGCATGGTACATTATTAATTATATTTGGCCACAAGAACCTCGCTTGCTGGACAGTATTTTTGCCAGGGGATGCAAAAAACTTATGTGTAAAAACAGGATTTTTGCACATCTTACCTAACGCCATTAATTACAACCTTCAATAATAGGATTCACTACTGAAATCGTGGCCTGCCAATTGCCTCATAATGCCAGGACAACACTGGGGGACTTGAGGGGCAATCGAACCCATCTTACCTCATGCTTGCGGGCCACCAAGACTCCTGTTTTTACGTTTATATTTATAAATAAATAAGTGTAAAAATTTAATGGTATTTATATACCATTACATTTTTACACTTATCTATATGTATAAATAGTTTTTTTTCCAGTAGTTTTATTTCAAATGAGTATGATCATAGTCAATTCTGTTTGTGAGGATTGATGTAACTGCACAGATGGACGAATTAGAAGCAGAAGCGGAAAGAAGAAGAGAGGAAAGGGAAGCCCAGAGACTGGAGAAACTGCAAGAAGCAAAAACATTACAAGAAGAAGATACACAATTTTTGGTAAGTTTATTTTGAGTTCAAATGTTTCATTATTAATAATCCAAATACAGTTAGTAATACAAAAGTCAGTTCATAATGCATAATGTAAAAATAGTAAACAGACCAGGTTGACGTTTCCCATCTTTAAATTGTAGTCCATATTCAAGTTATGTCAAAATATGGAATAAATAAATGTGCATTGCTAGCAGTGGCAGAGAAAATAAACAACTAAATTTGCTTGGATAAAAAAGTTAGGATTTCATAACAAGTCTCTTATCCTCAAAATAATAGTACATTTTTTATTTAAAAATATAACCTTAACATAATTACGTGAGATATTCACCTTACTAACCAATTACAGATGCCAGTGGAGTCAGTGGATGTAGAGCGTCAGAATGCTCGCTACTTCATGAACGCTCTAGTCTCCTTCCTGCCATCTCTTTTGCCTCTGCGCAGCTCAATTCAAGTGGACGAGGCCCTTCAGGAGTTTGCTTCAAAATATTGCCAAAGTGAGATGAAAGTATAAATACTATTAAAATATAAAACTCTTATTATTAAGGTAATAATACTCATCAGTCACTCGAGGCTAGTTTTCTGACCTGCACTATCTTTAACTTAGGCTCTTAATTTCTAAAGACTACCGTTTCTTCCCCAGTTTGTTGAGATTGCGGTTTATTAAAATTTTTGTTTGTCAGATTGCTTAATTAATCTGGATAAATAAAGTTGTCCTATGTTATCTATTTATATATTCCTCAAATGAGTTAAAAATGAAAAAAAATTGTATGAATTTAGGGGTTAGATGAAGGATAATCTTTTCTTTATTTAGGTTAATATATTTTTTTACATTTAAAACTTTGTGCTTTCTGTCAACCGCACTTGTCATAAATTATATAATATGATGCTTATCAACTAAGCCAGGTATAAGTATGATAAGTAGCTTCGTAAAATAAATCAAATTGAGAAAGAAAGGAAGTATAGTACTGAGGAAGTAGAAAATGTTCAAATAACTAAATTTCCGCATAACACTATTTTTCTGGCCCAAATTTCCACCAGAAGTCAATGTAAGATCTAAAAGGAAATGTTGGAGTACACATTTAAAAAATTAAATTAGGTTCTTATTGTAAAAGAGAAAAAAAATGAAATCCTGAATAATAATAAGGAATATTTTCTGTTCACTAAAATGACAAAATTACGGACTTTAAATTAAACGAAAAAATCAATGAATCATCGAAACAAAATGTTTAGTCTCTGAAAGTGATACATACCCTGTCAATATTCAAAAGTTGAAATGAAGATTATATATCAAACTATTTGCATGTCAAGATGAACAGCTCTTGAAAGATTATGTTTTACTTGAAACATATTTATATTTACAAAATAATAAAGAAATAGTAATGAATAAATTAACATAAATAATATGATATGATTTTAATAAAACCAAACTTGTGGGTAGAGTGTAAAGTAATAATATAACATTCTTCCCGCCAATATTTATGAAATGAAATGAAAAATGCCTTTATTAAAGGGGTGAAGTTAGGACTGTAAAGTCCTCTCTAACACTTAACCCCAAAATTTATTTTACATTACATAGTACCAAAGATATAATTACAGCAACTGTTCTGTCTGCCAATGCATCAGATCAATTGATGATCAGATGTTTTGTTTTTTAAAAACAGATCTGGTTCAAGAGTTAGCAACACAAAGAGACTGATTAGCGGCTTTGTGTTTCCATAGCTGAATGAAATTTATTCATGTAGGATCGTATTAGTATGTGTGTCTTGGAAAGATCGCTCAAAACATTGAGCAATCTGCAAAACAGTTCTCAGCAAGGTAATGGTAGTTTGTCTGAGTTCAGTGTCCCAAACTGCAAACACATACAACTGACTTTGACCTACCCACCCACCCTTCAGACACATGCAACTGACTCTGATCCACCCCCCCACACTGCAGACACATACAACTGACTTTGACCTACCCACCTACCCTGCAGAGACATACAACTGACTTTGACCCACCCAATCATCCTGCAGATGCCTACAGCTGACTTTGACCTACCCACCAACACACCCTGTATACATATATAACTGACAGACCTACCTACCCACCCTGCAGAAACATTCAACTGACTTTGACTCACTCTCCCACTCTGTAGACACAAACAACTGACTTTGACTTACCCACCCACCCTGCAGACACATACAACTGACTTTGGCCTACCCATCCACCCTTCAGACACATGCAACTGACTCCGATCCACCCTCCCACACTGCAGACACATACAACTGACTTTGACCTACCCACCCACTCTGCAGACACATACAACTAACTTTGACCCACCCAATCATCTTGCAGATGCATACAACTGACTTTGACCCACCCACCTACCCACCCTGCAGACACATTCAACTGATTTTGACTCACTCTCCCACTCTTCAGACACAAACAACTGACTTTTACCCACTTACCTGCCCTAGATACACATACAACTGACTCTGACCCACCCACCCTGGAGACACATACAACAGACTTTGACCCAGTCATGCGATAAGGTTGAAGACTGATGTTTGATTGGTGTTAGTTCCAAGCATATTTCAAAACTGTTAATTCCTGATGTATAAAAGGATTTCTTCGGGTAGTTAGAATGCATCTTCTGAAGCTGGTGTCTCAGATACAACAAGATTTGTTGGGTAGTTGGTTACAGTTAGAGATCATTTGTCTTGACAAGGGCACAGAAAATGATTACATTAAAAGCAATAAACAATTGTTAGTAGTCCTTTAAATCTACGTAAAGTTTTTGAAATGGCAAAATTACTTTAGTTAATGAGCCTTGATAAGGTAATGTGCATAATTTTGGCATACAACATTCACTATTCACAAGGTATGTTTCTTCCGATGAGTAGGTTTAGTGGGTAGATTTTTACTCTTTACATAGTAGTAGATATGGAGTCATACCAGAATTACATAGTCTAAAATTGCCAAACAATTTTTTAGATATATGTTTAGATAGACAAAGTGTCAGCCCAAACAATATGTGTTTTTTAAAGTATCAGATTGTTTGTTGTAGCTTCTTCTAAAAATATTCAAAGATTTTCGTAATGTTCAACTAAGTTGTTTCCACAAACAGTGACATTATTGAAGTAACTGTACAAGTTATCCTATAGAAGGATTTCATCAGGACTTGAGAGTTCGTAAATACGATTACAGTATAAAGAACTGCAATGGACAGTACTTGTTAGAAACAAGCATAAAAGATAATATAAAGCTCATCACAATTAATTTTTTTTACACATAAGGCTTCACAGTTGCAAACATCTGATAAGATTGATAAGATGGTGCAATGGCAGACATGAGACAAAACATTATTTTCTCCCTTTCAAGAGCATTCTGAGTGCAACTTCAGCTTTGTTCTGAGGAAATTGTTTTACGTTTTTAATTCACAACTGTTAACTTTTGGGATTTTAATCAACTAAACAAATTTTATTTTAATAAAAAATTACTGTCAAAATACAACTATTTCTAGCAGATCTTTAATTTAACAATTGTGTAAATATTTGTTGCCGTGTGCCATCCTACTGTGGCGTATACGGAATGTTCCCTGCGTAGCGGATAGGGGAGAGGTCGGGAGATATGCATAGCAGTTCTCCCAGTCTGGTCCAATGGACCCGCTGGCCATAATTAGATGTGGTTCTCCATTCATATTGGGGGTTGAGCATAGGGCTAACCACCTTACCTTGTAAAAAATCTTCTGGTTACGAACTGTTAACAAAATGCCTCGGAAAGGACCGGATTAAATGGAAAACGACATAGGAAACGCTCAAAGGACTTAAGATTTGGAACTTGGAACATTCGCTCGCTTGCTATTCTAGGAGCAGTTGATATTGCATGCAATGAACTAGAAAGATACAACATGGACATAATGGCTCTCCAAGAAACAAGATGGCCCTTTAGTGGTATAATCAACTCTGGAAAATATTTTATATACTATAGTGGAAGAGATGATGGAATACACCAAGCGGGAACTGGATTTGCTATTAAAAAAACTCTGTTGGAAGCTCTAAATAAATTTGAGGCTGTGAATGAAAAGCTGTGCCTGATTAGACTAAAGTGTAGATTTAAGAACATGACCGTGATAAATATGTATGTTCCAACAGAGGATAAAGAAGATGAAATCAAAAATGAATTTTATGGACAATTAGAAGAAATGATATATGACATCCCCAATTATGATATAAAAATTACATTGGGTGATGCCAATGCTAAAGTCAGAAGGAAGGATATTTGGAAAGATTATGCAGGAAAAGAGAGTTTAAATGACACATCCAATGACAATGGAAAAGACTTCTCAGTCTTGCATGTGAAGGCAATCTCTGCATTAGCAGCACCTCATTTCCACATAAAAACATACTCAAAGAAACATGGGTATTGCCTGATGGAAGAACGAGAAACCAAATTGATCATGTGTTAATAGACAGGAGACATAAAACTCACATATATGACGTGAGAAGCCTTCTTAGACGTGAGGTGCTGAATGTGGGACTGACCATAACTTATTACTCGTTAAGATAAGACAAAAACTGAAATGGGAAAAATGAGAAAAAGATATATTGGAAGTATGGGGGGACACATCTAAACTGAAAAACACAGAAAATCAAAAAAAAGGTGGAACTTAAACTAACAAACAGATTTCAGATGCTACAAGAACAGACTGATGAAATTAATGATATTAATGAATATTGGGGGAAAATGAAAGAAATTATTACAGTAGTTTCAAAGGAAGAACTAAAACCAATACAAAGGAAACAGAAGAACAAACTTTGGTTCACTAACAGTTGTGAAGATTTAATAGAGTTGAGGAAGAAAAAGAAAAATTATCTTCTCAAAAACAACCCTAATGAAAATAGGGAGGAATACAAAGAACTCAACAAACAGGTAGTTACAAAACTAAGAATGAAGAAACGTAAATATATCACAAACCAACTGAGAAAAGCAGAGGAGGACAGTACTCATAACAACGCAAGGGAATTTTTCAGATCAGTAAGATTTTTTAAGAAGGAATACATCCCAAAAACAGACAGCGTCAAAGATAAAAATGGAAACCTGACTTGTGACAGAAAAAATGTTCTTAGCATATGGAAACAATATTTTGAGCAACTACTGAATGCTGATAAAATACCTGACGAAGAAGAAGGAGCAGAAGATGAAAATAAATTAATTTTCCAACATGTGCAACCAAAAGTAGATGAACCATCGCTTAAAGAGGTGGATGAAAGCATAATACAACTAAACAACAATAAAGCCCCAGGAAATGATGGCATTCCGGCTGAAATATTCAATATTGGTGGAAGAGAGCTATTAAGTTGTATGCATAGATTTATATTAGAAGTATGGAGAAAAGAAACAATACCCAATGCTTGGAACGAAACATTAATAACACCTATTTTCAAAAAGTGTGATAAGACAGAGTGCAAAAATTATAGAGGAACTATTCTAAGTTCAGCATATAAAGTATTATCAAAAATCCTCTTGAATAGACTGAAAGAGTTTATAGAAGAAAATATTAAAGACCACCAAGCAGGATTTGTTCAAGGTAGCTGTACTACAGAGCAAATATTTGCCATAAAACAATATATTGGGAAATATTGGGAGTTTAATAAGGATGTTCACCTATTATTTATAGATTTTCAAAAAGCGTATGACAGCATAAATAGGATGAAAATGTATGAAAAATGCAAATGTTTGGCATCCCAGACAAGCTTATTAAATTGACATAAATATGTATTGATAAATGAAGATGTAAAGTGAAGGTAAATGGAGAATATACAGAGGGCTTTGAAGTTAATGCAGGAGTTCGTCAAGGTAATGGGATATCCCCTCTACCCTTCAACCTAGTCTTAGAAGATACACTCAGGAAGGCAAAAGATTTAAGGGCTGGGATCTATGTTGGATCAAGAGTAAATGTGTTAGCTTTTGCGGATGACGTGGCTCTTCTTGCTGAAAGTAGAACAGATCTGGAAAATTGAGCAAAAGTGCTCACTCAAGAAACCAGAAAGGTGGGATTAGAAATAAACCAGGATGAGACAAAATATATGCATATAACCAGAAGACAGAGAATGGATAGAATACAAAAAAAGTGGACAAGTGGGAATTTGAAAAAAGTTGAAGAGTTTAAATACCTTGGCATAACTCTAGCACAAAACATAAAAGAGGAAAACAAAATCCAAAATAGACTAGTCTTAGCCTGTAGGACCTATTGGGCCGTGGAGAAATTACTTAAATCCAAGATATTGTCTAGGAAAACTAAGATCAAAATCTACCATACAATAGTTCTCCCTGTGTTACTATATGGAGCAGAAACATGGACACTGACAAAGGAATATGAAGAGAAGCTTATTGTCTTTGAAAATAGAGTATTAAGAAAAGCGTTTGGTCCAGTATGCGAAGGAGATGTTTGGAGAATAAGAAAGAACAGAGAATTAAGAGAAATATACATTCACCCAGATATAGTAGCATTAGTGAAAATTAAAGATAAGGTGGGCTGGAAATGTGTGGAGGTGAGAAAATACCTCCATTATTAAATATATTGAACGATCTAACCCAGAAGGTAGAAGACCCCTTGGTAGGCCAAGACTTAGAGAGATCAGGTCCTCAAAGATATTCACAAATTCGGGACTAAACCTGAGGCAGCAAAGAACAAAGCAGAATGGAGAGGCATTGTTGGCAAGGCAAAAAACCAACTGGGGTTTCAATGGCCAAGGAGGTAAGGTAAATATATTTGGTAAAGTTCCAAAGAACAAAGCAGAATGGAGAGGCATTGTTGGCAAGGTCAAAAACCAACTGGGGTTTCAATGGCCAAGGAGGTAAAGTTCCAAAGAACGCCAACATTTTACCTCAAAACTTGTTTGTTCATTCAAAAAATATTCTGCTTCCATCGACCACCACATTACTAAACTGTTTAACCCAATAAAAATTAATAGCAATTATTATATCTATGTACTATTTCTATGTACTCATTACACTTTGCACTGATCTATATGTAGTAGTGAGAGTTGCAGAGTTGTACGTTAAATTGACTTTAGTTGGATTATAACCTAAACTCGTATGAATTATTGATTTACTTGAAGTAAAAATAATGCAAGATATTTGGTACAGATCAGTATGCGGAGAAGGACATGCAAGGAACAATTATGAATGCAGATGGCATTTACTTGGCTACATACGCAGCACTCCTACTCAACCTGAAGCTCGTTAAGCAAGGTTACTACGATAAAGATTCCAAGAGCATACCTTTGAACGAGGTGAGTGTTTTTTTACAATTAGTCACTAAAAACTATTACTATTTAATCAGTATTGAGATCTAGAAAAGTTTACTGTTTAGGAACTTTGCCTGGACATTAATTTAGTATTCAATGAATGTACAGTAATTTCATTATTTACGTGGTTTATTTGACTTATCCAGATAAGAAAATTTCACGGATAAACTGCAAAATTAGGCTTCTTGCTAGCCTAATGGTTAGAGCTTCTGCTTCCAATGTAGAGGGTCACAGGGTACAATTCTTGGGAGGTCCACTTAAGTTTGACATATTTAAAATACCAGTAGCTTCAACAATAAAAAAATAAAATAAACTAAAAAAATATAGTGCACTAAAAGGGTTTAATGTTTCTAAGGCCTATTGTATGTTCAGTTACGTTATTTATAATTTAAATCACTATCAGTAACAACAGATTAAAAAAGCTTTTGTTCTGCTTTATTAGTTTCTTCCACCATTTCTTAGCTTACCTTCCTGTTAAGTATTATATATAGTAATTTAATAATACTTTAATAAAATTTACTATATAAGACTTAAATATTGTAACTAGGTTCAAATTATTGTACAAGTAAGTAGTTTTCAGTTTATTCTTATCATTCAACAATAGAACACAAAAACTTGATTTCTTCTTCCCTCCAATTTGAGGCAAACATGTTTTCTCTCCAGTGACAAGTTTAAGCAGTTCTCTTCTTGTATGCTTGTCCTTAGACTCAGTACATTGAAGACATTGATGAAGATGTGTGAGATCAGGTATAGATGACGAAGATAACATTAGAATGAACTTCATCACGAGATTCCTTTGTCAGAAAGAAAATATTGATTAGTCTGAACGTTTTAAGCATTTAGGAAATGATGCAGAAGCGATTCTAGTACTACCACAGTCCAATGCTTCTCAAGAAAAGGTATTCTTGATGATTCGAAAGACCTGTTTTGATTCAGTCAGAATTTAGAAGGAACCCTTTCATCAGTCATCACTGTGGAGTTCTTACATATGAGACTCTGACACAACTTTTTGTGTATTTTAAGGCAAATATGAATGATTGCATGACTGTAGTACGAATGTGGATGACATGTGTAGTCTAGTTACTAATTTGACTGTTCCTAAGAAAGGGCCATTCATTAATAGCCCAATGGCTAGGGCAACTAAGGGTTACGTGGGAACCGAACCATGTAGTGTTAGTTTATTTTTATAGTTATCAGAAAAAAATAACATTTTGATCTACCAACAGAGCTACTCAGAATAGAGAAGAAAGCAACTAAAGTTATAATGAGGAACACAAGGATAAATAAAATGTAATTTCATTTATTTTAATGGTATTTTGTTTAAATATTTACTTAGTTAATTAAAATGAGGAAAATACTTTAAATTTTAACTATTTAAAACATAGTTTTTTTACAAGGAAAGTACCAATGTATCTTCATGCATTACAAGTTGTCTACCTCATTGTAATTTGAATAGGTTGGTAGGTCTGAACTACACACTGAATTTAATGTCATTATAAGCAAAAACAATGATTAAAACCATAGTGACAAGATTTGCTGTAAAATTTCCAGCAATAGCTTAAATATTTTAAGGATAAAATCCTTTAAAAACTAGTGTTATAAATTATTTTTCTGTTAAGAATGTTTAGTTCCATTCACAAAAATACAAATTAACAATAATTGTTTTGTTTGGAAAAAAATACAGTATGGGTGATTTCTGTTGTGCTAAGTGTAAGAAGCCAATCCAGGACACTGTGGTGCAGGCAATGGGTCATTCATGGCATCCTGAACACTTTACATGTGCTCACTGCAAAAAGCCAATCCGAGAGGATCGATATCATGTACTCAACAATCTTCCGTATTGTCAGGCTGATTACACCAAACTATATCTTAAACGTTGCTGTAAGTGTGGAGAGCCAATCTCCGATGTGGTAGTGATGGCACTAGGCAAGCCTTGGCACAAAGACCACTTCAATTGCGTTGGCTGCGGAGTGATCCTCACACAGTCGGGATTCTTCGACCATAATGATAAGCCTTACTGCGAACAGTGCTACGAGACGAAAATCTGCGTCAAATGTGCCAAGTGCGGCATGCCTATAATAGGGATAGCTGTGGTCAACCTCAACAAGAATTATCATCCTGAATGTTTCTGCTGTGACTCTTGCCAACAGCCAGTGAACCAAAATCAATTTAGAATGAGGAATGATAAGGTCATTTGCCGAACGTGTGAAGCAAGTTGAGTTCTATCACATTTTTGTAATGTCAAGATGTTTGAGCTGTAACCAGAGTTGGAAAATAAACTTTTAACACAGATAAGAGTGTTGTAACTTAAAAGTTGAGATAAACATTAAACTAAGCGTACAATTCATAAGTAACCTCACTCTGTGACAGTGTGGGGTTAATTTTAATATTGTTGGATAGTTCAAATATTCACATTAATTTCAAGTGTGAGGTTATGTAGTTTACTTATTTTTTTCATCTGTATATTGAATGAAATAAAGGGTTATTTAGCTTTTAGCAAAATTAATTTATTAATTAGACAAATTAAATGAATAAGCAGTTAATTATTGGATTCCTCTCTACATTGCCTATGCAAAAATCTCACTACAGAGGAGTGTGTCTATACTTTGACTTCTGCATAATTGTCTATAATGTTCAAGCTGATTCTAATGATTTCAACCATGTTTTACAGTTGCAGCACTGACCTTCCAGGAAACCTTACAATAAGTAATCAATTAATAGGCAGTATTATTTTTGTAATTGGTAAAATTGGTCTCTTGAAATCATAATGGTTCATTGTGTGGTACTCCATGCTTGTCTATAATTTAGCTTTTGGAGTATTAAAATATCAGAAAGCATTTTTTTCTAGTAGAATTTTTCTGTAGCTATCCAAAAACAACTTTGCCATTAGAATAAGCATATGTTGACCTACAGGTGGAGTTTGTCCAAGAGGTCCATGACAGTGGAGTCTTAGTGTACTTGTCTGCCACATGGCTTTCGGAACTATATCAGCTGGTTCTCTCAACTTCCCCTCTGCACAGCTACAGCACTGACCTCTCAGATAACCTTGCTTTAATTAATCTTCTAACAGGTCAACAAACTTAACATAACACCTTTCACTGTCCTTCTCCAATGAGCACTTCCTCTTCTTTTGTGTATATTTTCTGTTACATTTTCTGTATTAGTGTATCGTTTTTATTGTTTTCTGTTTATATTATTATTTAATTATTTTTGATTATTAGCAATTAAACCTCTGTTGTTCATATATATTTTACCCAACAATGTTGATAGTTGTAGCTCAGATATATTTTACTATGAGATTCATTTAAAGCAGTTTTTTAAAAATATATAAGGGAACTTGTGGGGCTGATTGGATAATATATAGTTAAAATTTCTTTAAATTATCCTGAAATATTCCAAAAAGTGTTCGTAATCTAGTCTTTTCTATTGAACATGTAAGGTTTTTAGATGCAAGTTTGTTTTTACTATATGTTAATGAGTTAGTCTAATATTTCGTAAAATCAGTTGTGGTATTGTTAGTTTAAAAATATATACCAGTTCAATTAAATATGGACTGCCATCAACAAAATGTATATAATCTTGAATTTAAATAACGTATTCATTTATTTAAATTCCTTAGTTCGTAAATGGATTTTGTTGTCTTATAATTTATTAATTATTTCAATCCTGCATGTGCTTAAGCGACACATATGCATGGTTCACATTATTGGGTGTAAAATAGACATAAATTTACACACTAATTATTACAATATGTCCATTATTAGATTGATTTTTTTACTTCGCAAACTATATATCCAAAGGTATATATGAAATAAATTCTACATAGAATATAATGCTTAGCAATATGTAATGCAATGGAAGTATCTTAGATCTTAAGCTTAAAAAGTCAGCGTTATAATTAGAACTCGACATGAGACAATCCGCCCATAATGCATTGTGACACTCTCGATTGCATACCACTGAAAATACCACATCACAGTACAGTAGACTCCCTCTCACTCGGCCATCTCGGCTGCTGTTCGAATTAACCAAAGTTATTAAAATAAGACTGTTTTAATTTTAATTAAATGTTCTTTCGACTGCCATAAACATTTAACTATTTAGAAAACTATGTACAAGTGTTGTTTTAAGGGGTTTTTGTGTACTACTTACACTAAAATAACCTGAGCAGGCCTAAACTAAGTGCCGACTTAATGGAAACTTATCCTCAGCAGTGTGCAGTAATAACTTGTACGTATTTGGTACTTACAAAGATATTTACAAAACAATACACTAAGATGAAATTACACAGAAATAAAAACACTGTACAGTATAAAAGTGAATATTTACTGTACTGTATTTACATAAACTATTCATAAACAAATTTGTAAAGAAATCAGTTATTTTTTGTTGGACGCTTTCTTCATTTGCTTTCTTTCTCGCATATTAAGGCTGTTTTCTCAACATGATATGAGTATAAACTGCTGTAGAAATCATCTGTTGCTCAATATATGTAGAAGCCAGTTGCAGGGTTGCAATTCCTTCTGCGTGACTCATTTTCTACTTGTCTTCCCCACTGTCATAATTTTCTTCTTCCTCTTTATGGGTTTATTGAAATTGTAAAAATGAATGATTGTTTTTTTCTTCATTTAGAACTTGACTGCCCATCTCCTTTTCCATGGTTACCCACTCCAGTTCGTACTCTCTTCCACAACCTCTTCACTGCACATCAAATCGTTTAAGCTATTAGCTTGTTTGTCTGCTTCAGTTTCAAGGTTAGCGTATCATCTTCATTTCCGCCATTTGCAACAGCTTCTTCTACATCTGGCCAAGCTTTTTCTTCATGGCTTGATTATTGTCAAGGACTATATTTCATAATACGTCTTAGTGACCCCATGAAAATCACATCCTTCATGTTGGTTGTCTTTAAGACCTGGACAAGATCAGTTTTATCATTACTCTCTAACTTATACAGGACTCCTGAAAGGAGCTTCCTATGGTATTTTCTGTTAAAACATTCAATTACCCCTTGGTCATACTGAACTGTAGGTGGCTGGCCGAGCCATCCAGCAGTCAAACCAAAAGAAGCCAGGTAAGAGGGAGTCTACTCTATAGTGAAACATCCAGTGATACTGTAAATAGCACCTTCACATAATTGTTACTGTAATATCTGGATTATAGAGTGGTAGCAGCTATTTTAGTGTCTTATGGTAAGAATCACTATGGAACACTAAAGATTTAAAATACAGTAAAATCTTGTGAGCACATTGAAGTTTTAATGCTACATTAGTGCACTTACCAAACAAGTAACCTAGTTTCAACTTGTAATTCCTTCGGATTCCACGTAAAGTAGTAGGTCCCATAATTGCCCTGGCATTATGATGTTGAAAAGTAATGAAGTGAAGAAAAGAAAAGAAATTTGCCCACGCGCCCTCCCAACAAACAGAGTTATTGGAAAGCTTAATTTCGTTGCTACTACTAAGAACCTGGCAATTAGTTAATAAATGATTTAATCTTTCTAAGGAACAGTGAACTTCAGTTAGTAACCTTACTACACAAGACACGCACATTGGTACTACTCTCATATACATATTCATCTCGCTTTTAAATGCTCATAAACTTTGTAGGCGTCTCAAATCTGAATATTATGAAAAGTGATGTTTATTTAACTGTATATAGTCTTAGAATTAATTTTCTTATTTAATTACATAGTAATGTAAAAATTTAGCTTTATAAAGAGAGCTTTTAAGAATTATGAAAATAATATTGCTGTAGTACCTAAATATAGTTTATATATTTCTCAAATTGGCAAGGATTTTTAAAACATTTTGTCTTGGGCACTTATTTTTATTTATTTATTTTATACTATCAATAAATTATATACATATTGACACATATATAAGCTTGCCCCTGAGTTGTCAGAAATATATATAATCTCATTCATTAACATATAAAATGGATTATTGCATCAATTTGTATCCAATAAGTTCAGTACTAAAGTGATATACTATATTGCAGATTTGGATGGCCTTGGAAGCTGTCAGCAAGGAGGTCAACTATTGTCTGACTTCCAGAAGCTGGAGCGGGCCACCACAAGGGTGGAAGTTAGTCCTGAAGTTGAGGCAGGTTAGTTCTTTACTATTGTCCAAACTCCTAATTTGAATGCTATGGAAAAACATTTGATACAAATTTGAGAGGATTTTTATTTAAAGGGATTAATTATTATTATTTTTTTAATTGGGCCCCCAATTGCCACTATACTACTTTCTGAATCTCCCACTGGCCAATGACATTGGCCAGTTGAACTCTCAAGTGGAGGACAAAAAACAACATTGAGGTCCAAACTCAATAAATGGTCTAAACGTGCTGAGTGTTAGTTTAGTCACAGAGATAAGAATTATGTGCTGCTTTCAGCTTATGTAAAAACATGCAATAATCATTGTTGAAAAAACAATGATTGTGAAGCTTGCTTGCAATAATAGCACATCTGAACACCAATCACAAACCTTAAAGGACGTACAAATAAATGGATCTCCTGAGTGGAGTATATCCTTGGAACTCTTAGACCAAATAGTCTCCACCAAACCAGTTCAACGACAAAGCATTCTGTCAAATCAGTCACAATATGATAGCCAACAAAGTAGATAAGTTAAGTTAAACACACACTTCCACTGCACCTAGCTGCAGAAACCTCAACCGTATCCATGAGAGGAATATATTCTGGTTACTGGAAAGTGTGATAGTTAACAGGATGTTGTTTGGGTTTATTTTCATGTAATTTTTAAGTACAGTAAAATACTTTAGCAGGCTTGTCACCTAAATTACGAGTGTCGAGTGGTAAGGGCAGACAGTGATTTAACGACACCTTTATCACTAACAAATCATTAAAAAATCACTCACCATATAAATACAAATTATTACAGATTTGACTTATTGACGTCAACAACTTGATAACAAGACATGTATGATGATGTTTGTAACACTACTCAATGTCCAGAAAAAGTTACTTCACTAAATTGATAAAATAACTTTTTTTGAACATGCAAAGAATTCTAAAACTTTGTAAATTGACTGTCAATTAATGTATCTACATTATATAAAAGTTTCACATATATCTGATTAGTAATTTTTATTTTGTGATTTTTTTTTAAATGTCACAAAACATTTAAAAGATGTGAAATATTGTCATTTTTCACTCCAACAAAGATTTAAAAAAAATTAGAATATAATTTTTACCTGTTGGTAAAGTAGAGATAAATAAGGAACACATATTGTTGTTTTTTTATTTTTGTACCCATAGTGGTTGCTTTGCGGTTTTTGTTTAAAGTCAGATGTCTATAGTTTTGAATCGGATAGTAGGCCGCAGACAAGGGATGAGTGTGCAAATTGTTTTGGAGCTCTGGTCACATTGCATACCAAAGGAGGATCTGCTACTGGAAACTAGAATACAATAAATTGGAAAAACATTGTGAATTATCTTGCTATTCATTCTAGCAGTGGTGGTTTTTCCCAGTGATCCCACAATCTTGTAAAAAACAACACCTTCATAACTTGACGTGAACAATCTTATGATAATTCAAAAGATCTGGATTAGGATTCTGTAATGAATAAGTCATGTGGGCAGCAACAAAACTTAGATATAAAAACTATTGTGTCATTCTTGGAGAAGGCAAACCAACAATAATGAAATGTTAGAAGATTATCGAATTTTGAACTATCCTGTTTAATTTGTTCTAAAAGATGACAATGTAACAGTACATTTTTTATGCGGTGATATGATTATCGAGATATGTTTTCTTTGTCCTTATATAATCATATTTATGTTCTTGATTGGAATATTTCTTACTTTATACAAATTTTAGGTTAGGTTAAAGGGTACTGGGCCAGGAATTATTATATTAGGAGGGATAGGGCATCAGCAAAATTGCCTAACTAAGGTCCTCCATCACCACCGTGTAGAAGTAAAGAAATAAGAGACAATAAATAATATAGCACAAATTGTCAGTGCTAATGACACTTATCTCAGTCTACTCACCTGAGGAAAGTACCAGTGTTACTGAAAACTCCTGTTGTGTGTTGTGTCTTATTTGTTTACTACTGCAAGTTATTGGCGGACTCGTCTTCTTAGGTAAGTTTGCTGATGTTTTATCTCTCCTAATATACTAAATACTTACTATATACAAGTGATATTTAAATCAATTAGCTTCAGTAATCCTACTGTGTCATGCCAGGTGTGAAACTGTGCCGGCGAGTGCTGACTTGTTGCTGGCAGTCCATGCTCACAGTATTGTCAGCTCCCTTCAAGGAGCCTTCGCTTTCCACCAAAGGATCCCGCAAAGTGTCAGCCATGCTATTGCTCAGTAATGAAGCTGCCAAAGATGCTCTTCGAAGAGATGCTGTCATCTGCAGTCTAGACGCCCTTCAAAGGGCAGCTACTCTAAGCAACGTTTTAGGTCTGTTGATAAATCGAATCGGCTAGTTTACGGTTTATGATTGTCTGTTGTAGAATATTGCATGTATAAAATTATATTTGGTTTATGGTTAAAATATGATTGTGCTAGAGTAGAAGAATTGAATTTTATTTTATTGTTAGTAAAAAAGATTGTAATACAAACTTACTGATAGGATCAATTATTTCAATTTAAATCACATCTCCCTATGCACCTTGTTCACTTGCATACTATTTTGCATCGATTTGGCAGTGAAGACAAACATTTGTACTCATTGTTTATGTTCAGCAGCAAAATTCCCTCCAACCTAATATCTTAAATAAATAAAATTTTGTTTAAGGGTTTAATAAAAAGGGTAAAAATATTTCTTGAAAAACATATATTATTTATTATTTTAATAACTGTACAGGAATGCAGAGTCGGTGTGGAGGCATATTTTCACTTCTGGCTTCAGCCTCTTGTCCTGAAGATTCTGACACATCTATAGTTCTCCCACCTTCTTCTCCACTGGCCCTAGGTCTGCTGCAGCGGCATAGGAAGTTACATGCCTCACATGCTCTCAGCATGGACGTCATCCTATCTCGAGGTTTAGAACTTGGTAGCCATGCTCCTGAGTGTTGGAAACATGTCTTTAGGTAATCGTTAATTATTGTTTTTTATATATTTAAATTTGTTCATTAGACAAATTAAAAATAATTCATGTAAGGCTCAGTCTCATCTGTGAAAAGTAAATGCGCACAATGAACTTGTTTGTTATGTTAGATCTGTATTAAATTCATGTTTAATACATTCATAAATTAACATTATTTTTTTAACATTTGTTGATATTAATTTAGTAAATTCCTCAAGATATTTTCTTAATTATATACAGTAACTAACAGTGTGTAAATAGATTAATATAACCTCAATGGACATGAAAATAAATAGTACTGAAAAATACCTTCACTAGCTTTGCAGTAAAGAAACACAGATCTACTTTTTATATACCTTGAAATAGAACACCTAATGCTAATACCATACACTTTATTTGAAAATTACATTTTTACATTGTTTCTATGGTATATATTAGGCTGAGTGGAATAGAGGACTTAATAATCTTAACTTCGCCTTTCAATAAAGACTTTCATTCCTTGACTTTCCAGATACAAGCGAAAGTCCCATCAGATCACTTAAACTGAAGTCAGTTTCTGTTTGAGCCATATACATCTTCTCAGATCCCACTATAACACTGTATATCTCTTGTATAACTCTTACTATTTATTATATTGAGAATAATATGTTTTTAGTTAACCAATCCAGGCTTGTAATGATGTCTAGGAGAAATAATGTAAATGTTATTTTATTTGCTTTGAACAATTTTACTTCCATTCGTCTTTCAGTCTTGGGCTGCGATCTTGCTATTACTGTTATAAATTGCTATTATTCTATTTCAACGTGATACATAGTAAATGACAATCTTGCATTTATCTTATAGCTATTACTTCTTTTGCCACAAAATTGTAATTGGATATCAAACTACGAATCGTTTCTTAAATTTCAAATTTGTTTATTATCTCTCTATTTTAAGAGAATTTGGAAACGTATCCTTATAGTACTCTTTGTTTAAAGATGTTAATACTTTTGGTATGTAGATTTATTTAGTAGCCATGCAAGATCTTGTAATTGTTTTCATAGTTCATTTATATAGAGTTAAAAAGTTCTGAAATAACGCTGTTGTCAACAGATGTTGTCTTCATGTGGGCCAGCTGGAACATAGGTTCTTCTCTCAGAGCAATCAAGCTGGTCTAACCATGGCCAACATGTCCAGCAAGGCTCCAGCCCTGGACAAGATGACTCCAGCTGACAGACTTCAGTTCAGCTTTACTCCAGAAGACGATGATGAAGTGTGGTGAGATCTTACCATAATTTTGTTTCCTAAAAGGGTTTATTTTGTTTAAAATAAAACTGTTTTAAGTGCATATTATATGGCTTTCATAGGCCTACTACCAAACTAATCAGAGATCAAAAATTAAAACTAATAAAAAATATTCTAATAAAGTAAAATATACAGTTCAAAGTACTTTTGTATTAGTATTTAAAAATCGATCCCCCATCACAGAGCAAAATTCAGGTTTCATAACCATTCAACATCTGCTTCTCCGAATGAATGAACACCAGCTGATCCCCCTAAAAAAGAACCTAATGTGCAGTCATTAACTGTGTAATCCATAGTTTGAACTTAGACTCCGTAATCATATAATTGATCATTTGTCATTCTCCAATTTTATTTCTAGTAATTGCATCTTCCCATTCAATTCGAGAGCGACTCAACTTAGTCCAATCCTTACAAGGAAGGTTTATTCCACCAATGACAGTCATAGGGTCTAACACCAGAAATTTGTTTTGACCATCAAACATATCCCGAGTTATTGCTCAATTTGTTTTTAGAAAAAAATTTTTGTATTACTGGGAAGCTAGTCAAAAAAGTGGCTTTCAATATTTAAATCGAATTGCCTTGCACGTTGTGGGATATCTTGCAAAATGGGAAGATTCGGAGTAGGGGTATGATATTGTTCATGTCCGCAGCAATCCTTAAGCTGTATGTGTCTCCTGGGTGGTGCTAAACGAACAATGATTTTGGTAGCTAAATTGTATCTTCCATGATCGCCTTGCTATGTCAGCTGCCAACATAAAATATTTGCTGAAAAAAATAAGATCCACACAAGTTTTGTCTTTTGGTGACAATAATAATTATTAAAAATGATTTAACAATTTTATGTGTTAGTTTTTATATTTTGTTACCTCTAAATCTGCATTTTTTAGAGCAATAATATATTATGATTTATCATTTATGTAAATGCATTTTTTAGACCAATATGTAATTGCATATTGCGCATTAAAGAATAACTTTTTACAGATTTAGTAAATCAAAAAAAGACCTCATTTAGAATCAAATTTTAAACTCTTGTATAGATATAATTCATCAGGTAAGATGCAAATCTTTTATTCCCTCATAAATATAAAAGAAATATTATTTCTGAAAAGTATATAAGGGGGATATTTCAATGAGAATTGTCTTCCATGAACGGGATTAGCTTAGTTCACATCTCAAGGATGCTCAACTCAGAGAAGTGTAGGTAACAAACATATGAGATGGCAGCTTTATGTATTGTTAAGATATGTTAGCCTTTATTAAGCTCTTTGTTGGATTTAGTTGATCAGAGGATGAATTTATTTACTCCTATGGATTGTAAGAGTCTGGTGGGAAGCACCAATACCTTTCTCTCAGAAAAAATTCAAAAATTTACTCCCTTAAAAATATATCTAGGAAAGCCAGTAACATTTATTTCTACTGTTTACACCCTTTGGTTGTTGCTATCCACCATACTAATGTGTGAAATATGTATGTTAGCATCAACCACTATTTAGGTTTGTAAGTTTGAGCTCTACTTGCATGCAACAACAGCTGGTAAGTTACTTCGGGAATTTTGTAATTTTTGTATTTTCTACCAACAAATACTAAAGTTCAAATTTCAACTTTTTAAGTTAGTGATGCTGGTAATTCATGTTATCAATTTAGGACAGAACAGAACTGTTTTTGACTGTCAAATAAGTTGGGAAAGTGGAATTACATTTCAGGTTTAAACCCATCCATTTGGTTTCAAAATTGAAAACAAACCACTGTTCCGACATAGCTATAAGAGAAACTGGCACATGACGAGCCTCCTAATCATTCATACGGTATAAGATAAACCCACCCACTTTCGTTTCTTACTCATGATACAAGACAGGATATATGATCAAATTTAGAAAGGCCTAGATTGCTTGCCCTGCAATTGCTCTTCTCAGGTGAGCCAGTGGCTAAGCAGTTTAAGTTATCAGATATAATATGTTATATTGTTATAATAAGTTAGAGGTAGCTTATTCTGTATTGGTTTTCTCCCTTACTCTTTCTATAGGGAATGGTCAGAGGGAATTTAAAAACAAGATCAGTCCCTCCTTTAAAAATTAATCATAACTAATTTTCCTTTTTCACTGTCTGTGGGTTTGATGAGTGTGTTTGCTGGCTGTAGGGTTGACGTGTACAGTTTCCTGGCAACTACCAGCAGTCCAGCCCTCACATCTCAGACCGTAGCTGACTTGGTGTCTGAGAGTAAAGCTGACAACACTTCTCATGGCATACTCAATCAAGATTATGCTGCTAGGGTTATCTGCATCCTCTCACAGGCTGTTGACAAGTACGTAGTGTTAGTTCTTTGGCAATGTAGTCTACTACATCTATTTACGATAATTGTTCTTGTTCTGTTTATATCGTTTTTACCATATAAGGGTTCCTTAAATTTAATTACCAACAGATGAGTTAAGTAAATGTTTATCTTTTTAGGTTGTTTGAGGAAGCGGCTCTGAAGTTGAATCTGCAGGCTTTGACAAGTTTCATGAAAGCCCTGTGCCTGGCATCTCAGGGACAGCTGTTCTCTCGCCACCCTTTGTCAGCTGTAGAAGGGTCTCGCCGGCAGTGGTGGGCTCCAGTACGACTAACACGTCCGTGGACCAGCCAGGATGCAGACACTTCACTGTTGCTGACACGAGTGGGCCAGGTCATGCTCAAGACGGTCCGCAGTGGCCGGCCACTCATTCACATCATGCGTGTATGGTCCATAGTTGGCCCACACTTAATGGAGGTAAGTATAGAACTGAATAAAATGTTTACTTAAATATAATTGTAAGAGAGCAAGGCTTATGGCCTCACGAAGGAACTGCTTGAAGGATCACTCGAGAACCTCTGCTTTCAGCCTCTCCAGTGAACACTCCTAATAGCCCTCTTAGTTTATCTCAGCTTACAGCCTCAAGAGGGAACTTTGCATATAGCATTGCTTGACAATCTTAGCCTTCTGTCTTTTGGAGGAGCTTAACCTATGGTGGTCTCGCAAAAGAAATGCTTGTAGGATAACTTGAGAATCTCTGTTTTCAGCCTCTCCATTGAACACTGCAAACAGTCCAACTTGTTTATCTTGGCTTATGGCCACGCAAGGAAACGTTGCATATAGCATTGCTTGACATTGTAAATTGTATCATATGTCAGGATGTGCACATATTCAAGCAGAAGAGCTGGTAATATTGACATTCCTCCATGCAGGCTGACAATAACTCAGACATGTTTTCCAATGATTGAAATAAAATTCTTTAATAGCCTACCTGAAGACATCAGACAGCTTGACCAAGTAAAATTTAAAGGCACCATTCATAATACTAGTAAATAGGCCTATTTAATCTCTTAGTGAATTGGATACAGAGCCACTATGTAGGCTGAACAAGTAGTCTACAGCCTTAAAAATCAATAAAACTGACACAATCTATCTGCAAATTCAGTCAATGATGAAACTGCAAGTAACTATTCTATTATTCACAATCTTAGCCATCTGCCTTGTGGAGAAGCTTGGCCTATGGCCTTGCAAAGGAACTGCTTGTTCCTAACTTGAGGTTTTTTGCTTTCAGCCTCTCCAGTGAACATTGCAAACAGCCCTGCTCGTTTATCTCGGCTTACGGTCTTACGAGGAAACTCTTTCTATAGCATTGCTTGTTAATATCAGCCTCATGCCTTTTGAATATGCTTGCCTTTGACCTCATGTGGTACTCTGCTTGTACAACCACTTGTAATCTTGGACTTAGAACTCGAAGAGGAACTTGAGAAGACTTGGATTCCGTGTCAGTGGTATACATTTATTTTGACTTTTCCAAAATATAAATGTATGTTAAAGTTAAAGTTCGTCTTATTTTACCAGGGCTAAGAAGCCTTCTCTAACACTTAATCTTGGGACCATTGGCTTTACTTGACTTCCGAACCACGTTAGCGGCAGGGCAAAAACTGTTAGTGGTCATATCGGGAATCGAGCCCGGACTGATTTCATGGCTTAATTTCTTCAGTATATTAAGATTCTGAAGAAATATACTTTTAGTTTGATGTCTCACTCAAATTATTTTGAAATAAAAAGTAATTTCCATAATGTTTGATTTTTAGAGCAATTGATCCCATTTATTTTTACTGTGCCAACATTTAAAAATACATTGGAATTATGAAGAAAAATACATTTCATTTGACATATGAACCATAAATCCTTAAGTATTTGGCTTCTTTTTGAGTTTGGGCAAGTGGACCCCATAAAAATAGTTTTTTTCCAAAAGTAATGGTAAATTCGGAGAAGAATATGTTTAATTTATTACCCAAGATGAACTTAGTAGGTACGTCAAGTAGTTCCTGAGTAATGGTCATCTGAGTGAGAGAAATAGGTGCAAGTCAGATGAGACTGAGTAGGTTTATCATTCGTAACATTCCTCAGCTGATTTGTGTGATCAAAGAAGCATATGGAGGGACTTGCAGACTGAGTAGGTTTATCATTCATAACATTCTTCAGCTGATTTGTGTGATCAAAGAAGCATATGAAGGGACTTGCGGCATTGAGTGGCCTTACATCAATATGAACTTTGTACATCAAGTGGTTCCTGAGTAATGGATAGCTGAGAGGGATAAATGAGTTGACTGATCGTTTATAACTTCTCAGACTCCACCAACCTGATTTATAGAAAAGGTTTTTTAAGGATTTTAATTCAACAAGTTTTTCAAGACTTATATCAGTATTTCTAATCAGAAATAGACTTATATCAGTAAGTTTCTATGCACCTACTGAGGATAGTGAAGATGATGAGAAAGATATATTCTATGCTCAGCTAGAGGAAACATTTTCAAAGTTACCAAGCTATGATACCAAAATCCTTCTTGGAGATGCTAATGCTAAGGTAGGAAGAGAAACCATGTGGGAGAGTGTGGCTGGCGAACACAGCCTACATAATATATCAAACGACAATGGAATAAGACTGCAAAGCTTTGCGTCTTCGATGAATCTGTACATTGTCAGTACTAAATTTCCACGTAAAGATATGCATAAAGTAACATGGACATCACCAAATGGAAATACGAAAAACCAAATCGATCATGTTCTGATTGATAAAAGACACATCAGTACAGTAGTAGATGTAAAAAGTAAGAGAGGGGCAGAGTGTGGTACAGACCATTACTTGATTCTAACAAGACTTAAACAAAGAATAAAGATTGAAAAAAGAAATGTTAATAAAATAACAGAAAGACTGTATCTGGATGAAGTTAAGAAAATAGAGTTCCAAGTGAAAATCTCAAATAGATTCAAAGCTCTACTAACAGAAGAAGATGAGGAAGAGACACAAGTAGAGACAATGTGGCAAACTTTCAAAAAGAACATAAAAGAAACAGCAAATGAAGTTTTTATAAAGAAAAAGAACCCAAAAAAACCCTGGTTCAATGAGAAGTGCAGAGAATTAGTAATTAAAAGAAAGGAAGCAAAAAATAAACATCTAAAATGCAGAAATGCTGAAACTAAGGAAACATACAGAGAAATAAACTTGGAAGTAAATAAAACATTAAGATGAGAAAAAAGAAATTTTATAAATAGTAAACTAACAAAGGCGGAACAAGATTTAACAGTGGATAACACTAAGGAATTTCACAGAACTGTGAGATTTTTTCAGAAAGGTTACAGTCCTAAAGTAATGGGAGTAAAAAACAAAGATGGAAATACAATAGTGAAAACATCTAAAATACTTCAAAGATGGAAGAACTACTTTGAAGACTTATTAAATGCTGATAATAACATAGAAGATGAACAAGAGGTGAACATAGAGGATGTAAATCAGGAAGATGTTTTAGAACCAACTATAGAGGAAATTGAGAAAGTGATGAAAACATTAAAAAATGGGAAGGCACCAGGAGAAGACGGAATACCTATTGAAATAATCAAAAGTGGTGGTATTAAAATAATGAAATTCCTACATACAATGATATTGAAAATTTGGAGAATGTAAGTTATGCCAGTGGAGTGGCAAGAGAGTGTGATAATACCACTATACAAAAAAGGAGATAAGCAGGAATGTACAAACTATAGAGGAATATCACTACTTAATTGTACATATAAAATACTGTCAAAACTAATATTAAACAGACTAAAAAGATATGGAGAGGAAAAAATAGGAGAACAACAAGCAGGCTTTATGAAAGACAGATCAACTACTGACCAAATATTTATTATAAAAGAGCTGGCCTCAAAAAACTGGGAATATAACAAAAATCTATATATATATTATTCATTGACTTTAGAAAGGCTTATGATAGCATTGTGAGATCAAAATTGTGGACATATCTTAGACAAAAAAACATCCCAGAAAAGATAATTAGACTAACAAAAATGTGTGTTGAAGGCTCAAGAGGGAAAGTAAGAATAGAAAGAGAATTTACAGACACTTTTGACGTTAAAACAGGGGTAAGACAAGGAGATGCGTTGTCACCACTGTTGTTCAACCTCGCTCTTGAAGAAACACTGAAAGTGACAAAATCGGTACAAATAGGCGCAAACATTGAAGGTATAATCAATATTTTAGCATTTGCTGATGATGTGGCATTAGTAGCTGATAATAAAAATGACCTAAAAACGCTAGCAGGTGTCCTGTTAAAAGAAGCCAACAAAGTAGGTCTTCAAGTGAACGAAGAAAAAACTAAATATATGAAGATAGGGAGACAGGCAGAGCCAATCAACTCAACACTGGATGTAATGGATTACAAATTTTTAGCCACTGAAGAGTTCAAGTATCTAGGAGTTACTTTGACTAGCCAAAATAAAGTGGAAGAGGAAATACAAGTCAGAATTAATGCAGCAAATAGATGCTACTGGAGTCTCCTGAAACTATTCCAAAGTAAACTACTGTCAAGACCCACAAAAATGAGAATGTATATAGCTATTGTACAACCTGTTTTATTATATGGATCTGAGGTGTGGACCCTAACAATGTATAACAAAAAAAGATTGATTACATGTGAAAACAAAATTTTAAGAAGAATATATGGACCTACCTATGAATCAGGAGTGAGGAGAATAAAAAAGAACAGAGAGCTTAGAGAACTGTACAAGAGACCTGATATTGTGGCGGTGGTTAGAAGTAGAAGAATAAGATGGCTTGGTCATGTGAGGAGAAGGGAAGAAGAAAAAATGATAAGAAGGGTATGGATGGGGAAACCAGCAGGAAGGCGACCTCTAGGACGACCAAGAATAAGATGGGATGACCAAGTGGAACAGGATGTGAGAAGTCTTGGTGGAGACATCGAAATGGCAGAGGATAGAGGATTGTGGAGGCAACTTGTTGGCGAGGCCAAAAATCACCTTGGATTTGAGTGGCCACAGGAGTAAGAGAGTAAGAGTAAGTAATATCAGTATTATACAATAATTAGGGCCCGAGATATCAATGTTCACTGTCATAAAACTAATTCTTCACAATTATTTAAAATATACATACCCTTTATTGGTTTCAGGCTGCTTGCCACAAGGAAAGGGTAATCTCCAAAATTGCAGTATCATCTATTCATGATACAGTGACGGTTCTTCTCAATGAACAAAATGAATTGCCATACTTCCACTTCAATGAAGCGCTCTTCAAGCCATTTGAGAATCTTCTGTGCCTCGAGTTATGTGATACAGATGTGCAAGATCAGGTAAAACTAATTGCTGTTCATAGAATGCGTTATATGTTTCCTTTTTTTGTTCTTAGAATTTGTGATACGATAAAGAGGGTACAAAGCCTGTGCAAGATCTGGATAGCTGTGAATTTTATTTACTCATTGCATGCTCTAAAGTAGATATAGAAAATGTTCACTCAATGAAAACAGAGTATACGATTGATAGATAATGTTAAAATTTGAATTGAATTGAATTATAGAGTAACGTAAGGCTTCTTGCTAGCCCAGTGGTTAGCACTTCTTCTTCAAATACAGATGGTCGTGGGTTTAAATCCCAGCAGGTCCACTTAAATTGTCTCTTTACATTCTTTATACCATTAAGTTAAAAATGCTACTGGGTTGGAAAGACTAAAAAAGGGAACGTGAAGAGAATTTTACTAAAATCGCATAAATTAGCCTACACTATTAATTGATCCTCCTTATCTCAAAATAAGTATTGTAGCTAGTCAAAGGCTGTTTCATGTTCTAAAAGTACTGGTTCAATAGCAATCAATTAGTACAAGGAATTTTGAAAGAACCAGGTGGCTGTTCACTTGTCATTGGGTTATTAATTAATGACACTTAAAAATAGAATAAATCTTAGAAAAAATACTACTGTACAAGTGCTCATCAGTAATCACATTTGCAATCCAAGTCCCCCTTGTCTGGATGATAGAATCTTCATGGTAAATAAAATCCTTAAATTAAACTAAGCTCGAGAGGTTTTTTTGTCCTTTTTATAAATTTAGAGGTTCTCTTAAATCTAGTAATTTATGAGCAAAGTAATGGAAACAAGAAAGGTAGTATTTATTGTTGAAGCAAACCCTGCATTCATTTTTGATGTGGCTAAATATATATGAATATTACTTAACCAGATTGATAATAAAGCAAGCTTACACAGAAAATCTTTGTAGTTGTCGTGTAAAAGGTCATTTGAAATGTTTTGTTTCTTTCATTAATAGCTCATAAATAGGACATTGAGACAAGTTTTGGCTTATTTTAAGATTGCAGTTAAGTGTTGATGATGTGTAACCCTATTACTCCTGCACTGCCAAGTAACATGACAGTGTTGGTCAGTCTTATTCAATTTCAATATTTTAAAAAGCAATTTGCAAAGAAGCAAAAACAATTCTTCTTTGTGCTTCTAGTCATTGTCAGTAACCTAATAATAATAATTCTTTTATTGCAAAAATAAACATTTAAGATCAATGTATCGCAATCGTCAGGTGATAAATAATATATATATATATATATATATATATATATATATATATATATATATATGTATATATATATAGACAAATAAAACGTATAGACAAATAAAACATTCATTCACATCAAGGTCGCAATCAAACATACAAAGATATTTCATACATTCTTACTCTAATGGTGAATAGTCACTCAGATACAGTTCACAATCTCAGTTTTGAACTTGATTACAATTAATATTTAATTTACCCAGCGGCCAGTCATAAACTCATCAACTGAGTAAAATGATTTTGACAACAAAAATCGTTTCAAACGAGTTTTAAATATATTTGGAGAGTTAATATTTTTAATGCTTTCAGGGAGCTTGTTAATTAGCCCAACGCCAAACACCTTTAACCTTTAAAACGTTAAAGATAGGAATGAACCTAATGAGAGCATGCATCAATCTAATTTAATGTGAAAAATAAACCGATCAGAATAAAAATGTAATAAAAGTAATGTCATAAGAATGTATGCAAAACTCACCATAAACAACCATAGTTTTAGCAACATTTTGTCTACAATAGAACTGGCAAAATTAGTTTTTATAGTTGGAAGTCTATTGCTGTTCATTAATTGGGCGAGCCAGTGTTTGAATGGCCTAAGACGTCAGAACTTTAAGCTCTGGTTAGAGATAGCGCTGGTTCGAATCCAGTCTAGACTGGAATATTTATCAGTAATATTCATCTTCTACTTTACTAGTTCACCCCCTTACTCTGTCTGAATAAGTTCCTCACACAGATCAATAGTCTATGAGGAATGGGCAGAGTAAGGTTAAGAAGGAGACTAGCCCCTCCTTTAAAAAAAAATAGTTTTGATTTGAGCTCCAAGATAGGCTCAATAGCTCTTACAAACATTGCTCAAAATTAACATGCTAAACAAATTTGTTAAATAGAATATAGATTCAAATATTTTTAAAATGATCTCTATTTTAAAAAATAAATCTGAAAGTTATTAAATTTAATCATTTGTTGTTTATCTGCTTTGAAAACATATTTTTAAGGTAGTACAGGAAATAAAAACCACCCAATTAACTAATTGTAAGAAATGTTTAGGACTTAAGAAACAAATTTGTTTTGTATGGAGGGAATTTACTTTTAAAAGAAAAATAACTCATATTTGTTTCTTTTTAACTGATCATATTTCAGCATTTTATTCAAAATAAAGGGGGTTTATCTGATATCAGAAAGTAAAATATGATGTAAGATATTAGTTTTTTAGGTATTGCGCAAAACTGCGACTTACAGGCTCAGTGGCTAAGGCAAGGCACTTCGGACTGTGGAGGGCAAAGTTCAAGGTTCGAATCGCCACTGAGCCAACTGTCGGTACTTCACTCGTTGAGTAAAGTTCACGCACAGGCCTGTAGGCCAATGTGAACTGGCGAGTGAAGTTTAAATTTAAAAAAGAAACCAATAAAAAAAAAAGGAATTGGACTTGGTCTTCATGACTTATCCAAAACATGTAAATATATAACTTATGTAAATAATTCCATTTGCTACGCGTAAATTGATTATGTCAATCCTGCTAGCTAAAATATGTGCTTAGAAAATGAATTTATTATTAAAATTGACATAATATTTTACAGATTGTAAGCTGTATCTGTGAATTTGTCGAAGCCAATCAGAACGAGATCAGATCAGGATGGAGGCCGCTGTTTGGAGCTTTGCGTGTTGTGAACAGTAGCCATCTTGGATCTCTTTTAGAAGTGTTCAGAGTTTTCTTGGAAACCCACAACCCACTTGTCTTTTCTAATGCAGCTGTTGACTGCATACTGTGCCTCTTGAAGCATGTCAAAGGAAATGGTAAGAACATCAGGTTAGGTTATAGGAGAGATAGGGCATCAGCAAACTTATCTTAGTGGACTTCACCTCTATGCTGATGCTCTATCGACCTAATTAAAAAAAATATTTTTTATAGCATAATTTTGAGATAAGTATTATAATTTGGTACGTAACAAAACTGACTTTGGCTAGTTACTTTAATAAAAGAATTATGATTTAAAATAGTTGTGTATGTAAATTATTAGATAAAACTAATAGAATTAAAATATAACAATGAATAGCATCAAAACAACAAAGTTAACAGTTGTTTATAAACTTATATAACTGTCAAAGTTACACTTTGAACTGTTTTTATACTGGTAATCTGATAAGTTCATCAGAAAGATGGTTAATTAATTAACTTGTACAGGTAGTTGTTCAGATGCAGTAACAACTACAATGTAAGCTTCTCATTTCATAACTGTGGATTTTGGATTAATCATCAGAAACATATTTCAAATACTTTAATCCAATATTTTTCTGAAATATGTTTCTGAAAACAGTTAATAGCATATGACTGAAATTGTAAGGAAAATCTGTACATCAAGTGCCGTAGGACAGCTATTAACTATTTTCCTATTCTTTTATAATTATTGCATTTTTAAGTGAAATTAAGAACAATGTTTTTGAGACATGAAATAAATAACCAAATATGATTCAGAATTAGATGCTAATTAATGTATTTTTCAGCCAGATTACTGAAGGTTGTCAGGAAGTTGGAGCAAGTAAGACAATCCTCCAGTTTGTCGTGGCATAGGATCCAGGAAAATATAAATTCCAGAGAGGAGTTAAACAACAATTTCAAGGAAGAAAATTGTAAAAACTTTCAATATGTCGGCACTGGTGGCGCAGTGCTGTAACCCAGCTACATGGGGACAAAGTGTTTGGGAGATTGTAGGCGATAGGTTGGATGCTCGGTCCTCTTAATACCGACATGGCGTCCGCTTGGTGGTTGCTATCGGCGTGGACACTACTAGAGAAGTCTGGGGTGTCCATGTTGGGTGGTAATCATTGTGCGGATGTTGTGTGGGGGAGATAACTGAGCATCAGGATTGTCAATTAGCTGAAAATCAGACCAGCACTACGTGGTTCGGATTCCACGTAAAGCTGTAGGTCCCTTAGTTGCCCTGGCTGTTGGGCTATTAATAAATTGCCCTTACTGAGGAACAGTTGAACTCAGTTAGTAACCAGACTACACTCATCTACACTCATCCTACACTCATAAAACCATTCATATTTGCCTTAAAATACGCACAACGTTGTGTCGGCGTCTCATATGTAAGAATGTAAGAATGTAAGAATAAAACAATATACAAAATCAAGGAATACAGTGCTAACCAAAAAAATTTTTTATCTTTAATAAAAAATTTTAAGTATAAAACAAACAAAAATTAACTAACCACATAACTCTGTGTTTGTGCATATAATTAAAACCGTAATATACATAAAAAACCTATGCAGAGTTCTGGCCAGGGGGGCCTTGGAGACCCAAATACAGTACTTGCAATGGCACTAGATACACTTACGTATGACCGTTCGTGATTTCCTCTCTCAGTTGCTATATGCAACAATACCTTGGGGCAGTAGTAGGAGTGCTAGCCAAGTTTTTGCTTGGCAGAGGAAAGCAGTAAGGATTATGGCCAATTCAGCTCTTCAAGATGACTTTAAGCAATTTTTTATTATCCAGAACATGATGACGGTTCCTTGCATTTTTATATTTAAAAATATTATGAATGTAAAGGAAAACCTAAATGATTTTATCTGTTTTGACAAAGTTAATAATTATGACACCAGAAGGTCACAAGATATTGTCACACACACGTCTAGACTGCAAAAACAATAGCTACAAAAATTTATAAATTAAGTGTTTTAATAAACTACTGCAAGATATTAGAAACCAGTGACGGATTTACCACTAGGCAGGCAAAAGGGGAGCAGCAAAAAGGCCGCAAATATTGCGCTAATGTGCTAAATAAAGGGCCCTCGTGATATTCCTACACAGCTATCTGCTAGTTTTTATATAATAAATGTATCACACTCTTTATAGGTTATAGAAATACACCACGTACGCAGACATAATCAAAAATAACTATAAGTATTGTTGAGAGTGAAGGTGTGGTGAGCACGGCGCCTGTGATTATGATATCGATGTCTACAGAGTACAAACTAGTTATTTAGAGTTATGCGGTTGGGGAGTTTGCCTAGGGCCACAAAAGGTCTAAATCCGTCACTGTTAGAAAAGTAGAGTTCCAAACCTTTGCAAATAAACTGTCAAGTTGGTTTATAGTAAGACCTTTTATTCAATCAATGAATTTGTTTAAAATACAAATTTTAATCTTCTTTAGACGTAGACTTGTTGGAATTGTTCATTAGTTATAGTTAATATATTGTTATTTATCATGTTATTTACTCATTTATTGTTATTTATTTTTTTATCTTGTTAAGTTTTTAATTGACAAATATATTGTAGTAGTTTATTGTTCATTATATTGTACTGTACTAATTATTTGACGCTGTCGATAGCAATGTAATATTGACAAATGACAATAAAGATAATTGAATTGAATTGAACAGTTATACTTTGGTGAGACTGTGGAAAATAGAAATTAAATAGAGAGTAGAGAGCAACAGAAATGTTTAGCCTTTGTAATAAACAAATAATTACTGAAACAATTTAATAATGACAACAATATATTCATTAAGTGAGTTAGAATTGCTAAATTTAATGCCTTAATATCCTTGAGGTTATATTATTCTTTTGGCCTTTATGTGAATTAAGTCAGGGCAGAATAATCCACTTATATGAAATTAGTGGCTTCCATCATAGATAAGAACTGTTACGTCTGAACCTTTACAAGTTGTTGTTTAATGGGTATAAGAGGAAAATCACTAAACTGGATTTCAACTTACCTGCAAGATAGGAAGCAGGTGTTAGTGTACGATACACTGGGCTGGACGGGTTAACTTGGCATTATCGTTCATCTGTGTCTCCTATTATAAACACGGGTGTGCCTCAAGGGTCAAATCTTGGTCCTGTGCTCTTTATTCTTTATGTTAATGACCTACCAGATTCAATCTCTGCAGGCAAGGTTTGGATGTTTGCGGATGATGTCAGCCATTTAATACATCAGAATGATGAAGAGTCACTGAGGAATAAGGCACAGATAGGACTGAACGAGATGAGCGACTGGTGCAAGGAAAATAAATTGCTGCTGAACAAGAAGAAAACCAAAGCCTTGACTTTTTATAACTGAAAAAAGCCAGATAGTATCCCGCTGCTTCGACTTGAAGGGTCCAGCATAGCCGTAGTTGAATCCGCTAAATACCTAGGCATCACCATCAGTAGTGACCTAAGATGACAGCAACATATTGAATCCATCTCTAAAAGGCTTTCAGCAGTGTGCTACATGGTACGTAGATTACAGCCAATTGTTGAAAAAGATGTACTTTTGAAAGTTTACTTTGGATGTTTTCACAGAATCATAAAATATGGAATTATTTCTTGGGGAAGCAGCCAAATGGCCCAACGCATATTTTTGCTGCAAAAACGTGTAGTCAGAACCATTTGTAAGGAAGATTATCTGTCACATTGTAAAGCTTTGTTCCTGCAGCTAAAAATATTAACCCTGCCAGCTTTGTTTATTTTGGAATGTGCGTTGTTAGTAAAGAAAAATTCTGAGAAATTTATAAAAAATGAAGATGTACATAGGTATCATACTAGGCAAAAGGAGAAAATACATGTACCTTTAGTAAAGTCTAGTCAGGCTCAAAATGGACCAAGATATACCTGTACAAAAATCTATAACAAGATTCCTCAAGAAATGAGAAATGTGGATGACATAGAAAAGTTCAAGTCAGTGCTAAAAAAACATCTTACAACGAGGCCTTACTATTCGGTAGAAGAATTTTTAACTGAAGAATGGGCCACAAGAATCCATTTTGACGACCACGGTGCAGACTGCACTTCTAGTGGGAGAACTTCAAGTATCAAGTAAGTAAGTAAGTATCAAGTAAATTACTTAATTGTCTTTGTGGTGAAATTAAGAGATTGGTAGTTTAAAACAAATTCAAAGTGTAACTTTTAACAGTTCTTAATTGTAAAACAATAAATTTTACTATTTTGATGAACTAAAGGAAAGCCCCTGGAAATTAAAACACTAAACAGAACAAATTTAAGTTTATCTGAGTTTGTTTGAGCTAGATATATGTTGTGCTGTAAGTCTGAATGATTATTATAAATTTGACAGTTGAGATCCGACATTTGTTGCAGAAGGTGGAATTGAAGAGAGCAAAGATGACAAGACCCTGGAGCTGTGCAAGGCAGCCTTGGGATATCTGCATCAGTGTTGTGGCATCCTGTCAACTATGTACACAATGCCTGCATGCCCGATCTTTCACACTTCACATAGGTATAGACTATTTTTATCTACAAATCTATATATGAGGCATGTTTTTAAAGTAAGTACAGTTTTGTATTCCCCTCATGTGTCAGCTTTTGTTGCATGCACACTGTACTGCTATCAGTTGGCAAGCCACCATTACGGATCCATTTAACAGTGTTTAAGTTTGTTTATCAATGTTTAAAATGCCTTCTTTGATTGAAAATGTTGCAGATATTGAAATATGTCTAAAGGCTTAAAAGCAGCTGACATTCACCCTGAAACCTGTTAAGTTTCTGGAGAAAACACGACTGATGGGATGGTACAAAATGAGTGAGAGCTTTTAAAGATGGAAAATCAAACACACAAACTGATATTATATATTTAATCTATCTTTTAGTAATCATCATGAAGACTGAACCAAATGATTTTGTTTGTATTTAGTTTTTATTTTAATATTGTAGCTTCATATTGGACTTTGGCAAGGTGACTTCCTGCACAAAAGTACTATATTTACATTTATCATAAAGTTGATAATTTTTTCATTATTATGTTATTCTGGATCTAACTTGAGAGCTGACGAGTGAGGAAGCTGATAGTTACATAGTATATATTTAATGGCTCTCCCTTTCCTTGCACACATGTATTCCTCATATTTCTGCTACCATCTACAAATGTTCTTATTGTTTATTTGCAGAATTCAGCTTACTTCACCCCAACGGGTGGATCCTGTCGTGCCACACACAGAACTGATGCGGTTTGACCCTGACATAGAAGTTGGGTCAGACCTGTCATACGGCCCGCTGAGTGTGAGTGGGGAGTGTCACGACGTGAGCGGGCTAGACAGGCCGAGTGGGGTATTGCGAGTGAGGGTGCTGTTGTTGGAAGGTCTTTGCGGTACAACCGTCGCCAGCTGCCCACAGTGTCAACCTCACATCCTGGATGCACTTTATACACTCTTCATGGAACTGCTAACTCACCCAGGTAGATTACATTTGTTGATTTGGGATATAAAAATAAATATTACTTTTCGCTTACATTGCTTTTTGTCACATTAACAAATGTTTATGCTTAAAAAATTATATAAAGTTGCCCCAAGAAAAAGTTAATCATCTATTAGAATTGAACATTTGTTTTATATTACCTATACTTTCCTTTTGTTGAAAACAAATACATTACTGTTGAGTATAATTACTTATTTGTAGTTAATGCTAATAAGTATCATCTAAGGTCATCAGAATTATTGCATTAGACATTAATATGTTATTGTAAAACTTGAATGTAAATGCTGTTTTTGAAAATATTTAGTCTTACCAACATAATTTTGTTCGTGTGCCTATTTTTGCTGCAGTCTTGTGACTTTTACTTAATATATAACCCAGGTACTTTGGGACAAAGTGTGAGGAGATTGTAGGCAATAGGTCCTCTGCCCGGTCCTTTCAATACCGACATGGCATCTACTCAATGGTTGCCATCAACGTGGACACTACTAGAGAAGTCTGGGGTGTCCGTCCATGTTGAATGATAATCAAGGTTCAGATGTTGTGTAGAGAAGAACTGAGAGTCAGGCTTGTCAGTTAGCTGAAAGTGGTTTGGACTCCTTGTAAAGCTGTAGGTCCCTTAGAAGCCCTGGCTATTGGGCTAATAATAAATAGCACTTTCTGAGGAGCAGTCGACCTTAGTTAAGTAATAATGACTATACTCCTTCATCTACACTCATCGCACTCATTCGCCCCTCATATATGGTTACATCTTGATGATTGGTGTCTTAATAATGAATAATATATGACTATTATCATTTTGGTCCGGATCTTCTAGTAGGCTTTTAATATTTGGATTGTTTTAAATTTATTATTTTTTCCTCACATTTTATAAGTTTACTACTTATACTACTTTATTCAGCAACATATTGAACTTTATAAAGAAGCTTTTGATCATTAACTGATTATTTTTCTCCTTTAGTCTTTAAATATATTAACAGTTTGTTTCTACCCTTTAGAAATACTCTATTTGCACAAAAAACATTCCAAACAATATCGAACAGGTGTATCGTCAAGGTCTTGCAGCTATTATAAGTAATAAATAAAAACAAGGAAAAAGTGAAGATAAAATAAAAGTCTTGCTCAGAAGCATGATTTTAATATTTTATACTCTACTGAACTAATTTTTTTAGAAATAAGTTGGTGGTACCTTTTAAAATTTGTTTAATGTTATATTTAAAAAATAATTTTTGTGAAAGAATGTACTCAAATATAAAGTAAGTTATAAATTGTGATTGTTATGTTACAGGTTTTGAGTTTGCCCTGTATTGTATGAACCATCTGCTACTGCCTATGGTACAGAATTGGCTGCGCAAAGTTAGCCGGCAATTCCGCGGCTGGGATCTCTACAGCGGCAACTTCAAACATTGCTGTGGCCTGACCACAGACCTGGTGGTCACTTATCTTACCTATCTACATGGTCAGTAGTAGTAATAGTATGGAATTAAAATATGACTTAGTACGCATACTAGTCATGATATATATAGTTCATGTTTTGTGATATATATTTGGAAATAAGACCAAAAGTCATGTAATATTAATAAAAATATATAGTGAGTGACAGTCATGATGTTATCCATGACTTCTTTGTCAGTAATTAACGAATATCTGCCTAAAGGATAGCTGAGATTATTGTATATATGAGTATGTTGGCTTCATTATAAACAATGTTATCAAAATGAGAAAGCTTTCAGTGAAGTGGGTACCGGAAGGTTTGAAAAGTGAACAAAAGGCAAACACAATCCAAGGTGTCCTGAGCAGTTTTGGACAGTTTTAGTTAATCACTTGACTTTTTGGCCAGGTTAGTGACAGGTTGAAACCTGTCTCCAATGTTAATATTCTGAACAAAGGAAAAATTCAAGAAATGGCAATTGTCTCCAAGACCGAAAAAGTTCTGAGCCTGAAATCAGCCAAAAAAGTCATGATGTCCATTTTTTCATAAAAAGTCAGGTTTTCTGTTGGTAAAATACTTACTTTAAGACTGTAATATAACCGTACAGTACACCAAGCAAAGTTGACAAACAGCATCCTTTTCCCGCAGGTACACTAGTCCCAAGTTTTTTTACTGCCAAATTTAATCCCTTGTTTTAAGTTGGAGAAATTATTTCTCCTGTTCTTGTAATCAAGCTCCTTCATTAACTATTTCCTAAGTTGAAGAAAAACCTGAAGGGTCATCATTAAATATTCTCAAAGATTTTAAACATGCTTTCGAAAGCCGATTTGAACAACAGTCATCTTATCTTTTCAGTGGACTAGACAAGCTAGATTAGCTTTGTGAAAATCGGCAAATCTCTATGGAGAGGGAGTGAGGAACAATCAATTCAATAGTTGTTGGACAAAATTGTTCTTCCAAAACTCTATCTATTCTTTCTCAGCAAAAGCCAGGAACGCTTTAGCCTCCTCCTGTGAAGTTAAGACCTAATCTGGATAGTTACACTAATTTAGAAAATAGTTGTG
Source organism: Stictocephala bisonia (assembly GCA_035578905.1). Lineage (NCBI taxonomy): Eukaryota > Metazoa > Arthropoda > Insecta > Hemiptera > Membracidae > Stictocephala > Stictocephala bisonia. The sequence continues at coordinate 1,355,408 of JAQJVL010000038.1, read as the reverse complement.
TAGTGCATGCTTTCAACCTTGTTTAATTAAATTTCATGCAATTCTATTTTACCATAATCCGGCTTATTTTATACATCTGCAAATATTTTGTTAAAGCTATGTTAAAAATCTTCTTCCTTTTATTGATAGTTATTATACCTACCACCGTACCTATATTTAGGGAATCGGATGAAAATTAGGTTTAGTCAGAAACTTATAATGTCAGATATATTAATCCCCATCAAACATAGTTTAAATATTAATAGATTATGTCAGTATCCAAAAAAAGTTTTTAAGTAAAGTAAACAAAGGTTTGTTTTAGTACATTTAACACTTTTAACTATCTACTCATGATAACTCCTTATTAACTCTTTGTGACTATATTGTAACTTTTTGCGGTGGCTATCAGAATGAATAGGCTTCCCATTAGTCTATGTATGACAAACAATATTGTTCTTTACGACTTTTACTTGCAACGGTTGGAAGATATTAACCAACTCACCTTTACAACATATTGTACAGTTATTTTCATTTACCTTTGTCTCAATAAAAATTTTTCAGTATGTGGTTGTTACATATTTCAAAAAGATCTCATCATCAGACTTAATAATACAATTTGATGTTAGTTATCAATTAAATAGATACAGCACAAACACAGTTTTTGGCTACGCACGCACCTACACACAAACATGAATATACTGCAACAGGAATAGGTGAACACGGTTCAGACAACTGTGTTTGTGTTTTGTCTATTTGAATGATACATGACAGCAGATTTTGTATAGTTTAAAGAAGAAGAGATTGCTTCTAAATATGTAACAACTACACGCTGAAAACATTTGGATTGAGGTAAGATAAACTAATTTCACTGTCTATAAAAAGTGCTAGGAGCATAATCATACATATAAATACAATTATTTATTTATAGTTCAATAAGTTCTTCCTAAATAACCGCTAGTTCCTGATAGCCATCCCACCCACTCTACATAACTTATAATAATTGTCAGCTATCCAACCTACCGTGGACACTGTATTGGTAAAAAACTGTTTTCTTTTGTTGCAGAGGCTGAGAATAGCGAGTATGGCAACTTGATGTTGAAGCAACTGGTTCTAGTAATGGTTGAATGTGTGGTCCAGCCAGTAGAAAGTATCGCCAGGCTTGGATGTGCCTGCCTTAGGTAATTCAGAACTAACAACATCTAAAATTTAGTCAGTCTATCATATATGTATCATCGTATTTAAAATAATATACAAACATATTCTGTAAGTAATTTAAATAATTTATTGTGTTGGCCTCTCGAATTAAAATACTTTTATGATTTTAATCGTCAGTTTTTCCAGTTTTGAAAGAAGATCCAATAGTAATTTGAGTCATTTGGTCCTTTAGTCTAATCTAATTAATTGATATAGTATCTAATTAATGGCTTTGTCTTTAGACTGGGTAAATTTGGTCTTAGCTCTCGGACAATGGCTTTCTTATACAAATCATTGGTGAGACCGATTTTGGAATATGCTTCCTGTGTATGGTCTCCATATCAGTCGGGACAAATAGATAAGCTTCAGTCTATCCGAGATGATCTATAAGAATGCTGGGTGTGAAGAATGGCTATGCCTATAGAGAGGTCCCTATTGCCGACATTGAAACCAACCTAGGTCTTATGCCTCTGATTTCTAGACGACAAGTTGCTGATATTTTATTTCTCTACAAGCTGATCAATGGTGATATTGATTGTCCTCATTTGCTACAACTGGTTAACTTTAGAGTCCCCTCTGCTACTAGATCGCATTACCTTTTTGAGATCAGATACAGAAGTACAAACTACCTTCTTCATAGTCCTATTCCCAGAATGCTGAGAGCTGGAAACGAGGCCTGCAATGTGGTGGATTTCTTCTCTGACTCCTTGGGAACTTTTCGACATCTGGTCCTATCCCTGGCTAACAACAATGGAGAGTAGAGTCTTCTTTGTGCAAGTGGATTTGAATTGGTTTCTGGTGGAGTTAGTTTCTGTGAAGTGGGTGCTTGGTGGCTGCGTTAAAGGGCCACACTTGTGTTGTTGGGGGCATGGTCTCCCCACATTGCATATTTCACTTTTAATACCAGTGTAGTGATTGTTCCTTCTTTAGGTAGCTGCGTTAAAGGGCTACACCTGTGTATGTGGGGGCATGGTCTCCCCACTTTTCGCACTTTCCTACACCTATAAGCACTCTGGAATTTCACAATCATTTCTCACCAAACTTCACGTATTTATATATAATTATTATTGTTACCTTTTTTATATTTTATTTATGTTATCTATTGTTATTTATTACTACATTTATTATTTATTGTTATTATATTATTGTATCTGTTATATCTGTATATTTTACTTGGGTTATTTATTTATTAGATTTTTGTTGCTGTTACTGTTTGTAGAATTTATTGTATTATCACACGATGGTTACACACTCCACTTATTATGCTATTGGACTGTTCAGACTATTTTAAATTGTTGTTACTGAAGAGTTTGATTGTCAGTTGTAGTTCATAATCATAGTAAGTAACGTGAATCATGGACTGCCATCTTGTATGTATTGTACTTTTGTAAAATTGGTTAAACCGTGGGAAATAAAATAAATATCCTTTAGTAATATCATCATCTAAAATAATTATCAATGAAAACAGTGAAATTCAAATGCATAGAACAATGTAACATTAAAAACAAATAGTTGTGGTGCACATAAATCCTAAATTTAATTCCCAAGTATAAGCAACAGGATTAACACACCATGAAAACAGAGATTTATGTAGCTGTCAAATCAACAAGTGAAATGCAAATAATCATTATCCATAACTACCACTACTACTGTCTGTCAGAAAGTAAAATTATGTATAAAAATTTGACGGTTAATTCAGGTTCAAACCTTCAATTTTAGATGTTGCAGTTAATTCAGGTTCAAACCTTCAATTTTAGATGTTGCAATGCATTAGATTGCTCATCCTTTAGACATCGGTGTTCAATTAGGTCAAGATGTTACCAGTGGGATAATATCTGTTTCTAACTAGTGGGTACTTAATTCTCTGTATAATTGACGTCAACTAGGATTTATGTATAGTTATTATTTGTTAGGTTTATTATTTGATCTGTTTTACATATGCAAGAATATCAGGCACCAAGACATTAGCTAAGATTAATTACATAACATTTTAATTCTTTCCCTTTATGAAGAAATAGTTGGCAATATCCTGATTTATCTTCTCAAATAAGTCTTTGTCTTACTGTCACAAGAATTTGAGTGCGCTTTTATTGATAGGGATTCTCCAGTTTCAAAGGTGGTAATGGTTTTAAGAAATGTAAATTGCCAAGTTTTGTTTCAAACACTCTATAAAATTGTTTGAAATAATTTTAAAACTTAACTTATCTTAAATTTTTAAGACATTTATTTTATAATTTTTTTTATTTTTATACTGAAATAGATCCACTGTTAGCTTATATACATTATAAAGAATTATTACAAAATTTTAAAATACCTGTAAAAATCCTCTTCAGTCCTAATTGCTTAAAATCCTATTGCAATTTTGTAACTTTTACACATCTTCAGGGAAAAGAATACTTAGAAACATTTACCTTTCTTGGCGGAGCTATGTTCTTACGTATATCACAACACAAACACATACTGATAAACAAAAACACAGTTAAAATATTAAAACAAGTACAGCATTTTAATATTTTAACAGATGCACGTATAAAGTAACAAAGAAATAATTTACTTGTAATAAAATAAAGAGATTACAATTTGAAGGTGCTATGGTTAATTATATTTAATAAATACACATTTATGTTAGTTTTACTTAGTGGTTATAAAATTGGCTAAATTGTATACTTAATACATCTTGAATAAAAAAAATCTGATTGATGAGGGAAACCCATTTTAATAATAGACAATAGACAATATTCTTTATTTGACATATTCTTTGAGAATAGTACAGTGCGTCAATCATTTGTAGAAAGTCATTAAATAGTAGCATAATTGACAAGCTCTTGTTCAGTGTAGAGAGGTCGCCCTTGCAGCCAGATTGTAAGTTGCTTCTTGAGACCTGGCTGCAAGAATTGTCATCATTACCACTGTACGTGTATGGGAGGGTAGGTGGGTCATTACCACTGTACCTGTATGGGAGGGTAGGTGGGTCATTACCACTGTACGTGTATGGTAGGGTGGGTGGGTCATTACCACGGTGCTTGTATGGGAGGGTGAGTGGGTCATTACCACTGTACATGTATGGGAGGGTGTGTGGGTCATTAGCATTGTACGTGTCAATAGGCCCAGTTGTATTCTTCAGCATTGAGTCTCTAAGTGACCCGCTATCCTGGGAGAGAGATGTGTACTGGTACTTACATAACTTTCTTCCTGTTCTGTCCTCCCTGTATGACAGTTAACATTATTTCTAACTTGTCTGTCATTTGTTATTTGTTGTTTGCAATAAAAGTTGTAGGTATTCTTACAATTTTACCCTCAAAATAAAAATTAATCACACCTATAAATAAAAATGTAAAAGTATCAAATTTGTATACAAAAAATTCAAAATTTATTTCAGTCAATTAATTTGTTTGATCACACAACTTAATTAATCTTTTCTAATCCTATTATCTGGGCTTGTTCTGTGTTGTTTTCTCTATGTGTTATTTATTTAATTTATATCATATGCGTAAGAACCTATAATAAGTTGTAAGTACCAGTCGCAGCTGAATTTAACTGACATTCCTTGGTTTTGTACCTAGCCATGAGGTTAAATATCATCAGATCGCTCCAAAGTGTTCAGAAGGCCTCAAATCTAACATTCTCAAATTTTTAAAAATATTCATCTTACTATTAAATATTTCCTAAAGTTTTGGCTTATTATCAACTAGTTAATTTATTAGTTGTCAGGTTTGCCCTCCTATTTGAAAAGCGTTACTAAGAGAGTTAAGGATAACAACACAAAGAATTAAGGTTATAGGATACGCCTATATTGTAATATTTTGGGAGAAAAATGAAGACAATCTCAGAAATAAAATTAAGGAATAGAAATAAGTATTGGAGAAAGCAGTAATGAAGATGAACCCATCATAACCAAAAGGGAAGTTATGAGAATAAGTAGAAACAGGGAAGGAATGGCTGAAATATCCATTGATGGAGTGAACATGAGTATAATGGACAGTGTCACTTACCTTGGAAGCAGAATAAATATGAATTGAGACATAAAGGAAGGAATATCTAATAGAATAAAGGGTAGTGCACAATTCTATTACTGTGTTAGTAACATTGTGAGAAACTGGTGTGTATCCGAGGTAGAAAAAATTCTGTTACACAACTCTTACTACCTGCCTATACTATCATGCGGAACTGAATGCTAGACATTAAATAAAAGGTAAGCAGATTTGAAGTGGCAGAAAGGCATTTCTTACAAGCAATTGAGGGAAAAGCTAAGAGGGATAGAACAAGATGTGACATGATAAGAAGTAATGTTGGGATAGAAAAGATAAAGGTCATGATATCCTGTAAAGTAAAATTGAAGGAAAAGATAAGGTTTCACCTCCAATCAGTGAGTGACACAAGGTTACTTGTACTTTCTTGCTTGTTATCTTTACAGTTAACCTGTTTAGAGCAAAAACGACAATAGAAGAAAAATATAAGGTTTCACCTCCAAACAGCGAGTGACACAAGGCTACTTGCACTTTCTTCTTGCTATCTTTACAGTCGACCTGTGTAGAGCAAAAACGACAAGAGAAGGAAAAGATAAGGCTTCACCTCCAAACAGCGAGTAACACAAGGCTACTTGCACTTTCTTCTTGCTATCTTTACAGTCGACCTGTGTAGAGCAAAAACGACAAGAGAAGGAAAAGATAAGGTTTTACCTCCAAACAGCGAGTGACACAAGGCTACTTGCACTTTCTTCTTGCTATCTTTACAGTCAACCTGTGTAGAGCAAAAACGACAAGAGAAGGAAAAGATAAGGTTTCACCTCCAAACAGGGAGTGACACAAGGCTACTTGCACTTTCTTCTTGCTATCTTTACATTCGACCTGTGTAGAGCAAAAACGACAAGAGAAGGAAAAGATAAGGTTTCACCTCCAAACAGCGAGTGACACAAGGCTACTTACACTTTTTTCTTGCTATCTTTACAGTCGACCTGTGTAGAGCAAAAACGACAAGAGAAGGAAATGATAAGGTTTCACCTCCAAACAGCGAGTAACACAAGGCTACTTGCACTTTCTTCTTGCTATCTTTACATTCGACCTGTGTAGAGCAAAAACGACAAGAGAAGGAAAAGATAAGGTTTCACCTCCAAACAGCGAGTGACACAAGGCTACTTGCACTTTCTTCTTGCTATCGTTACAGTCGACCTGTGTAGAGCAAAAACGACAAGAGAAGGAAAAGATAAGGTTTCACCTCCAAACAGCGAGTGACACAAGGCTACTTGCACTTTCTTCTTGCTATCTTTACAGTCGACCTGTGTAGAGCAAAAATGACAAGAGAAGGAAAAGATAAGGTTTCACCTCCAAACAGCGAGTGACACAAGGCTACTTACACTTTTATGCTTGCTATCTTACTGCTTTTTGAACCACCATCAGCGTAATGTAGTTATTCCATTGAATTCTGAATAAGGACTAATTGTTTGCTACTTTTTACTATAGCAAGATGGTTCTGCTTCCAAGTGGGCAGGATATAGGTATTGCCTTCATCAATAATCTCTTATAATGCACCTGATATTATGTCATATTAAAAAAAAATATTTTTTTATATTTGATTAATAGTAATTGCTTGTATTCATCTTGTAATTTGACTTCTATAAACGGATCAAACCAATTTTTTCTATTGTTATATTAGTTTTTTTTTTTTTTTACTAAAAACATTAAATTAATTCAGTCCGAAACAATGATATAGCTAAAAATTAGTCTCAAACTATAATAAAACTAACACTACAAATGTTATTGACTACCTAAATGGCAACAGTTTAATGTCAAACAAAATGATTGACATCAGATTATGACTTTACCTCAGTGTTATTGGACCTCAAGTTGTTATAAACATGAAAACAACGTGATAAAATTATGACAGACAGGCTTACACCAATTGATGATGATCGTTGGTCTGGACAGTCTATTTACAGCTATTTTGGGAGGGAAGATCTGCGTGAGATGGTGGTGGAGTGCTGCCCTAAACAAAATAGGGCTAGATACACAGTGCCACTAACAGCACCTCACACTGATCTTGCAATCTTTCGTCAATGTTAGTTACCTTTACTCGTTGAAATTATTTTTTCAGTCATAGTCAAGAACATAATATTTTTTTTTTATTTCCTCAATAGAAGTTTTTTCAAATTCTGCCAGTGTGCCTAATGTTCACATAATGTCACTGAAAAAAATAATACTAAAGCATTTAAAAAAGTTAAATTTCTATTTACTATAGTGTGACACTACCTTGTTATTCTAAATTTAAACTTGTAATTTGCATGATGTAATATAATAATTAAAAAGGAAACAGTGTTTAATTTCAATGCAAATTAAGAACATTGAAAGGACTTTTTTAGATCCTTAAGTTACAAGAATATCTGTATCGCTTGAGCAGCAAGTATGAAACAATAGCTGGGTGAATAAAATATGCGGGAACAAGTTAGCAGACTGGTCGAGCAGGAAAGTGAGCAAACGTTGGGAGTGCACGAGTGACTGGGTATCCGTTACCGTCACTTGATCACAACAAAACACAGTCTGCATTCATAGTGACTGTCATCGGAGACAAATTAACACATCTTGAGTAACAAGGAGGACATATCATTTTCATTCACCCTGACATACTTCAGCTTCCATCCAGCACCATGTTTTCTTCTAACGCAAGTACAAAACTTTCAGATTGGTCTAATTATCTTCACAGACATGGTTTACTATTGTCCTTTGAAAATTGATAATCACTCTTTTATTCATCATGAATTTCAGTAGCACAACTTTATTTTGTTCACTATGTACCATTTTGTATTCAAAAACCAAATAAATATATGAGCTTTGCACTTGATGATAGCTTTCATCAAAAGCTCTGTCCTCAACAGCTGCCAAGTTTAGACTTAGCATCACAATGGGACACAAGGTGCTTGTTTGGAAGAGTTGAGAATTTCAAAAGGACTAGCTCGTAAATATTTTACTGTTGTAACGAACATTTTCGACATCTATGCATAACCTTTTCTGGACTAGTGGTTTAGTGCTGTAACCCAGCTACATGGGTAAAATGTGTTGTGGAGTATAGGGGATATGTTATATTCTCAGTTCTTTTAATATTAACCAGCGTCCATTCAATGGTTGCCGTCGGTGTGGACACTACTGGAGAAGTTTGGGGTATCTGTGTTGAATGGTGGTCACAGTACGGATAATTTATAGGAAAGAGAACGGAGTATCAGGCTTGTCAATTAGCTGAAAATCAAAGTAACACTATATGGTTCGGATTCTATGTTAAGCTGTAGGTCCTTTAGTTGCCCTGGACTGGTAATAAATGGTCCTTTCTTGGCATAAGTCAAACTCAGTTAGGAACCAGACTACAACTCTCATCCATACTCATCCTACACCCATGTTCATATTTACCTTAAAGTATGCACAAAATGTGTTGGCATATTACATCTGAATAGTGTTCTGATAGGTGAGGGTACAACTACAATTGTACGTGTATGGGTGGGAGGGTGGGTCAGTACATACAGGTAAGTTTGAGTGAATAACATACTGGAGTGAAAATAGTTTTTGTTAAAATTAAAGGATAACAATTGCTCAGAATTTGTTATAGATCAGTAATTGTCTGATAACCAATGAATTAACGTTTATTAGACATTAATATATCATCTCTGTCACAGCTAAAATTCTCATCACTGTGTCTGTAAATGACTAACTCCAGTACAGGTGTGAGTGTAGGCAGGGCGAGCCAGGAGTAGGTAGAGCTGTAAGAGGACACCCAAGGATGGGTAATCAGATGTGACAGCCTGTCACATGTTGTTATACATGAGCAAGATATCAGTTTCCTCCATGGTTTCAGGAGCAACTACCTGCCCCTCCGGCCATTCATTAACAACACCCAGCACTCATAAGGTCTTCTCACCGTAGAGGTTGCCACCTACGGTTATAAGATTCTAATCAAGTTAGTCATGACAGATAAATTGCTAACAGGTGAAAAAGAACGTATCATTAGTTTAATTACTACCATGTACGCAATTCTGTGTTTTTTAATTTATGATTAACTTCAAACCTTAACTCTCTCCTATATCAAATATTTAAATCCCTAAATTAAACAAATATAAGATGTATAAGGTATTTTAATAGTTTATAGAAATAAAAATAAAGCAATTTAAACACCTGTTAGGTGATTTCACCAGTTCAAATTTGTAAAGAAAATATTTTACTATTCATTTTTATTCAATTATTATTCATTTTTAATACCCCTATCGTAGAGATATGAATGAATATGAGATTAGTTTGGTCATTGTTGATTACTTAGGTCAAATCTTGCTCAGAAAGATCCATTTATTAATAGCCCAATAGTCAGGGCAATTAAGGGATCTACAGTTTTATGTGGAATCCAAACTATGTAGTATTGGTTAGATTTTTAGTTAATTGACAAGCCTGGCACTCAGTTCTCTTCTCTACACAACATCTGGATACTTACTAGCACCCAACATGGACAACCCAGTTCTTGTATTAATTTACAATACATCTTCGTTTTTTTTTTAGTGTTAAGAGTTAACCTTAATCTTAGTACAACAAATATACATGTTAATTGTATTCAATACCAGTTTTTAATATCTTAATTTATTTCATCTCTTAGATTTAGATTTTTATCACCCATGTTCATACAAAATCTTTCAGGAATAAATTTATCTGAGCCCTTGGTATATTTTTTAAATCATCACAAGCACAAATATTTACTATAAATGTACATTAAGAAATGTAATGAATATTATTTGCTTTAAAGTTTTAAAGGTTCGCAATCATAAAGAGAATTGCATATTTAAAACTAAGATAGTTAGATTGTCCTATTTAAAAATTCATACACTCCATATTCAAATGTTATAGGCTGCAGAAAGCTAAGTTAGGCAGCAGCTTGTACATTTGCTCCACCTTAATCTCCGGTTGGTGTTAACTTCGTTTTCTTCTCTAGCACAGAGTAGGATGGCTTCTGCTAGTATACACATAGAGCCAGCCGATGGACATGCAGAGCATAATGGATGTCATAGTCTTTATCATTGGTGTTTTAAAGTTTGAAGTGAGGAAATTTAAGGAACTCTGATTTTGTCCAACATTAAATGATGGGAGCGAATGTCTTGTGTGTTTCAGGCACATCGTGGTGAGTGCAGCTCCAATACTAACTCCTTGCCAATGGGAGGTGGTGTGTTTGGGTCTCCACCGAGCCTGCTCCCTATCTCTCTTCTCCCTGCATCAGCTGATGGCTGCATTCCGACCTGGCTCCCACAGCTTCTACGGTGATGGAGCTCATGTCAAAGTTGCTGCTCGAAAAGACTGCACACCCGAGGAGTCTCTCAGGCTCAGACAACTGGCACAACAGGTGATAGGTTCATTGTATGGGGTGAGCTCTGTACTTTATAAGTAGATTTAATTACCTTTTTCATGTTGTTTAGTTTTACTGGTTTTTTTTATATTTAAAGTGGTAAAACAAGCCAATACAATATCAAAGAATATTATAAGTAATTGTTTAGTTAGTTTTTCTGTATTTGTGACAGGAGGAGAGGGGTTGAATGTATGAAAGTGTGAGTGATATGGCTATGTCACATAAACTGTTTAGTTATATTTTGTTAGTAAATGATAAGCGAAATTGGGCATCAGCAAACTTACCATAAAAGACAAGTCCACTAAACACAATCACTAATTACACAATAGTCCAACTTCGAGCACCGTTAATCTCAAATCTTATAATAGTAAGAAGACTATTTTATGAATTCTTCCCAGTAATGCTCAAAAGAAATTCATAGTTTTCTGATGTAATGAAATTTATAAGTACTTTGAGAAGTGCATTAATCTAGCAGATGAATCTTCTTCGATGTGTTCAGGAAAAGTTAGAAATTATTTGTAACTGACTTGTCTTGAGAAAGGAAATATGGTTAAGTATGAGAGTGAGAGAGGACTTTGCAGTCATAACCTCACCAATTGTTGTGACACAGAAATATTTTTCTGTGTCAATAAAAACGTGTTTAATTTAATTTCATCCTTATATAATGTGTATTGACAGTCAAATTATTTTAACTGGTCATAGAGAAATCTGTGTCAAACTGTCTATTATTATAGTTTAAATATAATGTAATTTATTACTTTTAAAATATAATAAATGGTACCAGGTGATTGGCACAAACTTTCTCCCTTTCCATTTGTTATGTCAGATTGTTTATAAAAACAAATGTTCAATTAATTACATAGCCAAATTTTATGTACACAATCTTCAAGAACTTGAGCTGTGGCTTCCGGCCTCCAGCCCCAACGTAATGGAGTTGTAACTAAGAAATAAAACTAACTTAAAAAAAAATATTTTTAGCTTTAATTTACATCTTTACAGAAAATTTAATCAAAATTGTTAGAATAAAGTTTGAAAAATTTACATTTTTAATGTTTTTGCCCGAACAAAAAAAAAATGTTATAACTCAAAAATATTAAAGTTAGACATGTGGTTTTTACTCAAATATTTTAAATTGTAATCCATATCTTTCCTGGAAATTTAATCAAAACCGTTAGAGCCGTGTTTGTGAAAATTCTGTTTTTCTTTGTTTTTTTGCCCATAAAAATAAAACTAACATTTCAAAAAGTGAAAAAAAAAAAAAACGTATGGAGATATTGGCTAAATACACCTACATAGTAAATTTCATAAAAATCGATCCATTTGTTTGGTCTCCAGCGAAGTGCACAGACACACATACACCAAAATTCTTTTTAAAAAACCCGACATTTTTGGGTTCAGGGGGCCCTAAGATAGATTTTAAGACCAATCTGTAAAAATATTTGTTCGATGATCACAATAATTATTCTATGCTAATGCATATGCCAGAAAGTAAAATAATTAATTATAAAATATTGAGGTTATGTCCTGGACCATAAGTCCAGGAGTTTACATTAAAAGAGGTAGACACGACAAAGATATATTCACTAAAAAAAACATAAATAAAAAAACTTTGTCAGGTTGTAATAATGTTGCCTTATCCTTTTACAATTGTTCGTCTATTGTGTTATGTTATGTTATGTTATCATGTAATTGGTGATTGTGTTTAATGGAATTGTTTTTAAGATAATTTTGCTGATCCCGCTTTTCCCTTAATATTTACTAACAAAATATAATTGAATAATTTATGTAACACAGCCATATCACTCACATACATACCTACATACATACATTCAACTCCCCCCCCCCCACACATACATACACAAAAACTATTTAAACAATTGCTTGCAATTTTCGTTTGATTTTTTGTTGGCTTGTGCTGCCAAATAAATTTAAATATTTGTACAATATAACGACTGTTCACCTCCAGACTACGTTTTCCTATCAGTAGAAATAACAGGTAGGATGTGGTTTTCAGTTTCCGGTTACAGTTATTTTTAGAGTTTCTATACTGTTTTTTGAGAAATTATGAATAAAATTAAGCAAAAAAGATGTATAACGTACTGCAAAGAAGGAAAAATTAAAAATACTGTATTTATGTTCTACAAACGCCCTGACCAACCTGAATTGTGTTCTGTAGCATGTTTTGAAAAATTTATCTCAGATTAGACTAATTGTGGAGAAGAATGTTAGAAATGAACCTGATAATAGTAGTTTTTAATATTTTTCATTTCTTTTTACTTAATTCCTTATATTACTAACTAGTTTATTACAAAATAAAGTGGTGTAAAAAATTTTGGACATTCATTTTTGGCAAAGTCATTCACCAGGAACTGATGGTTATACATAAAAATTAATTTTTTGAGCCTTCCACATATACAGAATACTCCTGACAGTCATAAATTAACACTATACAATCACAAAAATGAGTTTTTGAAAAAAAAAACATTTAAACCATTGGAGTAAGTTTTTAATATGCAGCCACACATTGTAAAAACGAAAATAGACAATAGACAGTTTTCTTTATTTCATATTCATATATAACAGTGATAGGGTCACATTTCTTAAACACATAAATACATAGTGAAGTTAACAGTGGTTTTTTAGTTGTCGTTCCATTATGGTCTCAAGTTCTGTTGTCATTCGCTTGTAAATTCTTGTAGGGTGTAGACTGGCTTGTTTGCTAGGAAGTATACAGGCTTCTTTTTAAGGCAGCTCCCTTAAGTTGTGAAAATACGGCCATAGCACTGAATCTAAAATAGATTTTTTTAAGATCTAAACAGAACTTTTAGACAGAATAAAAACTAACAACGATTAAGGAATAAGAAGCACTGATATTCCGAAAGGAAGGTGCAGTGTGTGTGGTACGAGAAAAAAAAATAAATAAAAAATAAAATAGCACTGAATCTGTTAAGAATAGCAAATAATAAAGAATTTTGAAACAAGTTATTTTATTTTTAATGTTAGATCATGTGTCCCATACCGAATTCACACTGGTGACCTCTCAGTAGGACAAACAGCTTCACTTCAATACTATCACTTACAATAATACTGTACGTCAACATGTAAATGATCTCTGCCACTCAGGTCTAAGTAGAAATATGAAAAAAATGTAAATATTTTTGTTCACACATTCATTATTTCCAACATGCCAATGTTAATTCATTAATGAAAAATGATTGGGCTTGTTTCAACAGTCCACATTTAACCTAAAGGATAATCACCATTATTTAGGGTTAAAACTAACTTTTTTATCATGTTTTTTCTTACTATTTATTTTAACCTGGCTGAGGCGGATAACAATGAAATTTATTTTTCCTTTTAGCATGGTGGCATTATCCAAAGTTTGAATCCACAACAGCTGATTTAATAGTTGAATAAGTACCAACTAACTGTTGGTACTTCACTCATTACGGTACATTAAATTCTACAAACTGGCCTGCAGCCGAAGTAAAATAATAAACAGTTCATTTACTTTATAGTGTTCTAACTTTTTGAATTTATTGTATTTTATATTCATTTTAATAATATATTGACTTGTATTGTTTTATTTACTATTTGTTTGATCCTATTCACCAGTTCCTTTTTTAGGTGTTGTTACTGGAAGGCCAGAGAGGAGAGGACACCAGCACGGTGGCTGATGACCGCAGCTATGTTCTGTTGCTGTACCCCCAGGACTTGGCCCCCTCGGCCAACCCTGATCACTATGTGGTGCGTGTGCCTTTCCGCAGTTTGCTGGTGGGCTTGTTGTCTCACCAGATGTTACTGCAGACCGTGGGAACCTTGCTCATTCAAGGAACCCCTCATGTCATCCCCAGGTATGATTTTGGTACAATATACATGTTTTAAGTTTAATCAAGTGCAAGTTTGAAATCACAGATTATTTCATAAACCTGTTACTAAACCATGTGTATACAGGGTGTTCAGAAAAACGTGTCACACATTTCTGGGGTTGATATTACTTATCAATTTAAACAGGATATGTCTTACAAACAAAGGACCAGAAATTTCTTGTTTAATCACTAGCCTCCTATACCTTAAATTTCTTGTTTAATCACTAGCCTCCTATACCTAAAATCATAACATATTAAGAACTGTTCAAGCTACAGAAACCATAATGCATGTAATTTTACTAAAGAGACAAGTTAAACAAAAATTTGTGTAATAATTTGCCTAGATGTTATAAAAATAGTTCCTGTTTTAACATTTTGTGACGTGATTTCTGTTTTCTTAATTTTTGTTATGTTTTTGGACTTTGACTGTGTTTTTAATATTATTTCACTTCAAAAATGTTTTCATAAATAAATTCTTTACAATCTATGTTTGAAGATTTATTACCCATTTAACAAAGTTATTGCACATCAAAGTAAAAAAAAAAAAAAAAAAACTGGTTTTCATGCCTAAATTTATCGCATTTAATCCTGAACTCCTCAAAAAGTAGTAAAGTTACAGTTCTGACATCAATTTTATTGGCTTTTCCAGGTATAAAAACATAATATATAACGATATTTTAAATCTGATTTACCTTTTGTATTTTTTTTTTTTTTTTTGACTACATTTATAGGACATTTTTTTCATTATCTTTACTAGTAGGATGTGTTGTAGAAGTGGGGGGGGAACTTCATGAATCATCCTGCATATTCGACTGCATGAAGAAGATTACTTTAAACCTTATGTATTAATATAGTTAAACTGAAGAGGTATTGGAAATAAATAAACATATTTTAATTATTTGTTTGTGTTTTAGTTTGGCCAACGTTCTTCTTCAGTCACCTGCCGCAACTCCAATTGAAAATAAAGATCAACCCTGTCTCCCAGGAATGATGCCCTACATGTCTCAAAAACACATCCAGATTCTGTTGTCATGCCTGGACCTCTCTTATGATGCTGCGATCCAGTTTGACTCCAGACCTGGGCTCAAGTTCTTGATACAAAAAGTAGCAGGGATGGAACGTGCTGCTAATCTTTATCGGCAGGCAGGCGCTGCTTGGATACTGAAGGTGGTGACGCTGTTCGACCTCAGCCTCCATGAGCTGAGAAAATCGGGGGCTACGTTGGATTGTGTCAAAAAAATCATAGAGGATGAAGATTCTAAACTGAAGCAGGGACTGGACAAAACTTCAAAAAGCCCTACAAACAAACATGAAGACAGAATGATGGAAACTCCTTCTCAAAGTGATTCTGAAAATGGTTATAACGACATGACAACCTTTCTCCTACGACTGCGGCATAGTTTTGACAGACTATGCGACACTTACATAGACGTTGTCTTAGACAAGGATGGTACACATTCTGCTGTAGACCGTATCTCAGACCAACCGATTTTCTTTTTAATTGCACAAACAGACGACTTTCCAGATTTCAAATGGAAAGAAATGTCAGACAACTTGGCAAACAGTTTTGAAGAGGTTAAGATAAGTGAGGATCAAGAAACAAATACAAGAGATTCAGAAGATACTAAAGTTGAAGAGGGAATCGGTGAAGGTGAAAAAAACTCAGACATCAATTATGAACAAGTTGATGAAAAAGTGTCTACAGAAAAAGAGATTAAAAAACCATTTATGTTTGCTGATCTGGCACATCAGTATAATGACTCAGCAAGTGAAGGAGAAGCTGAACACTCTCAGACACAGAGAGAAGATAGTGTGTACAACGTGGCTGGTGGAACTGAGGTGGACAGTCTCATGGAGGAGTACAAGCGGAGGAAACAACTGTGCGCTCTACCTCTTACATCCCAGGCAGAGAAACGCAAGAACCCTTTCAATACTCTGAGGAAGACTTTCACAGAGCCTCCTCTGGTACCCACTGACCCATTACCTCCCGAGATTGAACAACAAAGAAAAAACAGCATTTTTAAGGTTAGTGACCCTAAAGTCTATATTTTAATGTTTTTGTCAATAATTTTTTTTAATATAACTATGTTTTATTTTACTTTATAGCTTCCTTGGTAAATCTCTAAATCATTATTGATTAAAACTTATTTATAAATCAACTTTCTTATTAATTTGAAACTTGTTTTATGTTTTTAAATGATTTTTATCCATGTTAGAGGCATTTTTAACTTAATCATTATACAGTTAAAATCAGTAAAGATATAACGGTCCAACCTCTAGCAAATTTTAAGTATACTTCTGGGGATTTGAACCCCTGACACTCTGCATTTTTTAGCAGAAGTTCCAACCACTAGACTAGCAAGAGGTAATGTGTTGTTAGTTGATTAAAAATTATGTTTTTTTTTTTTTTTTAATCTAATATATATTTTGATTAACTTGTTTTGAATGATTATTTTATCACAGGTCAAGTTGTATTACTTGTTTTAGCATCTTCTGCCATAAATACAGTTACAACAATAAAATAACAAATTAATATATGGTTCTTTTTTTAAGATCATAATATCCATCTAGTAGCACAATTCAAGAGAAAAATTATATCAATTATTTTTTATTTTATTTATTTATTTTTTTTATTTATTCATAAGACGCCGATCGTCAAGATGGGCGAATATGGATTTCGATTGAGTGTGATGAGTGTAGATGAGCGAATGTAGTCATTGTTACAAACTAAGGCCGACTCTTCCTTAGAAAGTGTCATTAATTAATAGCCCAATGACAAATGAACAGCCGGTGGTTATCAGCTGATCCTTCTCAAAATGTATTGACTCTGATTGGGATCGAACTGACAACCTTTAGCACATGAAGCTAGGATTGAACCAACTACGCTACCGACCAATTAAATGTTCTATTTGTATTTTCACAAACCACTAGAAAATTTTATGTTTACTTCTTTCTTGTGTATACAACTGGAAACAAAGCTCTTTATTCTGAAAATAAAAATTTGTTTAAAAGAGATGTCTAATAAGTAGGCCTTATAATGTATTTTTGTGTCACATTTGAAAATGGAAAGACAAATATAGTAAAAATCTGGATTGCAAAAGTGTTACAGTTTTGAAGAGCTGTAATTTGAGATAAAACATGGCCACATATATTGCTGCTTGAAATGTTTAAACGGACTTTGAATATTGATGTCCAAATTTGACAGTGGTGAGGGAATTCTTATTCCACACAGTGCAAAATTGGATATATGGCTTATAAACAACCTAAATATGAGAATACTATCATAAATGTTATTTCAGATTATTGGGATTTATTTCTACATTTTAGCTAGTAAATAAATTATTATATTTCATCTGTTGTCGTTTGTAAATTTGCACTACAGTAACCATATTTTGCGTATATTTATGGTAAATATATATAATCTTGAAAATAACCAAACAAATCCAAAAGTTTTTATTGATAATTCAAACTGAACCCTTTTCAGGGGTAGCAGTAAATATTTTTATAAATGATTCCAATATATCCAAAATATGAACAATTTTATGGTAGTTAATAAAATATATTGGGTTTTCAAACAAATTTAAATTAATTTTTTAGGATTTCTTGATTCCGTTAAAGACCAAAACTCAACTTTTGTATTGGTATAGTTAAATATATTTTGTAAATTTTGGAGGAGATATTAAATAAATAACAAATAATTGTTTTTGGTAAAGTTGATAAACCTAATGGTTAACAAGATATTTAAAGTTAAACATTGAAAAAGAAACTTGATGGCTATCTTTTTCTGTCTATGTTAAGATGTGTGTGCGAAATTTAAAGTCGTTTAATCAAACCGTTCTTGAGTTATTAATTTTTTTGCAAAAAACACAAAAGACACATAAGGGTACTAAGTGGATTGGAATTAGAAAAAATGTTATCTGTGATTTTTGCTCTAAATTAGGTATACAATCTGAAAATTAACAGCAAGGCGACCTTTATGTTCAAGAGCTTAGTCCTTTGGCTTCACTATGAATGGTACTATGAATGCCGTTAGGGCTGACTGATGAAGGATGGTCAGCGGCCAGGTGTCAGACGTAGGCAGAGACTGACTGATTGACTGCCATGAACAATCGTTCACACCCTCGACATCTCACTCACACTAATCACCAGCCATCACACACAAATTGGAGATTATTGGTCTTGTCACACGTGGACAAATCTGCTCATAGGAATATTTATGGGAGGGCCATTGATGTATTGGCCCCATCTCACACTCATTAGTTGGAATAGAATTCGCTCTTTTTCAAAATCCCTCAGTACAAATTTACAAATTCATATGATAAAGAACACAGAACTGGTGTCATACAAGTGCCAATACAAATATGTTATGAGAAGAGTGTTTATATTAAATAATTGCTTAATAAAATCAAATACATAGGGATGCAATACGAATCATAAAATGTATTATGTAATGTTTTTCTTAATGAATAAAGATGTTAATATTCAATTAATAAAGATATTAGGTGAAGGTTTTGTTAGGACAAGAGGAAAGAGGACTCAACATGTTGGAAGAAGAAGTGGATTCATTTATTTGCAGATTATATGGCAGTGAAGAAATTTCAGAATGCTACAACATTTTCATAAACGATCAAAGTATATAAAATGAAGACAAGTATTAATGAAACCAAGAGCATGGAACAAGCAAATATTAAAATGAAAGGAAAACAATGCATGAGCCTAAAATATCACAATAGAAATAGCTTTGAAATAGTTAACTAAAACAAGGACAAGTATCTAGTGTTAAAAAAGTATTGTTAAAATAAAAGGCTTACTTTGTAAGGCACTAGATAAATAATTTAAAAAAAGATATGTGTAGTATATTACTGTACAGAGCATAAATGTCCTCAGTCAGAAAAGAATATTAGAAGAAACTTGAAAATAAAAGGGTGTCTTATTTTACTAGTCAAAGTTAGGACTAAGAAGCTCTCTCAATAGTTGTCAAAGAAAGAGAGTGGAGTATAAGAGAAATAAAAAAGGGAAAAATAAACTGTGCTGGGCACATAATGTTAGATGAAGATAGCAATAAAGGGAAAGGTGGAAGGGATGAAGGAGAGGAAGGAGAAAGTCCTAATAGTTGGACTGAATTAAGACTGAAAGTTTGTATGGAAGAAGAAAGTTTTAGCAAAGGTCAGAGAGGTAGAGCTAATCAAGACAGCTTCAAGGTCTGGTTCAGTTGTGATTATGGTTGTAAAAAACAGACAGGCCAAAGCATTTGCTGTAGAAGCAAGCCTGGCTGCTCTCTAATGGTGATCGGTTTCAAATAAGTGCTCGGACAACTGTTTGGACAGTATCTCAGCTTTTAATTAATTCAGTACTTAGTTACTGTGCTGGATAGGCACAGAGAGATGGATGTGAATAAGAATTAATTTACCAGAAAAAACCGCTTAACAGGACTCAAATGAGTGAACAGTTTTCTTGTTTCTATGGTTAATGGGTTATTGTGCTGCTCTCTGTGTTCCAGGACAGTGAGGCTCACATGGCTGTCTGGGCAGAAATGTTAGTATCAGTGTTCGACCTGCTGTCACAGTTGGACGACATACGTTTCCGTACCCTTCTTCCAGTTCTGTTTCACGGAGTCCGTTCACTTACACAGCATGCGACCCACTCTACACTCAAGCTAGCCATTGCCCAGTTCTTTCACAGGGTCGCCCTCTTGTATGGATTCAGCCCCGAGTAGCTCTCTAATGCTAGTCCTTTACTTGTCTTCGTACTATTCCTTTATTAGTAGATTTTGAATAGATAATTATATTTTTACTGTAGCTCTTTAACTTGTAAGAATATTTTTACTTAGTGTTGTCTAGTACGCAAAGAAAAGCAAAGAATATTATTTAAGTTGTTCTTTTCTTAATTTTTCGTCCAGTATATTTAGGTAGAGTTCTAAGATTAAGAAATCTATGTTTTTATTCAACATAGATGAACTAACATCTCCTTGAAGGAGAAGGAACTCCTCCTCCTTCCAACTAACATCTATTTTAAATTTTGCTAAACAAGCTTATATTACTTAGATAAAATGTGTTCATTTAGTATGATTAAATTTTTTATTAGTTATTTACTAAACAATTAATTGTTAGATGTTTATTAATTACATTCTTTCTTGTTTGTGATGGTTGGTAAGTTAAATTACGAGTTATTTTGTTCCTTTTTATGCAACATTAAAATACAGGAAAAGTCTGTCTCATCTAGATGTATTCAAGAAACACTTAGCACATATCTGACATGTCACCAAAGTTGAGAAAGGCACTAAGAAGAACTTTGGAAGCTAAGAGTTTTTTCTGGTTTATATTCTAAGTAATGAGCTTTTTTTATTTTGTTTGTGTTTTTATTATGTACCAAAATAATATTAATGTAAGGATATGTAATTTCTAAGACTGTTTTCTTGTGCTTACCATACATTAAGAGCTTGTGTAAGTTGAATTTTTCACCAAAGTGCTATTTTATTTAGCTAAGAAACTGGTGCATTTACTTCTATTTGTACATTATTTATACATATTTTCGTACTCTCCTAAACGGTGTGTATTGCTTTAAGTCAATTCAGTACCGGTAATTAATTACAGCTATATTTTTGTGTGACTGAATATTTTTAGTTTATAATATTGTAAAATGGAAGTTTATTTTACAGTTCTAATTTCATTAATTAATTATAGTTCTGTTTATTTATATTGTTAACTGAAGCATTATTGTAATCTCTACACACAAAGACAAGTTAGGTAATGCTAGTTTTTTATTTACATTTGTTAAGTCTACTGCGGGGTTATGAACTAAATTCTGCACAATTTTAAGATATATTTCTTTTTTTCACTCTTAGTTCTATGAGCAGTCAAACAATATAACTTACAGTATTTGTAGGTCTGTGAGTTTGTTTATGAAATTTTTATTTTCCAGAAACCTATTTGTAGACACTTGTATCTCTCCATATTAGAACCTATCAGTGTTATCTTTATGAGCGATCTCACCATTCCATATGGATATCGCTTGAATCCATCCATTCATATTTTGAGAGAAATAGTATGAACTGTAATGCTTTCCTCCTGATATCTGAGGACACAAAATTAATATAATTTGTCGCAATTAGCCATTCTTCTTAAAAGGTTTAACCATTACAATTATCTTAAACTAGATAAATATTTATACATTCTGTAGACTTTGAAAATAAAAATATTATTCTTTTAAGGGTGCTGTTTCGCTCCTCATAAAACAGCCATAACATGAATTTCCATTTTATCGATTCGGTTCTTAATAATGATTCTATCGCAACACTGAAAGTGTCAATAAGTAGATGAGGAAAAGTTCTAGTGGACCTTAAGTTTCATTTTGTAAACTATTGAACATTTATGTAATTTTTTTCTAGTTAAATATGTGAAACTTTACATGTACTACTTGACGATTTTAAATTAAAAAAAACCTCATAATATCAACTTATGGCCCACTAGATATAGTGACCCTTATTAATCATATAGTGTTCACTATAACTTGTTATAATAATAAAAACGAAGCGCACAGTTGAAATAGAAGCGTGTTTTGGCCCGCTGACGGTAAAAATGCATGGCTACTATAGGGCTGTTGACTTCCCAGCAATGACTTGGGGGACTTACAGTAGTTTGGGAAACAGCTACTTAAGACAATATTTTTAAACATATGTTCATAATTTTCTGATCTATTATCTTTTCAATATCTTATACCCCTCTTGATTTGTTAAATTTACCAATGTTGTCTTAGTCTCCTGGTTTTGCCAGACAGTTTTCATTATTATAAAATAATACGCCAATGCTTTGGTACACCGTAGTTCAAAAAAAATTTTCTTGACTCAGAAAAATTAATTACTATTAAACCCAAAAATGTGCATGAAAGGAATTATGATAGTCATTTTTAAACCAAACAGAACATATTTTAAAAGTTAGAAATTTCATCAAAATAAGAAATAAACTTTAGATTTAATAAAATATACTCATACACTCTCTAATAGATTGCTCATTCAGCTAAGAGAAATAAATCGGTATTACTAGTATTATTAGATTTATTTTATTTTTACACAGAGAGATGCAACAGAGGGACACAAATTAATCAAACAGAGTCTAATTGACGGAACCTTAAATGAAATAGAAGCTTCCAATGGATGTTTGTTGTAGTGTTAGTATATGTAAACTGCCTAACAGAGAATTTATGTATAATCAATATTTTTGTGCGTGTATAAATGTAAAATTGTTTTTAGAGTAGGTAAATCATAGTACCACACTGTAGCATAAAGTAAAGATCAGCTATAAAATATATTGCCGTTCATATATTTATTTCCTCTCCCTTAGCATTGTTAATAACACGTGTCAGTATCATAATTTATTTAATAGTTTAACAAATAATAAGGTTAACGTACCTTTGTCGTCTTCAGCTACAAAATATTTTATTGGACTACAGGTATCAGAGCAAGAACTCCATGTCACATCCATTGTACGTTGTCAAAACGGTCACATGAAAAACACTATAGAAAAATTTACATATTTACAAAAATAAAAATAAAACAACCTGATAACACTGCCGATTGGTTATGGTCAGATGTGGATTGAGCGTGCAGCTGGAACGACGTTATCCAATGCCTACTTAACCTTGAACAATTTTATTTCTATCTGGCCATCTGTCTTCTTTCATCGGTTGATTCAAACTTGTAATTCGATCAAATAGAATATTTGTAGAGAATTTTAATTTTTCATTAAGCACAGTAGTTGGGTTGCTCTTTATGGCTTTATATACAAGATGAAAGGAGACAGACGGCCAGATAGGAATAAATTTGTTCAAGGTCAAGTAGGCATCAAATAACATTGTTCCAGCTGCACGCTCAATCCGGATCTGACCATCTTACCAGCCGGCAGTGTTATCATGTGTTTTATTTTTATAAATATGTAAGTTTTTGTATAATGTTTTTAATGTGACTGTTTTGACAACGTACAAGGGATGTGACCATGGAGTTCTTGCTCTGAAACCGGTAGTCCAATAAAATATTTTGTAGCTGAAGACAACAAAGGTACGTTAACCTTATTATTTGTTACATATATCAGCTCAGGAGGCTTTTACAATAAACAAATTAATAGTTTAATTCAGTTTTTATTTTTAACTATAGCATTTTTGTTAATTGACATATGACAGTTAGTTGTGGACTCAAATCATTCGTTTAATTTAGGAAGGAATGTAGATTTTAATTTAACACAATGTTTCAATTTTTGAGATACCCATGTCAAGATAAAGAATTAAAATGAACTGTGATAAGTGTATCTTTAGGCTCCTAAGGTCTGCTGGTTCAGGAATACCACTCATTAACTCTGCAGTGCTCACGTGGGGTCAATATGACCCCAATAAGGTGTTTTATATTTCAACAATATAGTAAAACTAGGTTTTTTTTATATTTTAGAACATTATCTGCTGTTTACCATTACATTACAGTCCTCAGAATATATTTTCATATGTTCTTTGCACCAAATGTTCAACAGATTCCATATTAAAATTGTGCCTTCCTGTCAGCTGACGGAGGACACATATTCACATGGCTCATCTTTCCCTTAGTTTGAGATATTGTTGTGGTACCTTGAATAGGCCATATTGCATAGTAATCATATAAAGATATAATTTGTAGCACATAAACACATGCACAAACACAAGTCATTCTTTGTAGATACTAAAAGCAATACTAGTAATTTGGTAGCCTAATTTCTTGCGTGGGGTATATCTGACCTCAATGAACACAAACAAAATAAAGGAGAACTAGACCTGAAGACAACAGCAAATAGTGTGACTTTGTACTATTCTCTGAATACACTAACTTGGCCGATGGACCCCTGGCTACTTGCGGCCTCCCGGGCTGTCCTTCGATCACTCACCCTCTCACGCAGCTGTTCCAATGATGAGTCACCTATTGGCGTACCACTGTGCTGCTTAACTTTTTTATGTGGCTCGGAATTTTTAACTTAATTTATATAATCATGAAAAGTACAGGAAAAAATAAGAAAAATTATACCAAACGCGATGGTATTAACTATAAAAACGATTTATGCAACCTCATAACTAGCTACGACTCCACGTTTTAATTTCTGTTATTACTATTCTGTATTAAGAAATTAATATAGGACCACTATACACAGTTTTTTTCGATTTTTTACAGAGCCACGATTGCACTCAACTTGTTAACGAATAGAAGTGACTGCTATGTATATAACAAAGTAGCCTACTTCACATGATATAAACATGAAAGAATGTTCACCTAAATCAGTGAACAACTTGTAAATATGACAATAGATTTACAATATATATGAATACATTTGGAATTATACAGTTTAATTTAGGAATATTTTTTTTATTTTTGAATATTTGAGTTATTTCTTATTCGTATATCATGTAGCCTATTAAACTAAGAGTAACTTATACTGTATAAGTTTTTACCTTATTTGTAGTTTGTTTCGTATTGATTGTAGTTTAGTTTTGTTTTGAATTGTTTGACAATTTTAGTAACGTGTCTGCTACTGATTTGCCCCCATAAATACAGTTAATTGTCATTTTCCTGAGGGCTACTGAAAAATCACTAAAAGTTTCATATTCTTTCTGTGTCCGAGGTATTAATTTATGTTGCAATGCCCATTGGCTAGGTTGTGGATCTACAAAATCCTTAAGTAATTGCACCAATTTGAACAAATGCACAAATTCGTTTTACAAGTGTTATACCAAGTTTTAGTCATTTTACAAATTAAATATATAATATATTCTACACGTAACTATTTTTTTGATTAATTTCCTTGTAAAAATTAAAGGGCAAGGTAATACCTAAATAATACCCCCATTTGCAACAGTTGAAAATACAGTTAATTGTCATTTTCCTGGGGGCTACTGAAAAATCACTAAAAGTTTCATATTCTTTCTGTGTCCGAGGTATTAATTTATGTTGCAATGCCCATTGGCTAGGTTGTGGATCTACAAAATCCTTAAGTAATTGCACCAATTTGAACAAATGCACAAATTCGTTTTACAAGTGTTAAACCAAGTTTTAGTCATTTTACAAATTAAATATATAATATATTCTACACGTAACTATTTTTTTGATTAATTTCCTTGTAAAAATTAAAGGGCAAGGTAATACCTAAATATGAGGTTGCACAAGTCGTTTTTATAATCATACCATCATGTTTAGTATAATTTTTATTATTTTTTTTTTTTTAATTTTCAGGAATACTTTAATAAGTTAAAAATTCCGAACCACACAAAAAAGTTAACCAGTGCAGTGGTAACGGCAATAGGTGACTCATCACTGGAACAGCTGGGCGAGGGGGTGAGTGACGGAAGAACGGCCGGTGCAGGTAGGCAGGGGTCCATCGGCCAAGTTGGTGTATACAGAGAATAGACTGAATTACAGTAATTCTATAAAACTACTGAGAGAATGGGAGCAGTACTTCCAACAAGTTTTAACTTAAAGACAAAATTACCCACCTGGGGTCATATTTACCATTGAGAGTACATCAGGGTTTTTAACACCCAATAGCAAGGAGTACTAAAGCTCATCATGGAATCCAAATCAGGTTGTCAGTCAGATTTCTAGTTAATTGACAATCCTTCCTTGGAGAACCATGACTTCAGACAGTCCAGTAGCCATTGAGCGGACGCTGTGTTCGTACTAGAACACTTGCGGAGAGAACTTATCGCCTACAACAATGAGTACACATAAGAAGCGAAAAGTTATTGTTAAAAAATCTGACTACTTTATTTCTAATTAATTTTGCTATCGGTGCGGCCGCCGATAGATCGAGCTTGTTGCGTGGCAGTCTATGTTCCGTTCACCGAGAGTTGATAGTGAAGCTCTCAAGAGTTGAAGGTGGTGTGACGTAAGCACTAGGCCGAATTCACAGGCGTTTAAATGTTGCTGTAGTGAATTTCTGAACTATAAGCTAGGTATTATTTCATCGTCACCGGTGGGACGTTTGTAACAATGTATACGTAGATATGTGTATTCATTGTTAGTAATAAACCCCCGAAGAAACTTCAACCTCTACCGCCATGGTGGGGGCCACTTTTTTTTAAGAAGCTTCCACAGGCTAAGGTTATATAAATCTGTGGTTTAAAGAACCTATTTTGACTTTTTATTAGGCGCTTAGTTCCGACTCATGTGCAAAATCTGGTTCATAGCTACTTTCATTTGACAAATTAATTACAAAAAGAGATGAGTCTTCCATAACTTCCTTTATATTGTCCAGTTCCCAGAGTTTTTCTTAACATGATCCACGCATTTTTCCCGATTTTCTTTGATGACAAGTTTAAAGAATGCTTTCTTCTAAAAACTTTCTAATGTTGGGAGTTTGTTTGTTTTGTAGTTAGTAGCCTTTTACTTGTTCCCAAATCATTTAGATTGGGTTAAGTTCACAGGTATGTTCTGGTGGTAGTCTTAAAAAAGTTGTTCATGCAGTTTCGCTTCTTTCTTCATCTATGAGACAAATTTGTTGGATTTTAGTTTCTCTATGTTCGCCAGTTGTGGGGGTTCTTTTTTCAGAACCGATGGCTCTGCAAAAATACTCTTCTCACCTAACCAATCGATCAGATATTGTTTGTTCTATGACGAGTTCGGTATCGTCTCAGACTTCATCGAGTGATATGGAGCATTATCAAGTACTATAACTGCATTTACTTTACACAGTGATGTGATCTTGCGGAAATAGTCGGGAATTACTTTTCCATTCAATTCATTATGGCAATAATCGCTTCCTTTTGACTGGAATACAAGCGATGGACTTACTAAGAATCCCTCCTCTCATTGCCTGTATGATGAGTCTCGTTCCCTTGGCAGGTGGATTTTTGAGACCAGTTGAAAGTACATTTAGAAATTCATCCTTTCTGCTTTTCACGCTTCATTCCATCCATACTTTATAATTTGTATGTCTTTCATTAACACATTTCTCGTTTTGATAATAGATCGTTCTACCTTCTTCTCGATATATTCTTAACGTTCTCAGATAACTTCTTCTCCACAGTACTATGTCATCTCTGTCTGATAAAAACATATAATCCAACGTTTTTTAAACTTAAATCCTTGTGTAGAATAACAAGGAAAGCCGTTCTCTTAAAAGAGGGCAAATCCTTGTCTTCAATAACAACCATCATTATCCTTTTTAACGTAGGCTGTTCGTTTCGGAAAAAGAATTAATGCACCTTTCGCCTTATTGCACACTTTGAAAAATCTTATATTTTATGAAAACCACATAACTTAAGTTTTTTTTTTATTCTGATGAGATAGTTGTCCCTTATCGTGGTATTTTCTATATGCAGAAATAATTCTGCAAACAGTACTTCTCCCTTTACGAAACATTTCGGCAACCTTAAGCATCCTGTACCGGTCTTTTGACCGGTACATTTTGGTTACTCTTCGTTTTGGTTTGCCAGGCTGCCTGAGATCGCTCTTGCGCTGTCGGCTTGTTACTTTCGTGGCCGTTGGCTAAGCGTTTGGTCTGTACCGTGGTTCCAGCTTTCGGTTCGCCGGTTCAACGTCTTGCCTGGGTTTGGTTAGTTTCCTTCACATACCTAACAGTTTACGATGCAAGGCTAAAGAGACAATGTAACTTCGGGGTCCAGTTGGACTTTGACCCTCAGCCTACCGCCGAGCTACCATCTGCCATTTGGACGTGTTGGCCTCTGGCCTGTCCTGGGGACCATGTTATAAGAGTCATGCTGCTCCTCAGCTACCCACCTTTCAACTTTGGGAGCCTCCCTTCTGTCCTCAGGTCAGTCCGTTCTGTTGTCTCCAACGGCTGAGCTGGATGATGAACATTTTTTCTACTTAAAAAACAGTGGACTAGGCCTGGGAATATAGACTTTTTACGTTTCAAGAAGAACATAGCCAAATAAAATTAATGGAACATATTTTTTTAAACTAATTATTTATTTTTAAATTCATTGTTATTTACTGTTTAAGTTTTTTGCCCTATAGATTTTTCTTGTTGTTTTCTTTGTATTTTTTATTCCTGTTATTGTTTTAAAAATATTTATCTTTTGTTTAAACATTAATTTTTAGCTCTGTTTAGTTTAGGAATTATTTATTTTAGGCCTAGTTGTTAAGTTTGGTATACAATATTTGTGTAGCGTTTATTGCTGAGTATTTTATGAAAAACAGGTACCGTGCCATATTTTATTTTTATTTTTTTAATCTAAACATTTCACAAGAGAATTGATTTAATAACGTTTTACATTTTCTTTCAGTTCGGAGCTGTCCATTGATGCCGACTGACTTCCTGGCGTCGGTGGAATCATGGAATGTGGGCTAAACTGTCGGTTGATTTATTTTGTTTAAATTTCTAAATTGTCAATGTAAATTTCTTTCTTCATATTGTTTTTAGATTTAAATTTTGTTTCCACTGTTTTAGATTTTTATTTTTTGTCATTTTTAGTAACCCTACATATATGCACATCTGTTGTTGTTATATGTCTTTTGCCCAATTTGTGTTTAATATGTTATTGTTTACTTTTGTTTTGTGTTGTAATTTCTGATATTGTGGCTTTCGGCCTGATTTTTTACATTTTTATCAATTAATCTTTTGCATTAAATTGTATTTTCGGCTCAGCTGCCGGGCTATTATTTAACCCTCCGAGTGCCGCCCGTGATCCTATCACTCGTCTGGACGAGCCATCCTCCGGTACAGCTCGACTTCCTTTTTTAGGCGGAGGATGGGTCTCAATCCGCACATCAATAGGTGTGCTTGATGTTCAGCCACTAAACCTTTACACACATTAATAACACTTAAAATGAGACATATTAGCCCCGATCAATGTATTATCAGTCAATCTGGCCACTAGATAACTAGATGACGCGTTTAAAGCCAAAAGACTCTTCTTCAGGTCATTTGTGTCTATTGAGCTGAACTTGAAACTTATTTTATATAAAGTTCACACACACGAAAAACATATTATGGCACGCACTTATATAGTTCTGTATGTGCATTAAGAACTCCAGTTCTTGTCCATCAATCAACTACAAGTTTTTTTTTATTAAAAAAGTTTGAAGTCTAAAATGTTTGTATATACGTACGACTGAGAAGTTTCAAGATTTCAACGTGTTATTTTATACTAATGTTTTATACTAAATAAATAGATGGCTTGTAAGTAAAACAAAACGAAGGTTGTTAGTATATCTTAATAAATATTGTGTTTATCATGTTTATATTGAAACTTTGCAAAACTGCTAAAACTCGCCTGGGAATTTTGGAAATTTTTCTTTAAAAATGTCTGGGAGCTATAGAGTAAAAAATAATACACTCTTTTGTATCGAAGAAATAATAGGCTTGTAAAAATAATTTACATTTTCTATTTGAAAAAAAAATATGGTAAACAATAACAAGGGAACCTATACGATGGTAAAAGTACAATTAGAAAAATAATAAACTAATTACAGTCAAGACAGCACCAATTATTAGAATATTGAGAACCAAAGCACTACATTTAAAAATTAGACTGCTACTGAAAGAACGAGTAAATAATGAGGAAATTGTACAACTGAATAGCCTATAGCAGACTTCAATAAATGTAGATTGATTCACAGGCCCACAAGTATGTGCAATATTTATGGACATTAAAACAGGATCTCACGGTAAAATCTTCCGAGGTTAACGTCAATGGCTAGTTTACTTATTTACATACAAAAAGTGTGAGATAATATATTTATATAAAAAAGTCTAAATTTTGGTGATTTTACAATAGTGATATAACTTATTTAAAAAGAACATTTAAAACTGTGGATCTGTGGGTTTTCTTGTTGAAAAATATTCACACCAGTTTTAAAATATTTTCTTTGCTATAAATGATATTTATTTAAAAGATTACTTCGTTTAAGTTAAATTAAAAAAAGTTAGGTTATGTTAGTTCAGATTTAAGTTTGATTACTTAGGTTGGCATACTTTCCCAACAACTGACTTGTATAAACTTATTCATCTTTTTCGTTACTTGGGGTGGAGCACACTCAATTACAAGTGTCCGGATTTTTTATAAATAAATTTACTAAAAAACAAAAATAGTGACCCATTTGTAAAAAATACCAATTACGGAGTGAGAAAGATGTCTCTACGTAAAAAATTTCGTATCACACATCCCGGTTTCGTATTTACTACAACCTAACGCGCTTTGCAATCTCCAACGTGAATGAATGAATCGTGGTTGTAATTGAACGACCAAAGTCGGTTTCACGGTGGTAGTTCCCCGTTCCTTGCGGCCAATGTAGTATCGCATGAACCACATTCCCTAGATAGATTTCCGCTCCGTGGCCACTCGGCAGAAAGGAACGTTGCGTTAACTTTATTTAATCCATTCAATCCTTTCCAATCGTTATTCTCTTACATAAAAAGAGACTTATAATGCAATGCTTCATATAGTTCGATGGCCGCCTCCACGTTTCGCCCGCGAGTCATCTATTGTAGTAGGCCAAGTAAATACGAAAGAGCTTTTCAAAATGTCTGTCTATACAGGATGTTACAAAAGGTTGGGCTGGCTATACATGTTCAGGTTATATGTGTGATTCTAAGCTAAAAATGAAGATTAATATTTTTTCAATTTTCGCTTTGTTTAGCAGCCAGACGCCATTTTGTTTTTTCATAAAACAATTTATGTCTTTGTTGTTATCTTTACGATTGTTACAAAACTCGGTAAATGGGTTCATGTTAAAATGTAGTATTTTATAAAAAAATTTTTTAAATTATCTTGATTATTTTCAAAACTTATCTTCATTATTTTAAAAATTACGGCCATTTTGCTTTTAATTTTAACAAATATTTTTTTAAAAAAGCCCACCGGTTTTATAAAATTTATGTAAGCCAAAAAACTGTTTTTAAATAACTTTACCTTTCCAATAATACCTTATTTGTAAAAATCGGTTAATAAATTACAATTTTATTAAATAACCTTAATTTACATGCAGTTTAAATACTGTCAAATTAGTATCCATTTAGTTTGCATGTTAATTAATGATAGTTCATAAAATAGTTATTTCTAAATCGATTTTTACAAACGAGGTATCATTGGAATGGGAAAGTTATTTAAATACTGTTTTGTGTCTTACACAATTTTTATCAAACAGCGGTTTTTTAAATATGTGTTAAAATAAAAGCAAAATGACCGTAATTTTGAAAATAATAAAGATAATTTAAACATTTTTTTTATCAAATACTACCTTCTAACATGAACCCATTTCCGAGTTTTGTAGAAATCGTAAAAGTAACAACAAAGATATAAATTGTTTTATGAAAAAAATGGCGTCTAGCTGCTAAACAAAGCGGAAATTGAAAAAAAAATATTACTCGTTTTTAGCTTAGAATCACAGATAGAATCTGAAAATGCATAGCCAGAAGCCAGCCCAACCCTTTTGTAACTCCCTGTATATTTAATTCCTTAGATGAACCGGTCCCCAAGATATATCTTGAGCTAAGAACAAGATAGTATAGCTTAATTAGATTCATTTAAAAGCTTAAGGGGCAAAGATGGCGGAGAAAATATCAGAAATGTAAAAATTTACCTTGGCTTTACCTCCACTGGCTTTAAAACGTCTAAGGATTTTCTATCACTATAGTGTTTGTATTAGTATATTTATTGCTAATATTGGTGTAAGTATTGAATATTTTTAGTGTGAATTTAAAACTGACTGATTTATTACATCGTACATTTTTAAAAGAACTTTTAAATTACTAAGCACTATTAAAAGTCTTAAGCGTACCAACTAACCGAGTAACAGTCAAAATGGAACGGTTTCATTGATTTTTTAGAAAACAAAACTATATCAAGATTAAAGGCGTGACGAAAATAACTCAACGGCATCAATTTTGGTGAAAAAAATGCTGAACTATTTTCACAAAAATTATTTTAGGTTACATAAAGTAGACAATTTAATTTATTGTTTATTAGGTTAGGTTAGTTTTGTACTATTTACATGTGTTTTTTGTAAAATAAAGATACTTTTGAAATGAAAAAACAACAACAAAAAAACAAAATTGAATTGAACTTAAATCAAGCGTAATCCATCGGTGGTTTATTTAATTCATGTAGGTCTACCAACAATAAATCCTAGGAGTTCCGGTACGTTTGAGATGCCTTAAATACATGTAAAAAGTAATTTTAAAAAAGATGTCATATCAAAATAATTAAAAACAAATTTGTTTCCATATTTATCAAAAGCTAACAAAGTTACGTAAAAAGTGACAGAATAAAAAACTGTAGATATGTTATTGAAAATTATTTTTATTTATCCATATTTAATGGCAAAGAAACTGAAAACCAAGCATGAAGATTTAATTTTTGCTTATTAGGCCTATCAAACTTGCGAAGATGAAAAATGTAGGAATAAAAACATTTAAATCATGAGACGTATAGTGCCTAAAAATATTGGTTTTGTCGGGTTTATAACTTAAAAATTATAGTAACAATTAAGCAAATTTAAACATTTATCTTGACTGCTGATCGATTTGTCTGATGACTTTAAGGGAGTTCGATCGAAAATTATTTTTGAAAATCTTTTGAATAAAATTGTTAGTATCAATGTAAGTAATAAATGCGCTATAGGGAAAAAATCAAAAAATGTCTTTATGGAGATTTAGCTGCCCAAAGTGACTAATTTGGCCTTTTTGGTGCATAACTCATGAACAACCGTGTGATATAATTTATTAAAATTTTGAGATAGTGGACAAAAAGTACTAACCAACTTAGTATATAGTAAATCTAAAAAAAAAATGTTTTAAGTGTTCCCTATTATTTTTTTATAAATGATAATTATTTAAATTTTGAGTTGAAATTAGTACACATATTTAACTAAAAAAGCAGATTAATAATAGACTATATATAATTCATTGCTAGAGTATACTATAAATGTAGGTGTTATGCCCATCTATCGAATTTGCGGGGCGTGGTCTATGAGGGGGGAGAGGGAAAGGGAATACATTGCTACTTCGTTAGTGAGTCATGATCTTTACTACTCTTAGCGGCAGTTGCGATCAAATCTAGACAAAAATTCCTTAGAGAGCTAAGCTGGACGCCCGGACGAACTGCCTTAAGGATATACATACAACATTTCGTTTTCTCATTATTTATCCCTACACACACACACACACACACACATATATATATATATATATATATATATATATATATATATATACACATATTTATCCCTACAAATATGCCTACTACAGGGTGTGCCAAAAGTATTGGAATGGAATTATATTTTTTGAACAATTTCAGATTAATCAATATTACTTTACACATAAATACTATATACAAAAAGCTTCTTTTTGAAGCAAATATATTTTGTTCCATCGTGCTGAGAACGGTCCACAAGGAGTAAGAACATCTTAAATTAGAGCATAGGTTGAGATGTACGTCATATTAAAGGTCTCTTCTAGTAGAACACAATGCCGCAAACCCAACCTCAAAAAGATCGACCTAGCCAAAATGGCAATGTTTTATAGTTAGGAACTTGAGCGTAACAAATAAGTTCGATTAGTTTGTTTAACCATTTTATATTAAATCAGTAATTAGTAAAACATGAATCCTGTGCCTTAAACTCTATTTCTAAAGAAATCCGTAATAGTGTATCACATCAGGGGGATAGTCCGTGAGGTGTCGGAAAACTATTTTTACGAGAGAGTGGGTTAAATTGTACTTCAAATTAAAGATCTTTACAAGGATAACACAATTCTAAAACTCCGAATATAGAAGGTTCATCCTACATAAAATGGCAGTGGTTTAAATGTACAAATCGTGCTTAAAAAAAAAATTAAAATCCTCATAAAATATTCCTAATGGATAAAAACGTCATTCCCTAATTAGAAAACCTTTATTTATATCTAAGACGGGTTTTCAATATTTTGCCATTGTAACTCATAGAGAGGAAGGCAATTGTTTAATCTATTGCCATTTTTGATAAAGGAGGACCAATTATGGTCGGATATTTAGCAATGTGTTCTCCTTGTAAAGATCTTTAATTTGATATACAACTTGACCTTTTCACTTTTAAACATATATTTCTGACATCTCGGGGACCATCTTCCTAATGTGATGAACTATTGAGAATTGCTTTAAAAATACATTTTTAGGCAGAGTGTCCATGTTTTGCAAGTTCTTGTTTTAAAATAAACTATACTAATTTTTTCTTAGCATTTAATTTAGTTCGGTTTTTTTTATCAATGAAAACAAATCAGTTAACCTAAACATGATTAAAAATTTAATGCTAGAACAAATCATTAACGATAAGTGGTAAATAAACAACAATTGACCAAAGTAAAGTAAGAACACAAACTCCGAACCACATTGAGTAATTAGTTATTGCTGACTATGACACTAAGACTTGGTCAGTAACTGACTATCAGTAAATAGTGTCTATCGACCCGAGCTAGGAGGGTGGGACTCTAGTGGGCCAAGGTGAGGGCTTACCGGGCCACTGGCCCCTTTGAGTCTACGTCACTTAATTTGGCCCGGTTAGCGATGCACAGTGCGACCGACCAGGCTCTTACACAATTGAACATTAGTTATTAACACAAGTTGTAGAGCTGGCCAATCAGCCAAGTAATGGCATGAATAAAACAGCCACCCTCTCTCTGAGGGGGCTAATATAATTAATTAGCAAGACGCCTTGTGTGGCGAGGCCGGACCGCAGGATCTGTCTTAAAGGCAGGTGTCAGGGTTGATGATGTGTGTTAAATTGGGTGGGTGGGATCAGGTTACGAGACATTTAGATGTCTTGAAGGGAAATGACAGGTTGATGATGAGAGTTAACTTGAGGTGTTTGGGTGGGATCAGGTTTACTAGACATTTAAATGTTTTGAAGGTCTCAGGTTTATGAGGAGAGTTAACTTGGGGTGTTTGGGTGGAATCAGGTTTACTAGAAACTTAAACGTCTTAAAGGTGTCAGGTTGATGATGTGGGTTGACTTGGGGTGTTTAGGTGGGATCAGGTTTACTAGAAACTTAAACGTCTTGAAGGTGTCAAGTTGATGATGAGAGTTAACTTGAGGTGTTTGGGTGGGATCAGGTTTACTAGACATTTAAATGTTTTGAAGGTCTCAGGTTTATGAGGAGAGTTAACTTGGGGTGTTTGGGTGGGATTAGGTTTACGAGATATTTAAATGTCTTGAAGGAAAGTGTCAAGTTGATGATGAGGGTTGACTTGAGGTGTTTAGGTGGGATCAGGTTTACGAGATATTTAAATGTCTTGAAGGAAAGTGTCAGATTGATGAGGGGAGTTGACTTGGGGTGTTTGGGTGGGATCAGGTTTACTAGAAACTTAAACGTCTTGAAGGTGTCAGGTTGATGATGTGGGTTGACGTAGGGTGTTTGGGTGGGATCAGGTTTACTAGAAACTTAAACGTCTTGAAGGTGTCAGGTTGATGATGTGGGTTGACTTGGGGTGTTTAGGTGGGATCAGGTTTACTAGACATTTAAACGTCTGGAAGGTGTCAAGTTGATGATGTGGGTTGACTTGGGGTGTTTGGGTGGGATCAGGTTTACTAGACATTTAAACGTCTGGAAGGTGTCAAGTTGATGATGTGGGTTGACTTGGGGTGTTTGGGTGGGATCAGGTTTACTAGACATTTAAACGTCTGGAAGGTGTCAAGTTGATGATGTGGGTTGACTTGGGGTGTTTGGGTGGGATCAGGTTTACTAGACATTTAAACGTCTTGAAGGTGTCAGGTTGATGATGTGGGTTGACGTAGGGTGTTTGGGTGGGATCAGGTTTACTAGACATTTAAACGTCTTGAAGGTGTCAGGTTGATGATGTGGGTTGACGTAGGGTGTTTGGGTGGGATCAGGTTTACGAGATATTTAAATGTCTTGAAGGAAAGTGTCGGATTGATGAGGGGAGTTGACTTGGGGTGTTTGGGTGGGATCAGGTTTACTAGAAACTTAAACGTCTTGAAGGTGTCAGGTTGATGATGTGGGTTGACTTGGGGTGTTTAGGTGGGATCAGGTTTACTAGACATTTAAACGTCTGGAAGGTGTCAAGTTGATGATGAGGGTTGACTTGGGGTGTTTGGGTGGGATCAGGTTTACTAGACATTTAAACGTCTTGAAGGTGTCAGGTTGATGATGTGGGTTGACGTAGGGTGTTTGGGTGGGATCAGGTTTACGAGATATTTAAATGTCTTGAAGGAAAGTGTCGGATTGATGAGGGGAGTTGACTTGGGGTGTTTGGGTGGGATCAGGTTTACTAGAAACTTAAACGTCTTGAAGGTGTCAGGTTGATGATGTGGGTTGACGTAGGGTGTTTGGGTGGGATCAGGTTTACTAGACATTTAAACGTCTTGAAGGTGTCAAATTGATGATGAGGGTTGACTTGGGGTGTTTCGGTGGGATCAGGTTTACGAGATATTTAAATGTCTTGAAGGAAAGTGTCAAGTTGATGATGAGGGTTGACTTGAGGTGTTTAGGTGGGATCAGGTTTACTAGACATTTAAACGTCTTGAAGGTGTCAAGTTGATGATGAGGGTTGACTTGGGGTGTTTAGGTGGGATCAGGTTTTCGAGATATTTAAATGTCTTGAAGGAAAGTGTCGGATTGATGAGGGGAGTTGACTTGGGGTGTTTGGGTGGGATCAGGTTTACTAGAAACTTAAACGTCTTGAAGGTGTCAGGTTGATGATGTGGGTTGACTTGAGGTGTTTAGGTGGGATCAGGTTTACTAGACATTTAAACGTCTGGAAGGTGTCAAGTTGATGATGAGGGTTGACTTGGGGTGTTTGGGTGGGATCAGGTTTACTAGACATTTAAACGTCTTGAAGGTGTCAAGTTGATGATGAGGATTGACTTGAGGTGTTTAGGTGGGATCAGGTTTACTAGACATTTAAACGTCTTGAAGGTGTCAGGTTGATGATGAGGGTTGACTTGAGGTGTTTAGGTGGGATCAGGTTTACTAGACATTTAAACGTCTTGAAGGTGGCAAGTTGATGATAAGGGTTGACTTGGGGTATTTGGGTGGGATCAGGTTTACTAGACATTTAAACGTCTTGAAGGTGTCAAGTTGATGATGAGGGTTGACTTGGGGTGTTTGGGTGGGATCAGGTTTACTAGACATTTAAACGTCTTGAAGGTGTCAAGTTGATGATGAGGGTTGACTTGGGGTGGTGGGTAGGATCAGTTTTACTGGACATTTAAACGTCTTGAAGGTGTCAAGTTGATGATGAGGGCTGACTTGGGGTGTTTGGGTGGGATCAGGTTTACTAGACATTTAACCGTCTTGAAGGTGTCAAGTTGATGATGTGTGTTAACTTGGGGTGGTGGGTAGGAGCAGTTTTACAAGGTTTACAAGTCTTTAAGAGAGGTGTCAGGTTGATGTGTGTTAACTTGGGGTGGTGGGTGGGATCAGTTTTACGAGGTTTACACGTCTTTAAGGGAGGTGTCAGGTTGATGATGTGTGTTAACTTGGGGTGGTGGGTGGGATCAGTTTTACGAGGTTTACACGTCTTTAAGGGAGGTGTCAGGTTGATGATGTGTGTTAACTTGAGATGGTGGGTGGGATCAGTTTTACGAGGTTTACACGTCTTTAAGGGAGGTGTCAGGTTGATGATGTGTGTTAACTTGAGGTGGTGGGTGGGGTCAGTTTTACGAGGTTTATACGTCTTTAAGGGAGGTGTCAGGTTGACGATGTGTGTTAACTTGGGGTGGTGGGTAGGATCAGTTTTACAAGGTTTACACGTCTTTAAGGGAGGTGTCAGGTTGATGATGTGTGTTAACTTGAGGTGGTGGGTGGGATCAGTTTTACGAGGTTTACACGTCTCTAAGGGAGGTGTCAGGTTGATGATATGTGTTAACTTGAGGTGGTGTGTGGGGTCAGTTTTACGAGGTTTACACGTCTTTAAGGGAGGTGTCAGGTTGATGATGTGTGTTAACTTGAGGTGGTGGGTGGGATCAGTTTTACGAGGTTTACACGTCTCTAAGGGAGGTGTCAGGTTGACGATGTGTGTTAACTTGGGGTGGTGGGTAGGATCAGTTTTACAAGGTTTACACGTCTTTAAGGGAGGTGTCAGGTTGATGATGTGTGTTAACTTGAGGTGGTGTGTGGGGTCAGTTTTACGAGGTTTATACGTCTTTAAGGGAGGTGTCAGGTTGATGATGTGTGTTATCTTGAGGTCGTATGTGGGGTCAGTTTTACGAGGTTTATAGGTCTTTAAGGGAGGTGTCAGGTTGATGATGTGTGTTAACTTGAGGTGGTGGGTGGGATCAGTTTTACGAGGTTTACACGTCTCTAAGGGAGGTGTCAGGTTGATGATATGTGTTAACTTGGGGTGGTGGGTGGAATCAATTTTACGAGGTTTACACGTCTCTAAGGGAGGTGTCAGGTTGATGATGTGTGTTAACTTGGGGTGGTGGGAGGGATCAGGCTTACGAGACATTTTTCTATACAACCATATTATTATTCACTACCTGATAGCCCTTGCTTCGCTTCGAGGTGGTTCTCTACGCTTACTTACCCATCCCTCCAGGATTCTCTCTAAACCACTACATCAGTATGAAAGCTCAGCCTGCTGCAGTTCTTCTTGATAGTAATATTTCTAATCTCAAAAACTATTTATTTTTACGTTAGGTGAATACAATGCAGTGTAATTATTTCAGAGTTTGAAGAAAACACCTTACAAGGACAACCAATTTAGCCAAGCTTTTGTCTCGTCTATGGTTTTTTTATCAGCTGTTTGAGGGAAATAAATTAACAATGCCAATGTTATTTTTATTGAAAAAAGGAAATTTTTAGGATATTTTTCATCTGTAAGAAATGGAGTTTTGAGAAATCATTTCTTAGCTGGTCTCTATGATATAAAAGCTAGTTTTCCCCAAATATCATCAAAATCTGTTCAGTGGTTTCGGAAATGTTGTAATGAGTAGTACATAGTGTTTGGATTTTATATATTAAGTCTAGCCGATAGCCCTTGCTTCGCTAGGTGGTGGTTATCTACGCTTACTTAACCTTTCCTCCGTGGTTCTATCTAAACTATACATCAATATAAAACCTCAGCCCTCTGCCGACCTCCTAGATATTTCTACTTCTATTTGTTATAAGTTCACTTTAGTGGAATGCAATCGTATCAGAGTTAGTAAAAATTATTTTAAAATATATTACAACGACAAAAAAGCCAGGCTTTTGTGTTATGTTATGAGTGAACGCTGTATGATTGTTATAGGCCTATTCTAGTGGACCATAAGTTGATATTATGAGATTTATTATGTAAAATAATCAATAATAGCATTTAAAGTTATACTTATTTACCCATGAAAAAAGTATTAAAATACTCAATTGTTAAAAAAAAAACATGGTCTCTTAGAAGAGGTGTTCACCCATAAAAAGACACTTCAATTGCTACGATACGATTATTATTGTGGACCGGACCGTTGAAATTGAAACAGATGTTTTTGGCGTTTTTCATGGAGGATAACAGCCAACTAGGTTCATTTTTCGAAGAATAGACTGACATTACAAAAGTAAATACAGTAAAAAGTGGGATCGTTTCCGTTAATTCACAACCATAACTTAGGTTAACCTAACATAATCAAACCAAATCTAACTTACATAACCAAATTTAACATAACCTAACCAAACCTTAACCTAACCAAAGTTGTGGTAGTGAATTAACGGAAAAGGTCCAAAATATGTTTAAAGTGAACTTAACGTTCATTTTATAAACTTATTTCCATCTTATAGTTTCGACTCTTTTCCTTAAATTATTTCATGTTCATCATAACTTTGGTCCCTTTTAAATCTTTCATCTGACCATTATCTCGGGTGTTTTCTTTCCCAAAATAAACCTGTGGCTTTCCGTGTTCCCATGTCCAGGATTACGAACAGGATTTAACCTCGTCACGTCCTTAAGGAAGCGGATATTGAGGTCTCATTTGTCCAGATAATGAGCCACAATGAACCACAATCGATATCTACGTAGAAAACACCACAATAACTTAAAGATAAAATGTGATTTCAGG
Organism: Stictocephala bisonia; assembly: GCA_035578905.1. Classification (NCBI taxonomy): domain Eukaryota; kingdom Metazoa; phylum Arthropoda; class Insecta; order Hemiptera; family Membracidae; genus Stictocephala; species Stictocephala bisonia. Next base: position 1,315,013 of record JAQJVL010000038.1, on the reverse strand, counting down.
CCAAGCCATGGAATAGGATAAGGCCACTGATTACTATAGTGTTAGGTTGGCTTATAAATAATGTCACCGGCATTTAGTTATTTGAAACGTAGTTTGATTTCCTTGCTTCGTGTTTATTAGAAAAAAAATTTTATCAACTAAAAATATTCTTCAGTCAAGATTTCAAAATCTTGAACATACAGACAGTATTAAATGTTTTACTCTGTAATTTTATGTTACCTTTATTACAAATAGATTTATAGAGTATACAATCTTAATATATAAAATACAAAAACGATGTACTTACTCATCACAAAATCTCTTGAACCACTGATGTTTATGAAATTTTTAGGGAAGTTTTAGTATCACACACTAAGAAAGGATTTCTTTAATGCCATTCCTAAAGGGTAGAAGCAGACCTTCAACATTTCCTCCTTTCAATAAGAGTAGCTTTGGCATTAATTTAATTTAATCATGTATTTCAAACAGCTGACACACAAAACAAACATGACACAAAAGCTTGGCTAATTTAGTTTACGTTGTGAAATGTTTAAGGTCACTCCTACTAACTCCGAAATTATTGAACTACTTACAAAATAGTAGAATTTTAAGGATTCTTACATTCTTACATATGAGACGCCGACACAACGTTGTTGGTATTTAAGGCGAATATGAATGAGTGTAGGATGAGTGTGGATGAGTGTAGTCTGGTTACTAACTGAGTTTAACTGTTCCTCAGAAAGGGCAATTTATTAATAGCCAAACAGCCAGGGCAACTAGGGGACCTACAGCTTTACGTGAAATCCGAACCACGTAGTGCTGGTCTTATTTTCAGTTAATTGACAAGCCTGATGCTCAGTTATCTCCCCCACACAACATCCGCACAATGATTACCACCCAACATGGACACCCCAGACTTCTCTAGTAGTATCCACGCCGATAGCAACCATCAAGCGGACGCCATGTCGGTATTAAGAGGACCGAGCATCCAACCTATCGCCTACAATCTCTTAAACACTTTGTCCCCAAGTAGCTGGGTTACAGCACTGCGCCACCAGTGCCGACTATTAAAACTGTTAGGTACTGTATTTAGAAGAATAGCAGGGGCTGAGCTTTTTACATTGATGTGATGGTTTAAAGAGAATCACGGAGGGAAGGGTAAGAAAGCGTAGAGAGCCGTCTCGTAGTGAGGCAAGGATTGTCAGCTAGTTATATATAATGCTATCTGTGTTGATGAGAAAAGAATATTATTTGTAGTTGCCTACGGCAACTACTGACAATTTGTAATATGATTAAAATAATGAATGCTTTACTTGTATTGATTTGAAAAAGGTTTTTTCAGTTTTCTCAATTTTATTTATATTTTCATGTCAGAAACAAAAGCAAATAAATTATCTTAGAATTAACCATTTGTTTATAATGACGATTAAACGATATTATTTTTAGTCTTCAGGAATTTCCTTGGATAAAAATAATCTATTAGTGATGTCACAGTTCACTGTAAGCTGAAGATTAATCTAACCTAACCCTCGTTGAAACCTCCCGACAGTGATACTGCTGAAATACAGCTCATATTTAATTATCTAATCAAAACGTCATTTTCTACTAAAACTTGCCATTCCGTAATAAACTATAGTAAGTCTAAAACTTTAGTTCATTATACTACTAAACACTTATCGATAGATAATAATTATAAATTAATCACAAAATAATCCTTAAAGTCGACATTTGTAGAGATTAGTGGCAGGACCAAGTTCTCTAACTAATTAAAAACATAAATTAAAAACATAGGTTCCTCAATCTGTCAACACATGACCACTCCACCGGTAATTCTCAAAGATAGGTATAGCCTTTTTAGTCCATTTTAGTCCAAAATATTAAACAGCATTTAGCACGTGATAAACCAAAAGTGAGAGCCGTAAGACAGGAAGGGGCGAGTCGTGGTTATGGGCGGTGTGGCTGCGGCTTCACCATTAAACTATCCAATAGCAGATGTTTTACAGCAGCAGAATGAGCCAATAACTCGGTTTTATCGCCGAGTTACAATGACTGAGCGAAGCCTCCGTAATGTGAAGCGAGAAGTCGAGCCTGGTCGTAAACTGAACGGACGAGGTGGTGAGGAAGGTATACGACACTAAATACTGGCTGCGAGCACCTGAGGGGACCACTGTTTGGAGACAGAGTCAGTTGTATCAGTGGCTGTGTTTGAGTTACAATGACTGAGTGAAGCCTCCGTAATGTGAAGCGAGGAGGTGAGGGTCTGGTCGTAAACTGAACGGACGAGGTGGTGAGGAAGGTATACGACACTAAATACTGGCTGCGAGCACCTGAGGGGACCACTGTTTGGAGACAGAGTCAGTTGTATCAGTGGCTGTGTTTGAGGTAGAATAACTGGGTGAGGACTCCGTAACGTGAGGCGAGAAGTCGAGCCTGGTCGTAAACTGAACGGACGAGGTGGTGAGGAAGGTATACGACACTAAATACTGGCTGCGAGCACCTGAGGGGACCACTGTTTTGAGACAGAGTCAGTTGTATCAGTGGCTGTGTTTGAGTTACAATGACTGAGTGAAGCCTCCGTAATGTGAAGCGAGAAGTCGAGCCTGGTCGTAAACTGAACGGAGGAGGTGGTGAGGAAGGTATACAACACTAAATACTGGCTGCGAGCACCTGAGGGGACCACTGTTTGGAGACAGAGTCAGTTGTATCAGTGGCTGTGTTTGAGTTACAATGACTGAGTGAAGCCTGCGTAATATGAGGCGAGAAGTCGAGCCTGGTCGTAAACTGAACGGACGAGGTGGTGAGGAAGGTATACGACACTAAATACTGGCTGCGAGTGCCTGAGGGGACCACTGTTTGGAGACAGAGTCAGTTGTATCAGTTGCTGTGTTTGAGGTAGAATAACTGGGTGAGGACTCCGTAATGTGAAGCGAGGAGGTGAGGGTCTGGTCGTAAACTGAACAGCGAGGTTGTGAGGAAAGTATACGACACTAAATACTGGCTGCGAGCAACTGAGGGGACCACTGTTTTGAGACAGAGTCAGTTGTATCAGTGGCTGTGTTTGAGTTACAATGACTGAGTGAAGCCTCCGTAATATGAGGCGAGAAGTCAAGCCTGGTCGTAAACTGAACGGACGAGGTGGTGAGGAAGGTATACGACACTAAATACTGGCTGCGAGTGCCTGAGGGGACCACTGTTTGGAGACAGAGTCAGTTGTATCAGTTGCTGTGTTTGAGGTAGAATAACTGGGTGAGGACTCCGTAATGTGAAGCGAGGAGGTGAGGGTCTGGTCGTAAACTGAACAGCGAGGTTGTGAGGAAAGTATACGACACTAAATACTGGCTGCGAGCAACTGATGGGTTAGTAACACTGTATGTTTATGGGTAGGCGGGTGAGTCAGCACACGTATAGTACGTACAGTGTGTTGTGTTTGGCTGTCTGGGTGGGTCAGTACCATTGTACGTGTTTGGGTTGGTGGGTGGATGGGTCAGTACCACTGTATGTGTATGGGTAGGTGGGCGGGTCAGTACTGTATAGTACGTACAGTGTGTTGTGTTTGGCTGTCTGGGTGGGTCAGTACATGTATAGTACGTACAGTGGGTCGTGTTTGGCTGTCTGGGTGGGTCAGTACCATTGTACGTGTTTGGTTTGGTGGGTGGATGGGTCAGTACCACTGTATGTGTATGAGTAGGCGGGTGGGTCAGTACATGTATAGTACGTACAGTGGGTTGTGTTTGGCTGTCTGGGTGGGTCAGTACCATTGTTCGTGTTTGGGTTGGTGGGTGGGTCAGTACACGTATAGTACGTACAGTGGGTTGTGTTTGGCTGTCTGGGTGGGTCAGTACCACGGTACGTGTTTGGGTTAGTGAGTGGATGAGTCAGTACCACTGTATGTGTATGGTTATGTGTATGGGTAGGCTAACACTATTGCATGTGTTTGGGTGGGCGGGTGTGTCAATACCACTGTACATGTTTGGGTGCATATAATGTAAAGGACATCCATACATTAGTCGCTTCTCGTTTAACCAGAGCGTAATAGATATTCGGCATAATTTCCGTAATTCTTAGGATATATCCTCCTTTTTTCAGGTATTTACAACACTTGGCAAAATTGTACACCTGTACAAGTTGTTTTTAAAACATAATTTTTAAAATTACTTTGAAAATTATTAAATTTGTTTACTAGTTATTTTATACGATGCATGTATCTTATTTTTCTGCCAAAGTCATCATTGCATTGATTTTTTATAATCACCCTGATGAGGGTGTGCAATGTGCATGCTGTGGCTTGTATGGAACACAGCTCCTGCAGTACTACTGGCTTGTCGAGGGGTGTTGGTTGGACCTGCACTTAAAGCAGATCTGCCCACAACAGTAACCAACCTGTATTTTATAACAAATAAATGTCTTTTAATTTTATTTAATTCAGTACTCACCTCCAATTTCTTAAATGAAAAGTGTCTCTGACAAGTAAAAGAATGTTGTTCATAGATCAGCTTGCTTCTTCTAAATTAAATTAATAACATGTTTTTTGTTCTGTTTAATATTTTACTGAACGCGTAAATAAAGTTAATAAATACGTTAATATTAATATAGAAATGAATGAATCCTAAGCGCTGATATTAAAAAAAAGAACTTGACCACTCCATCGGTAATTTGACTCAAAGATAATTTTGAATGACTCAAAAAATATTCGGTCAAACAACAGTTTGTTATTGATATTTTTATTGAAGTTTTTCACCTGTGGACAATGAATATGTATTAACTGTTATGAAGATTGAATGTACTGTACTTTGCATGAACAAACAATTTGGTACTGTATTTTACTCTTTTAAAATTTGCAATAAACATTTAAAATCCAAAATATCTTATTTATAGATAAAACAGACTTTCTCGTTTCACAACATTGACAAAATAATTGTCTAATAAATTACATTAAAAGGTTATTTAACGTAATCACCTCCTCCATTAAGTCCCATTATCCCTTATATTTCCATCAAATTGTGACCATTCGAAGCAACCGATGATCGTTAATGATGATAAATAAACTGGTTTAATACAAATCATAGTTACACTTCAACCACACTGGTCATCAAACTGGTTGGAAAAAATTATATTTTTGCTTACTTTTTAAAGCCACCGTCAAATATCAATATTTTAAACATTAACAACAATATAAATCATATACTAAACACTAACGTTCCCGGTAAAGACCGCGTCAATGTGATATTTACATCACCAAACGTTTCGCCATCTGCCATCTGTAGCTTTAGTTTGTATCAATGATACAGACTGCTTAAGCATACGAATTAAGATAAATAAAATAGTTGATTATATCATATTCCAAAAATAATAATATAAGTAACTTAATCAATGTCATTTTTTTAAACAAGTGTACTACCTCAGAGAAACATATCTTTGAGATATTAAATACATTTTGATGATAACTGTTTTATGAGTTAATTTTGAAATTCTTTATAAATTATAATTTAATAATAGGTACATTCATTGAGCATAAAGTAGCACTCAGTTGTGAAATGCAGCGTTCTACAGCCATCCATGCTGCTTCTTTTATCGTTCTTTCTTTCCACTTATCTTCTTTGTACTCACTGTTCGCTGCTGACTATTTATTTATTTATTCATAAGACGCCGATCGAAGTAATGGGCGAATATGGATTTCGAATGAGTGTAATGAGTGTAGATGAGCGAATGTAGTCATTGTTACAAACTAAGGCTGACTATTCCATAGAAAGTGTCATTAATTAATAGCCCAATGACAAATGAACAGCCGGTGGTTATCAGCTGATCCTTCTCAAAATGTATTAGCACTCTGATTGGGATCGAACTGAGAACCTTTAGCACATGAAGCTGGAATTGAACCAACTATTGTACCTTATGATTATTAAAACATATTCTGTTAATTTAGGCAACTTTTAGTGTAATTTGTACAACTGTATTTTTGTTTTTGACATCTCCTTTTTACTGGTCAAGATGTTTGTCCATAATAATTTAAATGACACTAACAAAGTAATATTTTAGAAGGCATGGCATGATTATAGGGTGTATCTTTCTTTGGTGTGCTTACATTTTTAATTACCAAATTATTAACAAACAATGTTCTAATATTGCATATTTCGTTTATTTTAAATATTTTACTCTGATTTTTGTTTAATATGAATATAGCAATCTGGTTAATTAGTTTTCATTCTGTATTATCATTAGTAATATTCATTTATTATGATGGTAATATTTATATATATATATATATATATATATATATATATATATATATATATATATATATAACCTTTGAGATTATAAATAGTATGAAATTACAGATTACTTATGAACTGCATGTTAAAATATCCATCTTTCAAATTAAAATTGTTTATTTGTGATTATATATAGGTTTTACATGGACATAAATCGATATTTACAAAATCAAGTTACACACAAAATAATTGTATCAATTAATTATTATTTACATTAATTAAGTATAAAAAGAATATCAATTAAAATTTTAATCCTTGAGATTATAAATTAATTTACAAAGTAGTAATATACTCATTAACATTTTTGTTTGTTTGTAGGACGATTTTTATTCTTGTATATTTTCCATTAGTATTCCATAAGTGAATTACTTTTCTCTATGCGTGTTCTTGAAAGTAAAGACGCAAATCGTAAACTTGTGGTAAAAAATCAAAAATTTCAATTCTAAGGGGTACAAACAACCCCTCCAAATTTCCTTTTTTCCATAAGAATTGCATTGGGTTGATTGTAGTAAATTAATAACAACTGTTTTGTTGTTTTTAAAAAATGCCAGTTTGACATTATCCTATTGATGCATTAAGCGTTTTATTTTCAGCTGTCAAACAAAAACAAATGAAATTAACTCGTTTGAAACAGGCTAAGTAATACCATTGAGTGTTTATAGTAATAAATAGGTATCAACACAAGTTGTTTGAGTGAGAAACTGTAAATATTGTGATTTCATGTTATACAGTTAATCTACTATTACTTGTGGTTAAAATTCACAAGTCGAGGCCGAAGGCCGAGGCGTATCGAGCGCAGCGAGAGCTGAGGGTTGGCACGCGAAGCGTGCAGAGGTGTCCCCTAGTATTTAATAAAATCTTTTTGGCATTTTATAAAGAATCAATTAGAGCTTAGTTTAAATGAAGCAATAAAATTGCAAATAAGCATAATAATTATCGATAGATATTAAAGAATAAAAAAATTACATATTTGTTCTCTGGCAAGATTACGTTTTAACTATTGTACTGTATATAAAAGTTGAAGAAAGTATCAAATTGAATTTTGGTTTATCAAGTCTAAGATATTTTGTATATCATTGAGTGATATTTTAATGGCTCATGCCTCCGCACTATGAAATTCGTTAGGAATTCCTTTAGGGTAATTAAAAATATTTAGTTAAATTATTACACTTTGTACTAGTTTCATTCATATAAACTCCCTGTGAATAATTAATTAAATTTTCTGGAGATTTACTTATGGCTTTTATATTTATTTACAAAACAAACCAAAAATTACTTTCCGTATACTTGTTTACTCCTTTGTAAAATAAATAAGATTTCAAAGTGATGAAAATACATTTTCCAGAAATTTCGATTTGTTGAGGACTTTTCTGCTTATTGGTAGCGGTAGACCCTTCCATGAGTTGATGATTATGTCCAATACATTAACTGCGTTTGGTTGTACACAATTATTGGTTCATATTACATTCATAGAAGTATTTATTCCTACTTAAGTTGGAAATGGAAAATATAACACATATTTGAACTTGAATGATATATATTTTTCGAAATACATTGATTTGTTCAATATTTACAAAAAGACAATAATAAAAGACTTTTTTTACAATCACAATAGGCTATTTACAATAACTTTTCATTCGTGAATTAATAAATTAATTAAATAATTAAACAAATTACTTACGTATACTTGTAAATGCAAGTATAGTAAAACTTTCAAGTGAAATGTCAAATTATTTAAAACTGCCAAAACCTTTACTTGAAATAACAAATTGTATATTTAACATATTAAATTGTGAGCCTCGATTTTGTCTGGGTAATTAATTATGTCATTTGCAAACCTGAGGAACTCGGTTGCCAATTAAGGAACATTAACATTCATGTACACGTGTACGTGCACTATATGTACTCAGATTGCAGTATATAATGTATGTACTCGGAATGGTAAAGCAGACGATGGATATATCCAAGCATTACCGCCCCATCAATAATTACTGATCAATTATGTGCATGTCCGAGACGTAACGGGGGAGCTACCCCTAGGGACGAGTTAGCCTCCCTGGGGAACACCTTGGCTCGTGGTCAGACTGCCAGGCGTTGGTTGGGTTATGATTGCTGGACGCCAAGTGCTGGTTTCTCCAACTATAATTGTAAATAAGAAATATTATAAATTAAATTTATGAGCAAATCAGAACTAATTAATTTGTTAACCCGTTTATAACCTTATTTATTTGTACATTAGACACCGATCATCTGTACGTGTAGGGTGGGCGGGTGGGTAAATATCACTGTACGTGTAGGAGTGGGTAGGTGGGTCAATATCACTGTACGTGTAGGGGTGGGTGGGTGGGTCATTACAAATAATGATTTTGATTGAGTTTTATTATTGTAAATGAGAAAATGTTGTAATTGTTGTAGACTACGGACGGCTGATTAGAAAATGTCATTAATAGCCCAATGAAAAAAAAAAAAAACTGAACCCTTTCAAAATTTGTTACGACTCTAATTGGGATCGAACTAAGAACGTTTAGCTTATGAAGCTGAGCTTTAAAAACTATGCTACTTATTTCTCAGCTTAATTCTTATTCCAACACAATAATAATAAGGGTTTCTTTACAAAAGGGCCACCACTCTTAAATTATTTTCTATAGAATTAGGTTAAGTCGATGTGATTTTCAACAAATGTTTCGTAGGTAATGTGCCACTTTCAGTTTGTAATAACTGAAATTGGCTTCAACAAATGGAAAGAAGGACATGTTGGCGTATAAATAAATGATACTTAAGATATAAAATGAACAATAACGAAATAAATATATTGAAAACGTGTAAACAGACATGTGATATTGGATCTGATGATTCCAGAGCTACATTCAATGACGATTGTAACACATTTCAAAACATGTTTAAATTTAACATTAGACCACAAAGACGACAAAAATGTATAATTCTAGAGGCCAGTATCACGTAAAATCAAAGCCAGGTTAATGAAAACATTTTAAGAATGGAAGCTCTTTCTAAAAAAGACCCTATTATTTTCACGGAATCCACTCCTTAAAATAAAAAAATATGTAAGTTGTTAACGTTCTTATCTATTAAATAAACAAAACAGAATCTGAAGAGTTTGACTCCTTTAAAATTCAGAATAATTGCCAGTTTTACTGGTTGATAACACTTTTCCAATTCTTTATGTACAATCGATACGACTATATTCAATAGATAACAACAAAGTTCTTTAAATATTTTTCGTAAACTATTCTATGTACACGTGTACGAGAAATATGAACAATATGTACAATAGAAAATCAATATAAAAACTATTCTAAAAGGTAATAACCTAAAAAAGAAAAATATCACAAGGTTATTCCTCGAATAATTACAGAATTGTACATTGTACAACACATAGGGAGGAATCATCGAATTGTTCCATAGGTGGGAAAATCGAAACAACATTACTTTTATTTTGGTGGTAACTTCAGATTTAAATTGCATGTAATAACACTTGTCGACAATTTATTAGTTCTTAGTTCTTCTAGGTACATTTGAACGAAATAGATAGTATTTTAGAATTATGCCAATTCTCAAACCATATATCTAAAGTAAAATCCTCACTGAAATTCTGCCTCTCCATCGTCCAGGAAGTTTGTTTAAAATTCTGCTGGAGAACTCAAGCTCTAAAAGTAGTGATAAAAGTATCTGTAATCTTCTTCTGTCTTTGTAAAGTTTATTTTGTTTGTAGGCTTCATTCTTCGTTCTTTTAGTCTAAACTTCTATTCAATTGCATATATAAAGTAATTAATAAAGTTGATTGAAAAGTTCACTGTCCAATAAATATTATTGATTTTAAATCTTTATTAAGGATCAAGCTATTACATCTTGCCGAAGGAATGTGTACTCTTGAGTCCTTGACCATTTACTAATGGAAGCTGCTGACGTCCTCTTGATTTGTTTCTGAGGTTTAAATGGTTGCTGACCAGTGTTTAACCTGGAGAAAGACGAAGAGGTGTCTTCCACTCCTTCAATAAGGCCTCCAAACAGAAGGATCGTTTTGTTGTTGCCGACTCGTATCTTCTCCAGAAAGTTGATTGTGCTGGAGAATCCCTATTTCTATAGCTCTGGACCCTGCGCCGCTTATAGTTACATTGTTTTGCACCATGGAACTCACATCCTCGTTGTACTCGGGCCGTCCCTCGTGGTGAAGATGGAGATGGATCTGGTTCTGGTTGACCGTAGAGTAGAGGAATGGAGGCAACATCATCGGGGGTGGATGTGTCGGGTATGCCTGTGTGGCGGGGGCCTGAGGTGCGCTGTTGTAGTAGTTGTTATAGTTGTGGGGTGCGGGGGCGGTGCAGCTGCCGCCCCAGTAGCCGCCTCCTGCAGAGTAACCCGTGTTGTCGTAGCGGTGTGTCGCTGGCTGAAGGGATGTTATAGAGTGACCACTTCCACCCCCACTTCCTCCACAGTCCATCGCCTCCGGACTCGAACTCTTCAGGCTGAACAGGGAATAGTCAGGGTGCGAGTTTACCGGGGTATCGGGTAGAACTGAAATGAAAAAAGAAAAAAATGGAAATTAGTTCATAGTTTAATAGTATTGTATGTAAAATGCTCAGATATACAGAGAATATGTTATGATTTTCATCAGCAGCATTTAAAGTTTGCGTAACTGACTCGAGATGCAATCAGTGGTAGGCCTATATATTATCTAATTTGGCGATTATATTATTTATCATTGCTAATATATTGTAGACTTCCCCTTCTTCAAGTATTCCAAAAACATTTTTATTAACTGCATTTGTAGTTGTTTGACATTTGATTGTTAAAAATTTCCAAAGAGTTCACATTTATATAATAATCCAACGTTAACAGACAACAGAATATTCTTTAGATATATGAGTTAATATTTAATGTTTATTTAAAAACAGAAAATAACTCATTTAATTTACATTCCAATCTACATAAATAAATAGTTGTTATTACTATTTTTAAAAAAAAGGTTATAAATAAATACTATACAGTATTTGGATGTGTAGCCTAATGGTCACTTCTACTCGTGCAGTAATATAACAATTGTAGAGTAAGGCAGAAAATAAATCATACAGTATGAATATATCATTGCAAAATCAAATTATAAGGTTGTAAACAATTGCATCATTATATTTGACAAAAATTAAAATATAAAAATCATCATAAACATAGTACATTTGCAAAAATATAAGTTATTTATTACAAGTTGTTTGAATAAAGTTTTTAGGTGATATTTTTGTAATAATATGGAAGTAACCCTTTTATAATTTAATATTACTATTTTTTAAAATCTACATCTCGGGTGAGAGCTATCTTACTATGAATACAAGGCTAAACACTCGGTGTCTCAAGTTCCCAATGAAAATTTTTGATCACTCAAATTGTTTGGTTAGAAGAAAGCTATGAGCAGACAACCATCTTAATTACACTCTCCTTGCACCTATTTCTGTCACTCAAATTTCCATTACTCATGAACTACTTGTGATTGTACAGGAGAATTGATGTCTACAGGAGTACGAGACCCAAGGCCGGAAGCCAAGGTACAAGCACGATCCCTTCACGAAGATAAATCAGAGTTCCTTTACGAAGCCAAAAGCCTAAACTCTCAGGTGATGTTACTCAAAGTTACATTATCAAGCCGTAGTTTGAGGTCCCCCACAGGGCCAAATTGCAACATATTAAATCGATGCTTCATTAGATACAGACAGAGCTGCCTTTTGGGGCCGAACGCTGAGATCCCTCGCGAGGCCGTTAGCCGAGATCCACAAGCGGGACAGCTGCCAGTGACCACTCACGAGCTTAAAGGCCGAGATCCACAAGCGGGACAGCTGCCAGTGACCACTCACGAGCTTAAAGGCCGAGATCCACAAGCGGGACAGCTGCCAATGGCCACTCACGAGCTTTAAGGCCGACATCCTCAAGCGATACTTACAACGTTCCTTTGCCAAACCACGAGAGTGAAGACGGGGAGATGCTTTTAGATAAAAGCACGACGTTTCCATTCGCGAGGCTGTAGCCGAGATATCTGAAGTGACTCAGAGGCAGAGTTATCTCACGGGGCCGTAGGCCGAGCCTCGTACTATGTTTATACAGGTTTTGAGGCGTAGCTCCAACGAGTGATGCTAATTTTAATAGTACATTTGTCATAGAGTAAAATTTTATTAAAAGTGGTAGCGTAGATAAAGCAGTTTCAGAGGCGAATCAGGTCATAACGAAACAATGAATGGAAGGAAAATATTGAAGAGACTTATGATCTGACTGAAATAGAGGAACAGTTGAAAATTGATTAAATACGAAGTGAATTGAGAAAATACTAACCTGTGGGTAAATGAGAAGGGACCGTGTGATCGATGGGTGTGAGTTCTGAGCTGTAGCCACCGGTCGGGTATCCTCCACTGGGGGAGTATCCTGTACTGTAGGCAGGAGGCCATTCCATCCCCCCACTGGTCTCTGAAACACAAAGCGTACACATGAGAAATAGAAAATCTAGAGACTAGGACCTATAATAATGTTGTTTCCAAAAGGTAAAAAACCTCTTGCTTAAAAACAATGCATATTTTAATAAAGTCTGAAAGTTTAAAGGGACTATGGAATTTCAAATTTATAACTTTCAAAAGTCTGTATTGGATTCCAGAGAAATGAGAATTCTTAACTCATATTTACAAATACAGTACACGCCACTTCTGATCAAAATATTTTATTTTTATGTAAGTTGATGGGCTCATAAAGATTGTTGTTGTAATTTCTAAAGTAAAGTATTACTTTTAAACTAATTAAAGTTATCAGACATTAGTTAACTGCTAAAATAATGACGAGGTTTCAAAGAACCGTTAAATTATTTATTATTGTTGATTAATGCACGTTCAATGATTTTATAAATGTCTACTAAGTAAGTGTGTATCCTACTTGTACACTCTCCGATAGACGAATAACCTTCGGGTTGTTGTTCAGCTGTCACCTAAAGAGTAACAAAGACTATTTACCCTCAGTTATAGTCATAACAGTAATCAAGTTCACTTCCTGCATTTAATTACTCAATGTGTTTTTTTCGTAGTAATTGTTCCTCCACCTGCGAAACTAACAAAAATATGAGCATCTGAAAAATGGATGAGTTACATTCTAAGAGTATTCGAGGAAATCAGGTTATCCAGAAGGCTTCCATACACGATTTTTTTATTTGTCAAGATGATTTGAACTGTTACCAATGGGAGTTTCCCACACAACGTAGTTATCCATGTTATCATACATGGGTTTTGGCTGCACTCTCTAGACATCATGGTTGAACATACAGCTGTGAGTAATGTATATAAGTAGAAATAGGTGAAACGAATGTCGTGGGAATTGTGGCAAAGGGTCAACTCACTTATAGAATATATTCGCAAGATGTTCTAACTGTTTAGTGTACGAGTAGCTTTCTCTTTTAATTTATTTAAATTATCTTCACGATTTTCTCTTCAATCGGCTAAAAAATATCGCAGTGCTTCATTTTATCAGAGACAATCAAGAGAACGAAACTATCTTTTAAAAGTCAATATAATTATTTTATTTAGTTTAACAACATGCCGCTAATGCTCAAACACCTTTCAACCATGTATGTATTAATGCTCAAACACCGTTCAACCATGTATGTATTAATGCTCAAACACCGTTCAACCATGTATGTATTAATGCTCAAACACCGTTCAACCATGTATGTATTAATGCTCAAACACCTTTCAACCATGTATGTATTAATGCTCAAACACCGTTCAACCATGTATGTATTAATGCTCAAACACCGTTCAACCATGTATGTATTAATGCTCAAACACCGTTCAACCATGTATGTATTAATGCTCAAACACCGTTCAACCATGTATGTATTAATGCTCAAACACCGTTCAACCATGTATGTATTAATGCTCAAACACCGTTCAACCATGTATGTATTAATGCTCAAACACCGTTCAACCATGTATGTATTAATGCTGAAACACCGTTCAACCATGTATGTATTAATGCTCAAACACCGTTCAACCATGTATGTATTAATGCTCACACACCGTTCACCCATGTATGTATTAATGCTCACACACCGTTCAACCATGTATGTATTAATGCTCACACACCGTTCAACCATGTATGTATTAATGCTCACACACCGTTCAACCATGCATGTATTAATGATCACACACCGTTCAACCATGCATGTATTAATGATCACACACCGTTCAAACATGCATGTAGTAATGCTCACACACCGTTCAACCATGTATGTATTAATGCTCGAACACCGTTCAACCATGTATGTATTAATACTCACACACCCTTCAACCATGCATGTATTAATTATCACACACACACACACACCGTTCAACCATGCATGTATTAATGATCACACACCGTTCAACCATGCATGTATTAATGATCACACACCGTTCAACCATGTATGTATTAATGCTTAAACACCGTTCAACCATGTATGTATTAATGATCACACACCGTTCAACCATGCATGTATTAATGATCACACACCGTTCAACCATGTATGTATTAATGCTTAAACACCGTTCAACCATGTATGTATTAATATGATCACACAGCGTTCAACCATGTATGTATTAATGCTTAAACACCGTTCAACCATGTATGTATTAATGCTCAAACTAAAATACTAGGCCTACTATACAATTGTGGTTTGATATTTATAATTACTCGGTTTATCAATTCAGCTGTCCAGCTAACAATGTCACAGGTTTTCCAACTTCTGCAGAAAATATTCATAAACGTAAAGTTAATTCCAGTTATTTCCTTTTATTGAGTACAAATTTTATGGTTAAGCTTTCTTCGTATACTTATTTGGTTAAAAAAATATGATTAAAAACTATTTGTAAATGTGATCCTCAATAAGCTAATGAATGAAGCTATTAAAATCGTATAAGTCACAGAGTACTCTAAGTCATCATTATAATATCAGAGTCAGTCGCATAGAGCTAAATAATTTAGAAGCTTTCTTTAAAATGTTCTTGAAAATAGCTAACTTTATTTTAAATAACAAAAAGATATATTAAATTTAAATATATGATTGTATTTTTTTTATAAATAAAAATATCAAATTTTTTCCATATTACAACTTTTTAAATTCATAAAAACAATTATATATTTATATTGATTATTTTATTCAGATAAGTACTGTATATGATAATTTAAGTCATGCATATAGTTAAAACGTGTTCAAAAGGACTTCAAATATAGTTCATACAATAAAATTAGAAAGCGATAGAATGAGCGATGTCAATTATAAATATAGTTTGCTGGATATACTATAGATTGGCTAGTTTAATCCCGGTTCACGGTGTTTCACCGGTGACAAGTTTGGGCAATCAGTGTTCCACGGCAAACCGCAGAGCCGGCGCACTTTTTTGGCCGGCAATAATGTAAGTGTGTTCCACTAATGATGACACTACTAGTAGTGGCGCGGGGAGGGGAACTAGCCACCAATTAGCAAGTGATAACAGGCGAACGTGAATAAGTTAGTGGGAATCAAAGCGGAGCGTGTCAGTGTGACGTCATCGTTAGGATAGCTGCGGCTTGGACTCACGCGCCTTTCAGCATGAAACACGCATAGTCGAGCATTTTGTGGTGAACGAGTACGATTGGGTCAATCGAGCTATGGATGTTTCAACACTCGCAGTTTTTTAAACTACCTCTGTGGTTCGCATCCCAATTTAAATTTGAAGCGATTATATAAATTTTTGCGTATTTATATCAAATGCGACGAAATTACAGTCTGACCATGTTAAGAATAAACTTGAAAAAATAGACTAAATTTTCTAGGATGGACCTGTTTGTTTATACGTAAGGTTATAAACAGTTGTTGGTTAAATCAGGATGAAATTTCGACGGATTTTAGATAAAATAATGTCGGTCTTAATAGGACAATTATAAATGAGAATATAAAATAATTTATATTAAATAAAAAATACGCATTTAAAAAACAAACTTGAAAATAGCGTTTATTACTGTTGTAAACACTGGAAAAAATAAACCACGTGTTTATGCTAAAACCAAACAGGTCAAACCTCACAGGAAATCTAGTGTACTATTCAACTAATGTGGTCAGACTGTACTTTAGTCTATGATGGAGATATTTTAGACCTTTTCCGTTAATTCCCTACCACTGCTTTTTCTGTTACTTCACTACCACTACTTTTTTTATTGAAATTAATTACGGTTAAGTTAGATTAGGTTAGGTGGCTACTAATGTTGATCACAAACTGGTAAATCCAATGATTGACTTACCGCCGGACATGGAAAGCGATAAGATATCGGATCGCTAGCGAATTAGGAATACCACAGAGGGCGTAAAAATTATTAGGGAATAGTTTTTAGAGCAATAGAATATTTATCAAGTGAAACTATTTGCAATAAAATATTTATTGAACTAGCGGAAAAAAATGTAGTGGTAATGAATTAACGGATAATCTGATATTTGTAGTAAAATTACTGAGATCAGCATATTCACAGAAAGGGTCATTCATTAGTAACACAGTACTCTGGGTAGTGGAAAAACCTACACACTGTATTATCGAGAAATCCGAACAAAATTGTACATGAGTAATTGTTTTGCTAGTTATTATTTTCCTTTTTTAGATTATCTAAACGAGTGGTATTTTTATTAGAGTGTGTAAACTTTGCCACGGGACAAATTTCCAAACCCATTTAGTAAATTTAAAGAGACCTCCCGGATTTTTTATTTCATGACGCGCTGCATTTGAACCATAAGTACTAAACACAGACTATCTAGAGACCTTTTCCAGTTTAATTTTAACTTTTTTTCAATTGAAGTGGCATTTTT
This sequence comes from Stictocephala bisonia, assembly GCA_035578905.1. Classification (NCBI taxonomy): domain Eukaryota; kingdom Metazoa; phylum Arthropoda; class Insecta; order Hemiptera; family Membracidae; genus Stictocephala; species Stictocephala bisonia. The sequence continues at coordinate 1,297,910 of JAQJVL010000038.1, read as the reverse complement.
ACTTAGTGATTCAATTTTGTTTTGGGAAAAGAGACAAATGCAACTGGCCGACTTTACTTGGGTTTGTCTGGACTTGAACCATGACAATCTGAAGTGAAGTCTGGAGTGCTACTACTAGGCTAGCTGGCAGTGTAGATATAGACTTAATATCCTCTCTGCACGAGGTCCATACGTATATTTGACCTCTAAACTTATCCGGCAAAACCTCTATTTTTATATTAAAGGTAAATGAATTATATGATCCACATGGATAAAATAGATAAGAATTAAGTAAAATTAGCAGTAATTTTCTTTTTATTAATTTAGTCATCAATAAATCGACACTAACTCGTTCGCGTTCTCTTAAAATGTAAAACGTAAATAAACAGGTTTTTTTGTTCTTGAGTTTAATAGGTTTGTTTGTATTCTCCCTGTACCTAAACAAATGTGTATAGCTTAACCTAAACAAATACATATATTCTTCTTTCTATACATTTTATAATTTTTTACATATAAATATATCCCAACAAGCTACTGTAAACAATTCTTACCTTTGAAAAAATCGTTTCAAACTGCTGACTTAAGATATATTACGTAAAACTGTCAAATTTATCTTTTTTGACATCTTATATCGGATGAATAATACTATAATATATTTTAGTATCTTTCGGGTATTAAGTTGTATCTAGTCTTCAATTACTCAACGTCTACATAAAATAAAAAGAGGTCACATCCTATAATGTACTGAATGGGTGTCGAGTAAGTTCTTCAGTTCGCCGTACAGATGGAAGGACAAGCACTGTTATTTGTCCTGCCCTCATTCCCCTCAAAATACTCAAGGACAAACCTAGTAATTATAAAAACACATAATAATGATATACTTTATTGTAATATCTGCTCCAAGACATTCTCTGTGGCCTTAAGAAATCGACCTCATTACGTTAAATTCATGTCCACACTTACAGAGTAGTAAGTATGTAGTACTTAGGGCCTAGAGTTAACATAAAAGTTGTAATAAACTAAAATATGAATAAATTTACATTTAATCACATCAGTAAGGGAGACTATTGGTGTATAGTTTTCGGATGTACTTTGCTCTCAAGTCATCCATTTTTATTTCATATTTTAGGAGTAAGTAATTTAGTGATCAGATATAAAATTACTATCACCGAAAGTGACTTTTCATATTATTTTCGATATTGGTTATTGCAAGTTTCTTAGAGCTCTGAAAGAAGGATATAATTCTTAAAAAAGAAATAAAATGTTTTGAAAATACATTAAACAAATTATTGACTCCCTTCAAGAATATGTGGCAGAAAACGTATTCCTAACTCAGCCGGTACTGGGCCTATATGCTATTCAGTGAGAGTTGAGTGTGTGACTCCACCTACATTGTCCCTGTCTCAAGGGCACTGGCCAATAAGAAAAGGGGGTCCACGTGGACCCTTGATTTACAACAATTTAGGGGCATTCCCATCCCCATATCAGTCAGTGACTCCAGCAATACGTTTGCTTATACGCTCAGCTTTGTATCGACATGTGAATCGGCCTGGCATCTACGTCACACCAGCAGTGGGCTGAGCTTCACTCTCAACTCTCCCTGAATAGTGTATAGTAATAAGCAACTTGGTTGTTCGGTTAGGTGGAGATTGTAGGCGAAATATCCTATTCTCAGTTGACTTAACAGAAACATGACAAATGGACAATGCTTATAAGTGTCCCATGATATCATAGACACTACTACTAGAACAGTATGGTAGAGTGGTAGAGGAGTCCAATACTAAGTAGAAAAGTCTAGTGTAGGTGTTGGTAAATACTAGTCAGGATTTGGATGTTGTCTAGGAGATATACCAGAATTGTCAGTAAGCCAAAAACAGTTCAATTCTATGTGGTTCGGATTCCATGTTAAATTTTAGTTCACTTAGTTGCCCTGTATATAAGGCTGTTAATAAACAGTCCTTATTTAAGATTATTCATCATATTTTTACAGTACAAGTAAACGTCATACAACACAAATTTATTACAATATAAGCGCAAAATGCACAAATATATTACAATACAAGTACAAAATGCACAAATATTATAGTGATTGATTTCGGTGAACCACGCTCACCTTCCTCAGGCCAGAGGGATGCACTGAACCACGCTTACCTTCCTCAGACCAGAGGGATGCTCAAAAGAATGAATCCCTCTGGCCTTAGGAAGGTGAGCGTGGTTCAGTGAATCCCTCTGGTCTGAGGTAGGTGAGCGTGGTTCACCGAAATCGATCACCATAATATTTGTGCATTTTGTACTTGTAATGTAATATATTTGTGCATTTTGCACTTATATTGTAATAAATTTGTGTTGTGTGACGTTTACTTGTACTGTATATGTACCAACACGTATTATGCTAATTAAAAAACTATCATACTTGTATTTCGACACTTACAATTTGCAACCTATAATCACCCGAATATTGGAGATTGGCATATTATATAAGTAGAAATAGAAATTAAGTTAAAGACCCATTCATTATTTCTGCAGAATGTTGGCGGAAAGAAGAGAAGTCTAGGAAAAGATGAGCTCGAGTCTGATGAGGCCGGCACAGATGACACGCTGACATTGTATAATTTACTGTAATGGCAGGTCTACCAACTGCATTCTGAGACGCTAATTATCCCAGTACCGCTTGCTGCCACTGCCACTGTAATACTCGCTACATTAATACTATACAAAATGCCATCCGCCGCGGCGAGTCGTCGCTGTGTTGATGTGCGCCAGCGTTCCTTGCCGTCGACCGAGCTCAGCCTTTCAGTCGCTTTGATAATTCAACTCGAAATTATCAGTTAAAAATCTCACTTTTTATGACAAGTTTTTAGCTCTGCAAAAATATTAAGTTATAAGCTTAAAATATTTGTAATGAAAACGTTAAACTAGGTACATACTTATCTATAATACGTAAACGTATTTTATAGTTCTCATCTATATGCCTTTTTAAATTTAGTAATAAAAACTTTGTGTGGTCAAAAATTAAAGTATTGTTAAAGCAAACATTTTTAAAATCGCTATATTTCTTTAATGAAGATGTCTTCAAACTTACTTGTAAATTTTAATTTGCTTAAGATGAGTATATGTAAATAAAGTATGTTGGAATTTTAACTACTAAAGGCAATGCATATTTTCCCAACGTATTATTTTAAACAATACGTTTTTCAATATAGAAGCTATATGCCAAATGGCATAATAATCCAGTTGATATAAGTAGAGCATATTCAATACTTTAAACAATGAATTAAAAAATGAGATCTGAGGGCCTATTCATTGCTTTATAACATGATTATGTATTAACAATTTATGGCATGTCCTATATTCGTTATTTTCAGATATTATTGGAAATAATAAAAAACACAAAGAATACTGTATTCACAAAAAAAAAAAAAAAAAATGCTTTCGAATAAAAGACCGCCGATATGTAATCAAGCAGCAGTGTATTTTGGAATTGTACAGTACTGTATTTTATTGGTAAACCAAAAACTCTGTTATTAACAAACAGTCATCAATGTTGGCATATATTACAATTATATGCTATCAAATCTAACAATGTTGCATTGCCTTACAGAAGAAAGCCGCAGGTGTATGTAGTGAGCTGTGTTTTAACGTCGATGGCTATTAAGGAATCATTGTTTTGTATTGCTGTATATTGTAATTGAGTGAAAATGTTGTTTTGTTAAGCCAATCAAAGCCATATCAGTACGCTAATCACATGGAACAGTACCTTGTTATAACACTGATCATTTACTTTTTCTGTTGAAATATATTGAAGAGCCTGTGGAGTAAAAGCAAACAAAAAAATCTCAATTGAAAGTGTATGAAAAAACTAACTTTTTCATGGCTTAAATATTTAACCATTTCGTTTCCCAGAGTAGATTTGAATGTTTTCTTTGTAATTACATGTCTCGCAAAATGAGGCAGAGAGAGAGCAGCCAACGGTAGCTGGTGCCCAATTTCGCCAGTTACAGCAATCAAGCTTCCACTTAAGTCTCGGAGTGGTTATTTAAAAGAAGATAATAACGACTCTCTTTCTTTCGGAGATGTAACAGAGGACACAATGTAAA